>JTDE01000283.1:155850-280172 GCA_014338405.1 Paragonimus skrjabini miyazakii
AATGTCTATCTATAAAGAAGGACTTAATGAACATCTTCGATGACTGCCTTCCATATTTTATTGAGGACCATTGTTTGATGAGTAGTACATACATCAGGGCTGTTGACTCGAAGGAACATACTCGGAAGCAATCTGAAATGTCTTGGTTCATCAAATCTAACTGATATGGTATATCCCAGGTTGCAGTATTCACTACTGCAACAGATGTTTGAAAGTAAATAATTTCATTTTTAAGGACCTTGTGCTTTTGATGAACTGGAATAGACGAATGAGAAGACGTTGATAATGTAATGTGCTCGTAAATTTTGATCATAAAGGTGAGTATGTGATTACATTTACTTCAGGTTTATTTGACTAAACTAGCCACTCTTTCCTTGGACTGTAAAATGCCAGACAAACTGCTGCATAAAAGTTTTCTGTTATTTATTTTGCTTAAACTGTAAGTAGCTTTTCGGAAGTACTAACTCCACACCTATTACTTACTTCCCTTGCATGCAGAAAGAGTGGTTCTCATTCCACAAATGACTGACTTGGCCTATGTGATGTGCAAACGTATGACTTTTTGTACGAGCTTGCCCCGTCATCGTGTTCATAGGTTGGAAGGTTGAAGTTCTTGCCGACAACATCAGTGTTGGTAGATTTTCGCTACATTCTTATCGGGTTCAGAAGGCTAGTCTGTGGCCACAATGGCGTACACACAAGGGGGAACAGCTGAGTGGTTACGTATACTTTTATTCTAATCACGTGACACAGGAGCAGGTCTAAACACATGGACTTGATCATGTTACCATGACGGTTTTAATATGTGAAGTTCTGCATGTTTAGCAGTACACTATAGTTTGGCTAACAAAACGTCTTACTTATTGATAACAGTATTTACAACCGATTCACTGGCAGTGTTTATTATTACAAACCCCGAAACAATCTTGTTACAAGTGCTTCCTATGTAATACCCCATCTTCAGTGGCCCATCCTTAGCAATAACTTTGCCAAATAAACGAATTCAAATTATCACTAATAATAGTTTATTAGATTAGTTAATTTGTGGTTTGAGTCCAGTCTAAGCCCAGGTATTTTTCACGATGTTGTCTTCTAAATTAACTAATTTGCTAAACCGTTAATTAGTAATACAATTTCTATGCTCATCTGTGGTGTTGCCGGATTTCAGCGTGAACTGCTTGAAAACTCCTGCTGGGGGCGTCGATCATATGGATCATTTGATGGATTCCATATGAAACAGCAGGATGGGTGTGTAACAGAGTCCAAATATGGAAGTTCCGATCTCCCGTCATGGCTTCGTGGTTCAGCTTGTAGAGCGCTTGTTGCTTTTGAACGTGTTATTTTTGCCGTTGGTTCGGATCCAGCCGAAGTTCAGATTTTTCAAAAGTGCATCTCTTCTGGACTTCTTTTAATTTGCCAACAGTTGACGTCGGGTCGAGTCACAAATTAACCACTAGTCGTTGGAGTATTAAACATCGAAACAAGGTAGAAATCATGTCTTACAGAATTAAACCTATTTACGTGAAAATGACAATTGCCAAGGTAGTCGGAGCTACGACATACAGGGGGTTGTTGCTAAAGTTTTATGAAACTGGTCTGCGCGTTTCCGGTTATTCCATATGCTAATTAAAAATACATCATAGCCATCGGCTCTGTGTCCTGTTTGGGCAACGCGCTTGGCTGTTGATGATGTTGAATATCTTCTGTCATCTAACATAGAAATCATGTTGCAGCATGTAGCAGATAGTTGTGTATCTAATGCTGTATCCCTGCGAGTGTGTATTAACAGTGGAAAGTGACATTTAGATTATTTGTTCATCAGCGCAGAAATAAGACATACGTTGCGATATGTTAACATTTCGTTTACTCTCATCAGTCGGAAACGTAAAACATGCAAGTTATATATGGCAGACAATTAGAGATAGACAGGGTATTATGTCACGTGGTGTCACGTGGTGTGATTGTATGCGTGTCCATACCCTGTCTATCTCTAATTGTCTGTCATATATAACTTGCATGTTTTAAGTTTGCGACTGGTGAGAGTAAACGACATGTTAACATATCGCAACATATGTATTCTTTCTGCGCTGATGAAATTATTGAAGGGAACCCAGTGTTTCAAGATTATTTGTTAATAATCGATAGTGCTGTTAATCCGTTATGCTCTACGTATTTTTTGCAGAGCTGTAGTCTCTGTATATGATGGCTGTTGATTGATTCCATGTTATCGTTGCTAACTAGTTACGTATTGTCAATTGCGCCTGCGTTTTGACATAGTGCAAAGATAGTCAAACATAAGATTAAACTCCCGATGTTAATGTTATCTACCAAAGTTCCTTTTGCTAAATATTTTCTGGAATTTCGTACTAATATTGTAGTCAAAAGCAACTCATCTGCAACTGAAAAACGAGGATCTAATTTGTCGATAAACAAGTCAATTCCGCCGTATTCTGGTCAAATTTGTTTCTGAAATCAGCTGTAATTTTAAATTTAGTCTGATTAAGTTTAATTGCAACCGAATTTGTCAACCGTGTGAAGCACTAATTTGAATCGGGTAAACTGGATTATTCATGCTATGATCCTTTTCTTGATGTGATATCCATGTCCACACACGCATAAGTAAGTGGTCGTAAGTTCGCAGTTGTTTTCGATAAACACGCTTACTTCACCTAATGTAGCGATCGCTACACACAGCAAAGCATGTTCACGCACGTCAGACCGATAGACAACAGAATAACTGTGTACACCACGTGGGTTAAAAACCGAGTTGTCCATCCTATCGTTGACATTCCTTTGTATGTCTGTGAATTTGAGCTGTCTGGCATTTTTGAGTTGAACTGGTCTCTGAAAAAGAAAATCTTTAAACAAAAACTATTGGCATGTTGTATATTGTTGAATGTTTCGTGTGGGTGACTCAGAACGACTCTACTTATGTGGAGAAGACTGCGGCTGACAAAACCTTGTCGCTCACGAGGAGGAATGACAGATTTTGACAACTTTGTGTACTGGGGAGGTAATTTGATTAAAAATTGGATTATCCCTTACATATGACTTTAGTCAACCCAATATCCAACATGCATAGACGCTTCCGTGACAAGCAGCGTCCGATTAATTTGTTTTATCGAATAAATTATGACCTACACATTAGTTCAGTAGAACAAACCTTAGCGTTAAAGTGTTTCATTAATAGTAACAGTAATAATTTATTAGCTATGAAACTTAAATTAGGCGTCAGGAGTCGGGAACTTTCTTCTAACCAAGAGCTGGATACCTATTACCCAACGTACTTTGGACTACTCTCATCTATGGTCAGTAATTAGAGTTATCATATAGATTGGATATCACCCACAATTGATCGCAGCTGTCGGATTCCCATAGACTTTCCAGTCGGCCCCTTTCGAAAAGAAGCACTAGACTCGAGTTTCGCCCTCATTAGAGCTCATCAGTAGTACATATCATCGCCACTGCCACGGACACGCTGTTCATGAGGCAACCGTGTTTGCCGCTGCGCCATTATCATCAGCAATACTAATCAACTGTAATGTCTATTTTAGTCAAAACAGTGCTCATGTTGCGAAATCATAGATCTTATGAATTAATTTAGTGACGGCTTCACTTTATCACGCGGTGGTAAGCTGTAGTGGGTTTAGTTCAGATCTTGGTCTAAGTGAGAAACATTTATTTGAATTCTTAACCTACTTCTTTTGGTTTCATTTGTGATTTGAGTAGTTTGTGCGAATCGCATACCGTAGGCTAACGACCACGGATATTGATCACTACGGCTCACCGTCTACTCGGTAATGTAACACTTGATTTCTATTTAACCAAAGATTGCAAAGTTCTATCTAAACTAAGGGAATGTCTTGAACAGCAGAACTCACCTGAAGATTTAACACGTTTTCCTCTTGTACACTTGCCGTTAGACTAGACGTAAGTTTGTTTTTGTATTCAATGTTTGATACTAAAGATCATGTGAAGGCGCTAAATAATCACCAAGAGTTTGACGACATTATCAGTTTCACAAAAATTCACATATCTGAATACATTGGATACACGGAGTGCGTTTACCATGAAACGCTATCCGCTAGAAAGTCGACTACCTTTTCAGCAAGCTTGCTGTATTTGAACATCGTTTTCTCCACCAATCGGCCCATATTAAGTGGACTGATCCCGTGAGCAATGCGGCAGTTCACTGGCGTGTATTCCGGAACGCTCGGGATGTGCGTTCAATCGGTCAACTACTCACGGTGCACAGCTTGCGATGGTTGGGTCACGTACTCCGTATGTCACCTAATCGTTTACCGTACCGGGCATTATATGCTGAGGCCATCAACAGTTGGGTAAAATCGCGTGGTGGTCAAGCAACAACGTGGTCACAAAATATGACCACCCTGGCTGCTCCATTGAGCAGAGTGGGTAGGTGTCACCTGCATAAATGGGGTCCTTGTGTTCACTCAGACCGCTGGTTAGAGACGCTATCCGAGATGGCCATGTATCTCAGTCAATGGCGTACCTGTATCCATATCATTTCTAATTCTTCCGCTTAGTCTACTTTTAATAATTTTCAACCTTCTCAGTAACGCTTTCTTCTAGGATATTCTACGTCACTGTTGAGGTGAGAGGCGGCCCGAACCACAGTACCTTTTCGCTGTTACGATGATGATGATGATGATGTCGAATGGTACTCGGGAAGACGGATAACATTGTCAACTTACGTTTGCCTGCAATGACAGTTCAAAACAATAAATTTTCACACACAATGTAACAAGCGTAAGAACGGATGAATAAAAACTCTGGACAAAAACGTACTAGCATTTTGTTATTGTTGGAAGACGATAGCTCTATTGGAAATACAACTAATAGAAAATATGGCAAGTATCAGAACCTGTTTCGTATCTGTTTAATGTGTACAGTTAATTTTCGCATCATTTTTACGTTCGCTGCCGAAAGGTACGTTGCCTGCTCATACAGCGTCCATTTGCGTTTAACACACTGCTAGGTTATTCGAAACAAGCCACATAGGCCGCACAACACACATGACACACGTGACGTTTAATACATCTGGAAGCCTCATCTGATATACTCAGCTAGGGGGTGAGTAAATGCCTGCCAAACAATACGCTTAATCCAGCTGATTTATTCGGACCGACTTCTGTGGTCCGTTGGGCTAAATGGATACAAGTCACGCACTGTATACCGACAGTCATGCAGGCTATTAAAATTGGTCTACATTACGAGTTCACAATCGTCTACTGAAAACATTAGATCTTTTCTGATCATGCGTTCATAACTAGGGTAAATCTGGCACGTAAACCGGTTGATTTTTTCATAAATTCTACGTAGCTCCTTTGATTAATTTTATGTAAGTGGGCTTCATGAATCTCATCAAACTAGCCAAAGTGCTTACTCTCCTTTACTTAGCTGATATGCTAACTACTGCATCTGGTAGACCCATATAGAGCTGAGGAAATCTTTTTCGGTGAGTAGTATGTCGGACGGTAAGATTAATTGACAGTTTTTGTTCCAAGAACAAAAGATGACTACAACCAAATGCAACGTAAGCTACGAACAAGAGTGACCACAGAGTTGAGAGAAAGCGAATTTATCTTGCTGACCATCAATTATGGCAAATATCTTACAAGTATAAAACTGTTGTTTTATAATATACTGAAGTGCATTCCATATATTTTTGAGAATCGTTTGTCAGTAACGTTGAAATTCAATCTATCTTTTTGTTTTCCAGCGTTTACTTTAAATCGTTACTTCGTTTGTGTTTTACCGCTCACGTTATCCATTACGAGAGCTGATTGTTTGTGCATTTTCATGTTTTACCAGTCAGTAAACTATAAACGTCTTTGAAGATGTGTACCCTTATTGCAATGATTGTTGAATCGTGCTACCGTTTTATTTGTTGCTTTGCCTAATTTGGGAAATAATCTATATTTTTATGAAAGACTGAGTATTCTTGTAATCTCCGTTAATAGGTTGTTTTTAGTGTCAGAAAGTCAATTGGTGTTTAATAAATTCAACTTCATTTGCAAAGCAAAACCACAACATTGTACAGCATGCTTACCAAAGAACTTTTAGAGGAGATATCTTCAAGGCATACCATATTATCCCGCTGTTTTATGTGGGAAACTACCAGCTAATTTAGATATAATAATGCCAAGACGGAAACTGGTATACTGGTATTTCACGTTGCCTCGTTAGCACCAGACAACAATAGCCATAAATATATATAACACTGGTGGGGTAGGAGGTTTAGAAACAAAACAACAATTTGGGGTTGGAAACAACAACGTAAAGTTGCTAAGTCTGTGGGAGTCACGGACCAAAATAAAATTATTTTTGTACTCATAATACTGCCTGGAGTCTGTTAGTCGCGATTGCCTCAGGAAAACCAGGAGCTGCGGATTAATGTGATGTTCTGTATCCCTGAATGACTATTCAGTATCAATCCAGTCAACTATGGTAAATTTATATTTGACGACAGACGAGACAGGAAGTTTGTGTGATTTCATGACGAAGGCATTAGACTACACAATCACATTCTGAACCCATTTTGGCAAGTATCCCTTCATCTCAGAGCTCAAGTACCTATCGGTTCTACCGACAACTTTTGCCGCAGTTATATGCAATTTGACAGAGAGAGTATGAGTGTGCGACATCAGGTTTATTATGGAATTTTCTTACCTGGATGATAAATTCCGTTAACTTTTCCAATTCGTGCACACTTTATTTTGCTGGAGTGATTTCCTTCCTAGTTCGCTTGGCGATATGTCATGGTCATCATGAATCCCCAAGCTGGCCTTTCCAGTCCAAATCATATTTACGACACACACCCTGGTGATCTTTCAAGCCCTGACGATACGTGCTTATTTGCTCGTCAACTTGACAACCCAAAACATCGCCATGCAAACGTCTGCGGACCTGTTCCAACCCACTCTGCATCAAATGTGTTGTTTCCTGTTGGCTACTGCATACGCACTTAATTAGTATACATGCACAGTCCAGCGGCGTTGATTTTACACCATCTCGTTTGCTTACTACCCTTAAACGACTGTTCATTAGCTGCTTGAATATCTGGTCCTGCGCAGCCCATTCATCGTTGTACACCCCGTGAACGTGAAAAGTTGACGATTGTTGTAAAACTTATTCCACTGGTCGTTACGGAAGTAGTGTTATGAGCTAAGAACTTGGATGGCTTAAGGATTGCTTATGTGGAAACCCAACAGATGGAGATATGCTCTTCAACAAGACAACAAACAAACATCCATTTGCATATAACACTGACCCCGAGACGTTAAGGTTGTAGCGGTTTCCAATACCCAATTGTTGTACAGAAAACCGTTTCATGCCACAGTTTACTCCAATATTTCTTCTTGTACTTCGACATCCAAATGTATGCTCATATCTCGCTACTCAGTAGTATTATGAGTAGTATAGTGTGATCGTTCATCCATTCTACAGTAGTATCGCAATAACCGATCCAGCTTGTTTTGGCCTTTTGAATCCGAGATGCCCACGCGTCATTCAGCTTTTCCAGGATAACGTTATGGTATTGATTACCCCTAAGCGTTTTGTCACTTGCAGTGTTGCTCTCCTTTTTTGAAGACAAGTATGGCTTGCGAGCTCAGTCAACGCTTACGAATTCAGCTGAATTTTAGGTAGGCTTAATCGGTGCGACGAGACTTGTTGTAAGTTGTATCGAAGACTTGCCATCCTTAAATGTTAGTTCAATATACATCTTTATATAGTCAGGCATTATAACTTAGTCTGTTTTTATCCGTTGCTGGTTGTATGTATCGATAAATTGCAACGGGTGTTCATTATCCCGCAAGGTATTTGCGAGTGATCTAAATAAGCCAGCTACACACTCCACCGAACAACTACTATAGTGAGAACGAGTGATTGCGCTATACTACTCGTACTACTAATATTCCGTGGTGAGGCAAGAGCACGGATTTTGACATTGAAGTGACTGCGGGAAAAATACAAGAAGAAACATCGGATTGCAGCTTGGCATGAAATGGTTCTCGGTACATAAAAGAACCGGGCTCTGGCGACCGTTGCAACCGTCACGTGCTAGGGCCAATGTTGTATGCAAATGAGGGGGTTTGTTGGTTGTCATGTTTAGGCGAATAACATATCCACGTTCCTGGTTCACAGCACTACGTTTGCCCTGCGAAAACAATGTTCCAAATAACAGTCACTTGCTCTTTTTGAGTGTACTTGACAGTCGTTGTTGGCTTTTGGTACACAGACATACCGATGGATCCACCGTCTGATGAGCATGTCTAAAAATGGTAAGAACTAATTTTTTTGTAGCTAACAAATGACAATCAGGTTAGCATGACAGGTATTCAGTTGTTTTACCGGTCACTTGTGGAGAGTGCGTAATTATGAGGATGTCATCCACCTAAAGTTCGTTTAGCAGTAGCGACGAAATTTCTTCAGTCAGTCATCTCTCCATCATCATTGTGAAAAAATAAGTAAGCTACGTTCCCAACTGCCACTACGCGACAAGTCTATCTATCTGCTGCTAAGGTTTATTCTAGAATTCAAAAACTGATGTGCATAATATTAATAAAACAGTCTCAGTTGATTTGCAAAATGTTTCATATCAAGGCCTTCAGGGTCATTCAGATCGCATATAAATTCTAACTACTTGCATCCTGGAACACTGGCAAACAACGGCTGGAAATCCATTGAACACACTAATTTTCCGGTTAATATGACTTCATCGAAATCTTCAGCCAAATCAAATGAGTATTTACAGCATATACGTGAAAGTTCTGTTCAAATAATATCAAGGCTTATACCGACTACTGATCGAATAGTGATATGAAGGATACGTAGCTCAAATTACGTTCCACTCTCTAATTTCTGATAACATTAAGTTTGATTCAATTCATACCTACGTAATCCTTACCATTTCTACAACAAAATTCTGTTAGATTTTCAAATCTTGATTGTGTTTTTCACTTGATACACTTTGGTTATCATCCAACACAGTCAGATGTACACAAGTAGTGTAACCTTCCCATTACTTGTGAAATTCCAATGATTTCGACTGTTTAGAGAGCAAGCTTAAAAACTGTTTCAGCGAATGACTGTTTACAACATTCGCAGGATTTCATGTTTTTCCCTCTCAGTGCTTAAATTTGATAAAAACTGAACCTATTAGCTTCGGGTAAAATGAATTGGCTCAATACAGACAACGAAACAGTTGAAAATGCAAGGAGCGGCTTAGAATTTTGCTGTACAACTTTGCTACTTAGCATTCACAGCTAACAAGCATGAGAACCTGAACATAACGGGATGATATTTAACAGTTGCGGGGAAAATTGTAGGTTCCAAACTGTATTCCCTCCGGTTGTAAATTTGTCCATTTATGAATGCATCTTTTTATCGTTTATTTTTTAAACAAACATTTCCCGTTGAAAACTTGAATAGGGCAGACAAAAAGTGACATTACGTGACTTATACTTAAACAGATTCCATTGCATATTTACTGGTGTTTACTGCAGACGAGTTAAAATGTACAAACATCCAAACCACAAGACAATCACAAAAGGTCAAAGTTCAAAACCAGTTTGGTTGCTACCATGGCTGCATCAGCATCACAAACAGTTTATTTTTACGCAGAAAATGGAGTGACGGTGTTTGATCGCAATGGCCTCGGTATAACGTAGCAAACGTTTATTTCGAGTCAAGAACAGAACACGAAATGACTTTGATGAATCAATCACATGTTGCGTCATCAAGTGAGGCCTGGCAGTCGATGGTGCTGGCTCCTTCCCGGTGTTTGCTGTTGAATTGCTTGGTTGTGTGATCGTTTGTTGAACTCATTTCGGTAGGTGTTCGGCAGCTCTGGTTTCAAGCTGGCGTTCAGTTCTGCCAACGTAGGATCTCTGCATCCAAATTTGTATCCGTAAATTATGTTTGATTCGGCGAACCGAGGCTTAACCGGGGACGTTGGAACTCGGAGTGTTCTGTACACGATCATTGGTTTCACGACAAAGAACGTGCGTACAACAGCTGACCTTAGGCGTTGCACAACTATTCGACACGTATTGTCTCTCTTGAAAGACGATTGTAAAACTGATGCTTTTTTTGTGACTGTGGGTTGAGGATTATTGTGTACATTGCTGATGCTGAATTTTTTTTATAAATCCTCCCGGATAACCGTTGTCTGATAAGGTCTGTTCTATTTGACGGAATTCATTATCCACGTTGTCACTAGTACAAAGCCGTCTGGTCTGGTCAAATAGCGTTCGTACTAATCCTCTTTTATATATTACTAGAACATAGCTGTCAAAGTGTAAGTACTGACCACTCCACGCATTCTTTTGATATGTAGCACGTTTATTTCAATTTGAACATCACCCACAATTGATCGCAGCTGTCGCATTTCCATAGACTATCCAGTTGGCCCCTTTCGAACAGAGGATGTACTAGACTCGAGTTTCGCTCTCATTAGAGCTCGTCAGTAGTGCCTATCCTCGCCACTGCCGGGACGAGAACCACGGCCACGTTGTTCATGAGGCAACCGTGTTTACCACTGCGCCATTGGCGATGATATGCACTACTGACGAGCTCTAATGAGAGTGAAACTCGAGTCTAGTGCTTCTTTTCGAAAGGGGCCGACCGGATAGTCTATGAAAATGCGACAGCTACGATCAATTGTGGATGATTTTCACACTGAACTATAGCATGCTGATTTGGTCCATCCATTTTTCTAGTTGTGTTGAGAAGAGACTGATGAGTGTGGGCGATACGACCAAGAAAGTGAACACTGTCTACTTTATAAGCCTAACCATAACTAAATGGTGTGCAGACACCTATTGCTGGCTCGATCCATTTAGTGGTGTTATTCATACGAGCCATCACACAATGTCGGAACTTCAGTGTGATAGTTTTCTCTTCATTCTCTGCTACAATGCGGTTCGCATTTCGGACCATAAGGTCAGTCTTCATTTAGTAAAGTTGAAAAAAGTGTCAGACTGTGTGGGATAAATTCTCAGCTCTAGGACACAATAGTTTCGGTAGCTCTGTAACGTGCGATCGAAACCAGCAAGCTCTCACGAGTTGGATTTGAATTGTGTAACAGAGTGCGCTGCTGTGTTTTCGACGCCGTTTTAGTTTGTGTTTGCGTAAGTCGTGTGGTTGGCTTACTGGGTCTTTAGTACATGCTTGTTTCTTGCTGTATCCTTTTACAGGACTGTTGTTGGAACTCCTTACTTCGGAAGAACGCTGTCCTCCAGTATCTCTACATTGCCCCACAGTTGGTCCGCAAGTGTAACGAACAATCAGAGTGTAAACAGCCGGCTTGCATGTTACACCTCGTATCGTCTTGTCTGTGTGGTCGATCTCCGGAAGTTTGACCACGTAGTGTAGCGCGAGATAAAAACCCATGTAACAGAAACCAAGGCTTTAGTGGCCTTAGGAAGGCTATGGAAATGTCGTTCAAATATAAAATAAAAGAAGCACTCTGTGAAAATTTGTTAGTGTTCTTTTGCACTGTATACCATCTACGAAATCTTAGGACTCTCTTTTGTTTCTCTCGGTTTTCCCACTCAAACATAACCCATCTACTTATCCGTGCTTTGCGGTTTATTGTTTGGCATGATTATATGGTGTGTATAGATGAAAATAAACAGTATTTGCACTCAGTAACTCGTGGTGGTTAGATGAATTATCATTTCAGTTAACCAACGATAACCTCTAAATCATTTGGCTGTTAGCCAAACTTAATTGGCTAAGCATTTTTGTTTATTTCTGTCTTGCTTCGTATGCTTTTAATTTACTAGTACCAGCGATTCGCATACAGCACTGATCCTGTTAATGTGCACATGTTTTTTGGCTTGTAACTTATGGCCGATAGTGGTTGCTACTATGTTTTCTGTCTCAATTAACCAGAACTTATTAACTGATTCCCTTGGACTATAAACGCTTTTAAATGAGAAACCAAATATCATCCATGAATGTGTCGATCGATTATCCACAGTTTGGTTCAGAAGTTGTAAATTCCAAATCGATCGTGAGTATTCAGTCCAGCTGACCACGCATTGATCATTGTCTAATTATCCCTTATGCAAAATAAAAATAACCTGTACCACTGGTTGAACATGGTATTTAAATGCAATTGTATTCATGGTCGTACTTAATCTCCGGTACATATGGGATTCTCAGACGTAAACAAATGGACGAGCGAGATTCCAAACCAACGTCTTTGAGGTCAAGGTCCTTACAGCTTTGGAAGAACAGCCGAACTATGCGTGGAAGTAAGTTTTCACCAGTTAGACAGCATTCTTAAGGTTTTCCTTGCTTCATGTCATTAAGAACACCTACTTCATACATAACTTCGTCAAACACCCACAACGTTCACGCCACTGATCTCAATTAACCATCGTCTATTCCAAAGTCGTCAGCCGCCGACTCTGTGAGACACAAAGGTCTCGACCTGAGAGAAGAACCCGACACACAGCAGCCAACCTGCTGGTGAACGGTTTCATTTATCTACACCAGGTTATTATTTGTCTACCTCGCACTTTACGCTAGTCGGCTTCACCATGGACAGAGTGTTCACTGTGGCAGACGACTAAGTGTCCTTAGTATATGGCTATCTTTCAACCCTTAACGCAACTAGTAGACATTAGTTCATCAGACCATTACGTGTGGTTCTGTTGAACTGATCATCACATCATTCATTTTAGTGCAGTTTGTCTTAAAGGTGTTCATGCTGTCACATTTGGGCAAAGCGTATTCTTTCTGTGATATTCATCATTATATATTTCTGATACAGTCTTTTCATCCATTCTTACTATACGATCTACGTCTATGACTGAGCCCTAGAACGTTGGCTTACTCTGCCTACTTCGGTATGACTGACCTGAATATATCCGGTGCAATGAATTTGGACCAGAGAGGTTTTCTCATAGAAGAACATACAGTCAGTCGATGCTCACACACAAGCTGTTGTAAGAGCAACTTCAATCGAGCAACGCCAATTCAATTAGCGATCAGGCTCCACGACAAATGTGTTTGTATGAGATGGTGATAAAACACCTTCCTTGTAAGTTTATCGAAGTTAAACAACCGGGATGTTTGAATCCAGTTCCGGAAAAGTAGTTGTGAACAGGCCAATTAAAGCGTAACTAATAAGGTAAACATTACTATGTCTGTATAACCATGCATTTCCCCCCCTAGTAAATTGAGACCGTTTTGTGCCAGTTATATCGCCATTCTATTTTATGGACACATTCGTTTAACTGGATGGCATCATGAACTTTGAAAATTGACACTATAGTGCTGTTCCAAAGAGATCATCAATGTATTTTCATACAGATATCGAAGATGACATACTTGTTAGATCGTTTGCTACGGTCAACGACGTTGTCTATATGATACGGAGTTGCCAATACTAATGCCAGAGGGTAGCTCGGGTTCGAGTGGTGAGTTTGCTTGATCACAAGCCAATAAATGTTTTATTAAATTTTGTGTGGAGTAACGAGCGTTGTCGGTCTACACGGCAATCAATAATCGAAATATCACTAACCTTGATTGGCTCTTAGACAGTCAGTAGTCTGTCCTACAACACAAGATGATGATCATGTATGCTATCACACAATCACTTTGCAACGAGACAAAAGCAAATAACTTAGTACATACGGGAAAACTTATCTTTCATCACTGACCTGATGACTGAAATCAAACAAAACATACATAATCGGGCTGTCAGGTGAGTGACCTCAAGTGTCCTTGAAGTCTTACGAAGATCTCTGTTACTGAATGTTTTCAAATTGTGGGATTAAGAATAGCAAGTTTGTTATCTTCCCGCATGTTTTCTTTACATATCACCTACTACACTCATACCAAAGCATGTGTTGATGATATCAACTAACTAAGGCTCACTGACCCTAGTCTTTATGTTTTCGTTGATTCTATGGTGCTTCTAAGCCGCTAGTTCATCGGCCTCACAAGTAGCACACAACTGAGAATGTGAATTTACATAAAACTTGGTGACAGAACAGAAAAAGTATCTGCAGTACGCAGCAGTTGAACAAACTGTGGATCTTTATCATAGATAGATAAATGCTCGGGTGAATGGTTTACAAATCAATCAAGAAGGTGATCACGTGACTTATCAAACATTTGAAATTTGTTGTCAATGCTGTTGTTTTGGGTGAATAAATGAAAAGTCAAATTAATGAAATGTTTTCTGAGTTATCTTTCGTGTAGGAGCAAAAACAGATTTGCTATTCAAACGTAAATCGTTTTTCAGGGTTAGGTTAGTTATGAATGAATCACGTGAGAAAATCACTGAGCTTTAACATGTGGTGATGTGTGATTGTTCATTTCACAGATAGAAAGTAGATTACATGATCACAATTTTCATTGGGTGAGGTCAAAAATTTGCAATTATTAAAAATTGACGACTGACTTAGAAGAAAATGAATGAGTTTTGGAGAAACTTGACAAGGTGAACCAGTGTTTTGTTTCAACGGATTGCCGGTCGGTTAGAGAGAAGACAGCTGTCGTGTTTCCCACACGGGTTGGGAAGAGGCTGGAAATCGAAATTAGACTGAAATATGATTCTTTGAACAACTTACGACAAAAGCGACTTGTGCATCATGGCGTACGTGGGATGAATGGACAGAGAGGATCAACTATTCATTCGGGACCTTCGACTAAAAACAAATAGATAGTGACATATAATTCACATCAATTCTGTTACAAGCTGTTCAGCTGGGCAGATATGAAACGTCTCGATTCGAGGACAGGAATAGCAAACATTTCCTTAATTAAAGCTGAACACGGAATATGTTTTACTTTTAACGATATTTTCATTATTTATTGAGGCCAGTTTCGATCATACTACACGTCCAAATCGACAGATTCTAGTCATTTATTATAATTGGATTTGTTCAGATATATTATGTGGCGATAGAATAAAACCAACACTCCACCACGGTACGGTTTGAACAAGTGATTGGTCAGTAAACTGTTTAACCTAACCCAGTCTGCCAGCGACACTCTACGCAACAGATGTTCCCTCTACTGGTTCGTTTATCTACATCACTCTTATGGTTATTTGTTGATTCAACAATGTGCGAATTTCAACTGTAACCAACTTTACTGACGAGTAGTCCGGGACTTAGTTAATTTCAAGCTGAACGTTATTCACACTTTATCACACGGTTTGTATACAGGTAGACTTTCCGGCCATCCTCTATCGAAAAGAAGCACTAAACTTGAGTTTCGGTCTCATTAGAGCTCGTCAATAGTGTATATTCTTGCCACTGCCGGGACTAGAACTGCGACCACGCTGTCATGAGCGTTGACCACTGTACCACTGACCTCATATTAGGCACGACTAAAATATCATATATGAACTGTCAGATACACTGGTTTGTGGGTAATGATCAGGTTGTCCGATCATGTTGATATGCACTGCAGACGGTCTGAAATACTAGCGAAAATCAAGTATGTTGCTTCTTTCTGAAAGAGACTAACTGGAAAGTCTGCGGGAATACGAAGGCTGCGATCAAATGCGAGCGACGCCCAGTTTGAAATGTATTCAGAGCTTTGTTAATGTATGGGTTACAAGTGAAAATTCCACACAATCCGTTGTATCTGGCAGTTAACTTGGGGTATGTTACTTGGGAAACACCAGAGTACTCCGTTTCATGTGACCTATGATTTGACTGTTTGATGTTACCGTTTCTAATGACTGCGTCGTTTATTCCAAACAGAGATTAAACGTCTGTTTTATACTGTATTGTTCAGTAGGAACGTTGACAGCTATTTCAAAATCCTTGAAAGTAGAATGATCAAAAGTTCACTTGTTGTAAACGCCTGACATGTGTTACGCGAATTCATCCACACATTCGGTTCAAAGCTCTCACATAGGTAGCGGTGGGTCGTAGTTATTAATGTTTAACCTATGACAGTAGGCATCATCTTGAAGGTCTGTACCGTATTATTTATGTACTAATGTTGGTTTGTCCCTATTGTTGGCTGATCGACCAGGATACCTAAAAGCACGTTTCTCTGTTAGGCTCATGTATATGTGTGCCTATTAATCATAATCAAAGACTGTAATAACAAGTGTCAGAAGCCATTTAATGGTCTCGAAAAACGGAAGTTTGCTAGTGACGATAGGCCTTCCAGATAAGTTTCGAAGAAAGTGACTCTGATCTTCACTTGGTTATCTTTACAACAGAACAGGAAACATTTTCACGGACCGTACGTCTATTTGGCATGCATTATCGAATCAGTTGGTGAATTACTGGTTTATTGCGAACCTCGTTAAGATCCTGCTGACAGTTGATGCGCTTGGATGAAGTGGGATTTTCTTGACCTATGGTAATATAATTGATATGAATCAGGATGCATACCTTAATCACAGTCGATCCATTTACACGTTCTCTGTGTGGATTTTACCATTGTGGTTAACCCCGTGAACTACCGGGAGTGATGAATGATTTTAAACTAATTTGGTTAGTAAACGTGACGAACGTGCTGAAGTTCTGCTTATGAATGTAATGACGAACTGTTAGTCGATGTTCTTTGACTCAAAGTTTTTAGCCATTATCCGCATCAATGAAGATGCTGTGGATTACTGACTGAACTTCAAATACTTGGGCAATAGCTTTTTAACAAAGTCGGCGCCAACCTACGAGTTACAGGCCAACGTATTAAGACCAAATAGCTACTCGCTAGGAGAACAATCGGATGGTCATTTTGTAAAGAAAAAGTCTTAAATCTGGTTCGTGTTCATTCATATTGCGTACAGCACATCCTGAACACCCCGTGGTTGAAAACGTCTCCTGACACAGCAATGCCAGAAATTATTAAACTCCAGAAGCAGCAAAAAAGTAAAAACCGAATGAGTAACTGTATTGGTAGTTGAAGCTGGATAGGCACAATCTCCATAGCTAGCAACAACTAGCAGGAATCTATCCAAATCTATCCATTACATTGTAATCCATGTCTGTTTTCGATCTGGATTGGTGTCCAAACCACTCACCACAATTAATTCCACCGATTCGCAGTTTGTCTTCAGCAAATGTCACTTACTGTCTGGCAAAGCTAAGCTACTCTGACCCCAATGGGTGATACTTGAATTTCAAATGTAAACAATGAATTCATCCAGATATTACACTCTCTCTCGAAAACGAAAACTAACCCTTTAACAGGTGGGTTTATACTTGTTTGAGGGAAAGTGCACGCCATGGGTAAAAACAACCAGCCCCGTAGACTCGTGTCAACGAGATAAACCACAATACACATAGAAACATTCACTGGTTCAGAAAAGACGATCAGATGAGCAAACAAAACAAAATATCAACACAAAAGAATACGCGTGAAGTTGTTGACGATTATCCTAAGGGTGTTTTTTTCGAATGAGTCAAAAGTTAAAGTGGTGCAAAACTCTGTTTGAAAAAACAAAAATTCAGTCAGTCAACATCTTACGTTGTAAAAACTGTGGGAGCACACAGACGAAACTGGGAAATGTAAACGAATAAGAGTGTATGAGTTGAAAAAGTTAATTATCTGTTTGACTGACATTTGGATGACCAATCTCTAGGCTGATTAGCTTATTTTGCTATGGTTTCAACCTCTTGAGATAGAAGTGTTATATAGTTGAAACACTTCACTATGGTACATTAACTTCACACATGGTGCAAAAAAACCACCCATGAGGGGAACGTTTTACTTAAAACAGGAGTTCAACGGTGGTGATTATGTTAGAATATCCAAGACAACGTGTTACACAGAAAGGTCGTTTGTAGTCATTCGGTAAAATAGTCCAATGTATTGTCTCAATGATTCAACCGAATTAGAGTGCTGCGGTGGTCACGGACGTTATCCATACAAAAAGGTTACGTCCTCTATAAAAACAAGGGTAACCATTTGGCGTCAGATCACATAATATATGATATCTCACATGTTGGTTTGAAGAAATGCATATGATGGACTCGTGGATACTTGAAGTTTTGGTTGAAGAAACATATGCCCAACTTGGGTTACAAAACTTTTTTACAGCTGGCAGCAGCAGTCTCAGATTACCACAAGCATTTCCAAGTGCACAATGGGATTGACTTCAACTTTTATGATCATACCGCTTATTACAAAGCGTTATTCCAACAGTTAGCAGAATCCGTGACAATTGGTCAGTTTACATAAATTCTGTGTTCAAAAACAGGTTTTCCCCAAACATTAAGATGCTTGAACTTTATTAATTAATCCGTCATGAAGATTTCTGCAAAAGCAGTTGTAAGATCGCTTTCATTTTACACTCGGTACAGTCGTAATACGATTTATTTTGATCACTTCCGGTCAGCTGTGACCTCCTTTGATACTGTTTAACATTTAAAGCCTGTTGACCTTTGCACCATTAACCTCAGATAAGGCAGGACTGACTCATCATAGGTGAACGCTGAGCTACATCCGTTTGTGAATAATGTCATGATTGCCCGATCACTTCGAGAGGAGACCGTAACTGTCCTGTCAACTCCAATCGATGACTCCTCGATTAGGACTTCTCTCCAAGTTGAAATCACAGAAATCATTAACTTGTTGAACGATATTTCGATTACTGATGAGTAGTAGGGAATTTGGATTCTCGAAGTTTCGAATAGCCCCAATGAGTTCATTAAAAGTAAAAAGTGTTTTGGAGGACAGTCTGTTTTTCGTTATTCATCATTGGGCCAAGTACATAAAGTTTCACACCATTATGGTTTTCAAGCGAGCGGAAATACATCACAGTGCATTTACCGAAGGATGCGTTTGAATTTAGCGATTTCATCCAGTCAATGAATGTGAAAAACAAGGAGTTTTCCCTCGACGTATACCCTTTGTTCACGAATGTACCACTTGTAGAAACTGTTGACTGCCAATGTGGGTATTGTCGTTCCGAGGGTTTAAATGTGAGCATACCCAAAGGGACGCTGAAGCTACTGATATTAACTTGCACGCAGAATGTACAACTTAAGTTTAACGGGGAGTAGTACCGTCAAAAGGAAGGCGTTGTGATGAGGTCACCGTTAGATCTACTGTTAGCAGATATCTTCATGGCAGTGTTAAAAAGTACTAGGCTTCATGGGATTATTGAACACAACACTTTCTACAAGAGGTACGCGGACGATATCACCTGTGTAGTTGATTAAACTGTGGATCTAGATGACTTACTAACTGGGGTAAACACATCGCATCTTAATCTGAACTTTGCACTGAAGACGGAGAAAGATGAATGAATATCCTTCCTGGATGTAGCATTGAATCGTCGTGCAGAGGGTTCAGCCTAGAGGGCCATCCACGGGAAAGAGACTTGGAACGACCAGTGTACTCACGTTTTCAGTTATGTGCCTCTCAGAGAGATGAGAAACTTCGTTCGTGGTTTACCATACAGAACTGTGAAGACATGCACTGAAAACACGATTGAGGCAGAAATGTTTTTTTTTTCACGGCGAACATTTAGAGAGAACGCCGGCCTTATAAAACTGACAGAACCGAGAGTTAAGCTCCAATCTGCAGAAAAGAAGTTGGTTTACGTGACGCTAAACTACAGAGGTGAGGCGTTGGTTGAACTGGTGGACCACAGAATAAGTAATGCAGTTGAAAATACATACTATGCAGCAGAATTGCAAATCTCACTCAGATTCAACCCGGTAGTCAATGTATAACTCAAGAATACGGTTCCTAAATGTGTAACCTCATTTTGTGTTTACTTCTCCACATGTTCCTGTACAGCAGGTTATGTCGTTCGCACAACCAGGCGCCTTTTTCAGAGAACACGCGAGGAGTACCCCCCGTGGCTGATTAAGAACAGGGTGAAGTCCATTTCCATTGCAATTCTGCCGCACCGCGTTGATTCAATTAAACGGAAGTGGTTTTTCAGCCCATTTACCGCTTGCCCAGTCGTCAACACAGAGAGGTCAAATTTCGTATTCCGGCCACCGCGGAAGCGATCGGAATTCGGTTGTGCAATCCACAGTTATGTGCTCACAAGAAATTTCTCCAGGCCGTGGGCCCTGTTACTCACTTGATACCTACGGAGATCAACTTGATCACCTAATTGTCTTTCTGTTCACAGGCGTGTGTCGTAATCATGTGACCAATTGCTCTTGATTTTGCTCACCTGACAACCACGATGTTCTAACTTGTTGTGTAATTGACCCGATTATAAATGACCGAAACAAGATTGTTTGTAAAAACACCTTTTACTTCCAATTTTAGTCTCCATATGGATTGAACCTCACTCACAGGTGATCGTATCCGTCATATTCTCATAGAACTTCCAGACAATCCATTTCGGGAAGAAGGATTTCACTCCAGTTTCGCTCTTATTAGAGCACATCGTTAGTGCATATTACCATATTGCTCAGCCTGTTTAATGAGTTCTAGTAGTCCTTGAAGTCCCTGAAGTCCTTGTCGAGGGGTTATCGACTGAAGTTAATATGACAGTTACTGTACCTCCTCTCGAGGTGATTGAATAATTTGAGCGTTACTCGCAAGCGAGTGTGGCTCAGCGTTTACACACGAGAATTCAGTCGTACCTAATGTGAAGCCAATGGTACGGTGATCAGTCCGGTTGCGAATGGAAGCGTGGCTGAAGTTGTAGTCCCGATCGTGGAATGCCTAGGCACTAATGGTGAACTCCAAAAAGAACAACGCTCGAGTCCAGTGTTTTTTTCGAAAGAGGCTACCTGAAATGTCAGCGGAACTGAGACAGCTGCGAACAGTTACAAGTCATGTTCAGCGTATAGCAAACAAACACCCTGCCACTTAAGGTAAACAAAGTTTGTGTTAATCGTCCTTGTTTATTCCCGCCTATTTTTACCAGGGGACAAAAAACATCTGCGAAATAGACAGATCTATCCATTGACCTTGAACATGGTTTGTACCCTAAAGTACACGACCGGCAGAAGTGGTCTGTTTGCCACCCTCAACAGAACCTATGGACATTGGCTTGCCTAGCGGATGAAAATTACCAGGGTGGGTGTGGACAGACCTTTATCATCAAGCTGCAACATAGTAATCCTAAAAACAGCTGAAAGCGAAAATCTGTTCAGCATAGTAAATGTCGTAGATACATATTGGACAAAAGATATCTGAGATGTTGAAAATGCAGGATAACCAGTTTCGCGTTTTGTTTTATTTTCATGACCCTTCGTTGGTGATGTGTTTGGATAGTTTGGGTCACCTATATCAGTCACTTTTAAAATCTACATCACCTCTCTTACAGATTTTATGACATTTGCTAAGGCAATTCTAATTTTTTAGTACTGTCATGATTATCTCGTTGTTAGTACCAAACAAAACAACACTGCGTTTCGTTAGTCACGGAAAACTCACGGAAAGTAATGTATGCACTGATGTCTAAAATAACCAACAAACTGGAGAAAACGGTCAAGTTTTGTCAATTGAACGTAAGATTGGGAATAGCAACAACATTTACTCACAATGATTATTGGGCGAACAGTTACTATAAAGGTATTGTACAAATTAACATTTTTGAAAGATACAAAGTGTATGAAACCCACAAATGATTACAGACCCCACATTTCCATAAACTTATCGGTCGGGCTCTTTTGAAAAAACGTTACCTTTTATCAAGATGATTGAGCAACCGAATCATTACCCACTAGCAAAAATAGCTCAGCTTTAGATATGATAATTTCGTAGGGCCTCATGTTGAGTCCATCCGAGAAAGAAAGGTCGAAGTTTAAACCTTGCCCGTATAAACGATATACAAGATTAATGATTTATAACATGGCAAAATTTGAGCTTGTTGCGATTTTGAAAGGAGCTAGCCGGAATATAAAACCTGTAATAACTTGCGAATAATGTTCAGTTTGCCTCAACCAGACCTACGATTGTCTATCAGCCATCTAATTTTGGTGGAACTGGTTTGTTTTTACATAATTGATTGTTTGAACATCTCTGAGTAGCGAGCATACAAACTAGTAGTGAAAAGAGGAAAAACACAGCTATCACTCTTTCTCAAGCTAGAAGACATATGTTTGACTATACTGCATCGCACTTTACACCTTGTTCGTTACATATGTGGTGTAAATTTCGGCAGCTTAACGGACCAGTTCTTCTTCGAACTACTATGTCTATCTTTAAACCAATTTCGAGATTCATATGAAGCCCTACAGCGGGAATCTACGTCTTTATTGGTCACTAATAAGAACACTGATTCAGTCCATCTCCGAACATTATCACTGGTGTTGGTCTCGATACTAAATTCTCTAAGTTCATGAGCGTTGCTTCCATCTCACCCTAGTAGTTGTACGTACTTGTTTCTTAATGTCGTCTTTCCTGTCTATGAGTTCGCTTGGGCTGACTCCACTATCCGGTTTTTTGTGTAAGGTCTTTCAGGGAATTGTCGACCCTACATTTTGGTGAGTACGTTTATTGATAGTTGAGTAAGTAAACGGTTCTGAATGAACTGAATAGACTTATTGCCAGCTAGTCAATCGGTCATAAGCCTAGCTTGAACTGGCAACCCAGATGATCACACATGTTACCGCAGTACACAGAATGAAGTGTCAAACTTAAAAGGGATTGGTTTAACGTCGCTTTTCTGATTAAAACTTCGACATCTCAACCGAACAGTTCAGTGTTACTCAGAGACCAATACTCCTTCGGTTCGTTTATGGTTTGATTCATCAACCGTAAATCACTGTTGCAAAAATTCATGACCAGCTGATAAACCCACTTGTGGTGTACGGTACGGACAAGGGTGTGGCAAAATTGCGTATACTGCATGTCCGAGCATGAACGGTTTTTGGTAGCAACCCTATACGCTTAATGGTGTTAACAATCAGCTGGCGCTTTTAGACAACAGCGCTGTTCTCAATGTACAAAGTGTAGAACGCCATTAGTCTACGGAGTTCTAGTTCTGTGTCATAACGAGGACGGGTACAACGAAAGTCTGTATTAGTGATTAAACTGAAATGTGTCAATTATATTATCAACGTAGAATAGAAAATCTTCCGAGGTAAAGACTAGCCATAGTAAAAATTGATTGTGGAAAAGATGCTGTGGGAAGTACCGACTTTGTTATAAACGAGTTCGACAGTGTTTAGTCGAAGAAATATATATTTTCAGAATAAAATCCCCACTGCTCGTCACTATCCTGATTTACCTGCTCAGATTCATTATGATAAATTAGTTAATCCGCTCAATTAAGTCGTCCATCTTACTGTTGAGCACCACCAAACCAAAAGTCTTCACCATGGTATACATAGTAAATTTGTTCAGGCTATAAATTTATTACTACGGTTCAAGGTGTCTGTTTTGTGGGTTGTTGACAAGAGAGCATGAAATGACATCCACAGACACACTGTATCTGCATAAAATCCTGAGTGGTTAAGTAATTTGAGCCTAAAATTTCACTGCATACCTCACAAATGTGATAATTATGGTCATGCAACCGTTGAAATAAATTCTCACTCCAGAAAACAAAAAACGAAGGTACATCTGTAATTACTTTTCACATTATTGAGTGAAGGGAATGAATATCAAACAAGTGGTTCACTCCACCAAATAGCATACAACTGTAACGCAGCACAGTCTCGGAAATATGGACAAATTGCTTTCAGTCATTTGTGGACATTCTCGTCACTATTGTATGTACTGGAAGGGATTCATTGTGTTAATTCTCTCCTTGGATAAAAATCGTAACAACAAGCCCTGTGGAAACTGGTCGAACACTTCTAAAGTGAATCTAGTGGGCTGTGTTATGAGTGACACTTACGCTTATTACCTTCACGAGCAATTATCGATTTTGTGACTATCTGGGAACAAGTGAAAGATGGATAGATTGAACATCATCCACAATTAATCGCAGTTATCACATTCTCATAATCTGTGTCTCCTCTCGAGACGATAAAGTAACCTCGCCATTACCCACAAGTGAAAGTGGTTGGGCGTTCACGTATCATAGTTCGTTCGTTCCTAATGTGAGGTCAGTGGCACAGTGGTCAACACGGTTGCCTCATGGGAAAGCAGTTGGAGTTCGGATCTCAGCCATGGCAAGGATATGCACTATTGATGAGCTCTAATGAGAGCGAAACTCGAAAGGGGTCGACTGTAAAGTCTACAGGAATACGATAGCTGCGACCAATTTTGGTTGATGTTCAAACTATATAAAAACTAAAATCCCCTGCTACACAGTTATGTCTTCATTTGGGTTCATTATCTGTACACTTGTGGACATTCAGTATACCACATAGGTTTTTGTGATTCTGAGGTGAGTTCACTTCCCCCCTCTTCAACTTTCAGCAAGTTTTATGATGAAAACAATTTTAACGCGATCGTATGGTCTTTGTGAAAATGTTATTGAAGGCAGCAAGCAGCGCAGAATACTATGTCTAATACCGTTGTAATCGCAAAAACCGTCTGGTCTGAGAATTCGTTTGTTGCGCAAACTCCCGTACAGATCATGTCAAAAGTTAAACCACAAACGCACACACTCATTCGCACGGCAGACATGCATTCACGTACATCGGGTGACAGTACGTTGTCATTCGCCCTGGTGGAAGTTCTCACACCGCAAGTACACACTATTCTGATAGTCCATTCTTGTCCATCATCTTCCTAGTGTTCGGAGTCTGCCCTTTTGTTCCAGAATGCCGCCTGTGGGTAACATATTACTTGTGAGTAGTATGTTACTCACAACGAAACTGCTTGTCATACAATACTACCACATTTAAAGTACGCACACGCAGTATTTTCATCACACAACTCGGTGTTCTTCTTAAACTCGATGGTCTCCACAGTGTAGTCAATTTTTCTACTTATATTTGTTGAGAGACATTGTGTTATTTTGCACCGCTTTTAAATTGGTCACTTCATTCGACGCCTCGAACTGATGCATTCTATCTTATCTTTCAAACACAATTGAATTATAGTTACCGATTTTTACCAAAACAGAAGAAGGACGTATATTCTGAGGTTTAACTTTACGAATGGTTCTTAACAGCCACTAAAGTAGAATGTCACAAATGTTATAAAAACTACAAACCGATAGTAAATGGAATGACCAACCAAACAAGTCCACTAGTACGAACTCAATAAAAATGAAATTGTTGACTTAAAACCTGAACTGCTTGAGAAGACCTACCGGAGTAGTCAACACCACCGACTCATCTGATGGATTCCATACGATGTTGTATGTTGGGTAGGCACCTGAGCCGAAGTGTGAGTCTTCTGAATTCCCGGTTTGTTGCAGCAGCTTAATTGCCATAACGCATATGGCCTTCGCGTGTGTTCTTTTCAATGCTGATTCGGATTCAGCTTAAATCCAGTTTTTTCAAACTGAACCTCTTCCAACTTATCTTACCAACCACACTATTTATCAACAAATAGTGTTAATCGATCGTACATCATTGAAACTATCGGTTCCAAAGCAGGGAAGTTAACTGTGCCGGTTCCCTCTGTACTCACAAAACTGGTCGACGGTTTTTCACTCACACCGCCTCACTGATTACTAGTAGCTACGAATTACAGTTACAAAACAAAATCCTGAAAGATGTGATCGGGTCATCCAAGTTATCACATGTCGTACTGTTTATCGCAATCGATGAAACCACGTCCTTCCAGTTTGTTACAGTTTACAGATCTCTTCTGACGTAGCGGTTGTTGCCCATTTAGAGATAAATCCTGCCGTAAGTTTATGCTATTGATGTAGTCATAACCAGTTTATACATATGGCTAGTTTTGCCTTTGGCGATTGAAGAAAGTTAATCGAGATTCTTACCAACCATGGTAAATGCCGTTCTTCTGTTTTGATGATTCCTAAAGCATGCCTACTTAAGACGTTTTTAAGATTAGATTGATAACTCAGTTTAATTGACTTTGAAATCATTCATAATTTCCAACAATCATGAGGTTTTTGAGGCACTATGTCATTTGTGTACCCTTCCTCCTTTGAATATTCAAGAACTTTTTGAGTAGAATGGTCAGAAGACACAAATTATGATGTGAATTCATTTTGCACACTCTCGTCAGTTGCAAACATATGACTAGCATGAAAACAAAACCATCAATACTTAAATGAAACGGTCAAAAGTACAAATCGGGCTGGATCGTGGCTGGTACTCACGGCTAAACCATCGGTAAGCAAAGGTTGATACTCAGTTGTTTTTGTGCGCGTAGGATCGGCTGTCGACGGTGATCAATAATACTTCAATATATTTGAAATTTTGTGAGCTGTGACTGTTCATCAAAATCTTAAACGAAGATGCAATATCGACACTGTGATCTGTAGTCGATAAGTGCCTTGCAATGGATGAAGCGGCGTTTCGCCCCCGTTGAGTGTCACTCATTGGTGGGTTAGACAGTGCAACTCTCATTCAATTTGGGATGTGCTTCCTGGCCCTGACCATAAGCATCCTTTCTGTTTTACCAATGTAAGTGTTTATGCAACTGCAAGAAAACTGATAGATACAATGGCTAGTAGAAACATTGGGATTTGATTTTTGACCAGAGGTAGAGTTAACGTAATCGTTTGTGAGAGCAAGACAAGCTGTGCTGCATTATACACACATTTACAACGCGACATTAATCATCTTTCCAAGGACTTCTAAAGCTGCATTTTTGTAGAAGTAAGTTTGTTCCATTCCCGGAAGAAACTTTCTGTGAAATTGTTATCGCGAAGCTTTTCATAAAGCACTGTTTATCCGATGTGTAATCTATCCTGCGAGCATATTCTTGATGTCCTGTAAAACAGTGTACCGATGATTTTTTATGTGCAACAGGAATAATGCTCATGAAGTTCATGTGCTGTGCCGTTCATGTTGGTTTACGGTGCACTGAACGTCTAATAAATCCGCCTAAGCGGCATCTAACCAAGATGTCCAAGAAGGGAAAACTGTTCTCATCTTCGCACTCAAGTGTGACTGACAGATTTGGGTGGACTGAGTTGAAAGCTTGGATCGTTCTTTCTACTTGTTTCTTGTCTTGCCCAATCAAGAGCATGTCGTGGACATATCGTTTGTAGAGTTTCAATTCATCCACAAAAACTGTTTGCATCGAGAAAACTAGTCCTTTCCGATGATGTTGACAACGTTTTGGATTGTACAGATCTGATTACTCCAAGCATCAATATACATAAGAATGCTGTCATTACATTAGCATGTTGATCGTCTCTTCTGATTGAATTCCTCAGCGTACCGGAACGCAACACCTTGTTTACATTCAAACTATTTCCTTTCCCATTGATTCTCCTCCCATACCATGATGCGTCAGAGTCAAGTGCATTTATTTGGTGCCTGAGTTTATCGGCTAACCATACGTAGGGACTTATGGATTTTGACATCGTGCTTTCTATGTTTAGTGTTTACGCTCGTTCCATACATATGCACATTTTATTAAACGTTCTGCTAATTTTTATGTTTTTCCACGGTAGTTGTATTTTTTGTTTGTGCATACACGTCTGCTTGCTGACAATGATGCGTTTGTATATTGTTTATTGAAAACTATTGCCTGGACTCGCTCATTTCCCTTTTTCGAAATACTTTACCGCTTATGACGTAATTACCCGTAGAATAATTACTAATCTTTCTTGTCCGTTACTTACCACAAGTAATCAACCTTTTTCTATGTGGCAAACGCGTCAGCTGTTCAACTCGTTACTTACACAACATTCTTGGCATATACACCTATTAAACTGAACGTCACTAGCGATTCTTACATTACTGTGTACTGTTCAATCAACTTCATTTGAACAGGAAGATTGGTCTAGAGGTTCGAACTGGTTAAAGTTTGTCAGGATAAATATCCTTATTGTAGCAGGGAATTTAACACCGGCTACGTTTTTTTAAAGAAACCGTATTGATCTGTGTTCCACTGACCTCACGATAAGCACGACCGAATCACTGTTTGCAAATGATCAGCTACAATCGCTTGTGATCGGATTTGCCCGATTACACCAAACGAAGACACAAATGTCCTGGTAACTCAGAGATGATCATTAATGAATTATCATTTATCACCTGTTATAATTTGTCTCTACCTTTAAATTATTTGTTTTTCTCATTCAGTCACGTTGTGTGCGTGTCTTTCATTCATTAGATAGATAAATATTGTACGACCAGTGTTAGCTAATTTTAACAAGAACGTGTGATTACTGTTGAGTAGTAGAGGAATTCGTTTTTTAAATGAATATAACTCAAAATTGATCTCAAATATCGCATTCCTATAGACTTTCCAGTCAGGTGCTTTCGAAATGAAGCAATATGTGCGTCTCACTCCTGTTGAAGCTCGCCGGGCAAACTGAGCATTATTACTCACAAGCGAGTGTGACTGGGCCCTGACACAGGATAATTCAGTCGTGCCTGATGTGAGAGCAATGACACAGTGGTCAACAGGTTTGCCTCGTGAGAGTGTGATCGGAGTTTTAGTGCAGTCCGTGGCAACATTTTGCTCGAGTGACGAGGTCTAACAAGAGCCAAACTTTTGGTATTGGTATGTTCGCCGAGCTTGGCATTTAGGTTGCAACCTAAACGCCAAGCTCGGCGAACATACCAATACCAAAACTATCAACCTGAGCCACGAACAACACCACCAGTGTTCACAACTATCCGAAACCTGTATGGGTGCACAACGCTAAAAACTGCTCGTTGCTGGGAGACCTTTGCATGCAGAGGAGCTTCCACGGGTGAGCAACTATTCTTTTTGCATGAATGCCTGCGTCGAAACATCCTTCCACCAAGTATCAACTACAGGCCACCGCTCAATCATCCACAAGCTTGGGCAATAGCCAGACAAAACGTAAGACGGATGTTACGCGTGTTAATAACCGATGCCCATAATCGGTTACAAAAATATGAGAACATCGTGACGACTAGAACAGCAGACTGGAAACAAATAATAGGCGAACACCAACTACAGAAATTAGAGATAGCGATAGGACAGCGAGTAGCAAGGACCAAGAGTAAGAAGAGAATGACCCTCGAAGCAAAGCTATCAAAATTGGCAGAGAAGAATGTCAACACCAGCAACTACACGTGGATCCGAAACCTATCAAACCATCCACTAATGCAACCTAAATGCCAAGCTCGGCGAACATACTAATACCAAAACCATCAACCCGAGCTACGAACAACACCACCACTGTTCACAACTATCCGAGAGCCAAACTTGAGTAAAGTGATTTTTTCGTAAGGAATTGATTGAAACCACTGTGGGACTGCGACAACTGCGATCAATTGTGGGTGTTGTTTACTATATGTGTGAAGGATTTGTGAGACAGTTTCCTTGATTACATTGATGTCTGTGAAATAATATATTGTGTTGGGACGTTGAAAGCGTCGTATGGAAGTTAAATTTCTTGTTGTTCAAAAACCGTTTGGTGAATATCCACAAATAGTCCAATGTTCCATACGGACCTTTCCAGTTAACTGATAAGTGAATTTTTCCACGGTAATTTGTGATTATCTATTACTGTTATAAATGGTAGCGAATAAAATGTTGTTCATCAAGTCAGATTGACAAAAATGACTAATTAATCCGAAAAATGTGACCTCATGTTAACACCAGCGCGAATGAGTGACAAGCGTTTTCAGTCGCTCTCATCTCATACCAAAATTAAAGTGTGGTAACTATCTGAGTGTTCTACATTTAAGAAATTCACTTTAGTCAATCCCCATCATCAATATCTTGTCAGGATTATGATGTTAATTTTTTATCAATCACTCTAAACACTAAGTAACTCTTCTCAATTTGATAAAGCCATTTTTGTGCTCACAGGTTATATTGCTCGGGTGTACAGGATTTGATGTCATTATTTTCCACTGATCGGCCGAACACCTTTCTGCTTCAGGTGAACCCTGTTTTGCTGATTATGTTGTTTCTAATGACGGTACCATACGGAATGAATTTGCCAACAGGTTTCTCTACGATTTATCCCATAGTTTTTATATTCTAATCAAACATATGCTTATTAACAGTACCAGATAATAATCTGAACTTGTGATTACGTAGATCATAACGCACAAACACTTATCTGTTTTGTCTGTCATACATTAATTTCACACAAACACAAATGTACTCATAAGAAAAAAAGATCGGTGAGCAGTCGGTTCCATTACGTTCTAGTCCGTAAACATACAATTTGAAGTTTTATTGCTTATGTTTGTTTTCTACAGCCATTACGTCCATTGGCAAATTGTCCACTGACATAGAATGAATGAAGGAAATTTTGTTGTTGTAAACAAGAAAGCAAGCCAGCCACCGTTTGTAAACGAAGGGGATAGAGTAAACGAGAATAAATTCACGAAACCTCAAGTACAAACCAGCAACATGAAATGACGTGGAAAAACAATGGTACTATTATGGTATTATGAGATAATTTTCATTCGGCTTTCATTACCATGCTTCAACAAACAGACGACTCATTCAACCGTTTAGTCAACTAATTATTCCGCTTCAAACTGAATATCACCCACACTTGATCGTAGCCTTCACATTTGGGTAAACTGTTCGACTGGTTCATTTCGAAATGAAGCACTATACTCAAGTTCCGCTCTTATTAGAGCTCAGCAATAATTCACATGCTCTTTCGGGTCGAAAACAGCACTCCGACTTCCGTACTTGTAGGACTAGCGTGCTAACCACAACGCCAGTAACCTCACGGTAAACAGGACCGAATAGTCACATCCAGGTGATCAACCACAACCACATACGAATGGTGTTCAGTCTTTCCGATTATTTTGAAAGCAGACTAAATAGCGTCGTTTTATTCAATCCAATTAATAACTCTGTGATATGGACTTCACAATGAGGTTGTAACTCCAGTCTTCATTGAACCGACCGAGCTTAGTAATTCATTCATTGTAAAGCTTATCGTAATATGAAGGTTGCAGTCGGATGTGGGTGGTGTTCAACTTAAGGCAATTCAGATTCCCAAATTTCGATTAATAATAACTTCGTTCCTTCACAATACATTGCTATTTTAAAAACAAAACAAAACAAAACAACATTGCCATTTAACCACCTTGTACCATACGCCAGTCAGCCATGGTTTTGGCAGCGCACAAAGTGTTTTATGAGTGAAATGCCGATCCTCTGTTCGACGTGAGTCAGCAAGGAGCTCCATGTGAATATACTAGCTGCGATTATTTGTGGGTGATGAACAGTTTACATCAACTGGATCCTTAACTGATTAGCAGTGACACAAATGATGTTTACCGTGGTTTTAAGCAAGACGATCGGAGAACCTAAGCTTTACTCGCAAACGAGATTGCCTTGTGTGAGAACAGTTGTGCAGCGGGGTTATCACAAGCTTAAGTGGACCGGAGTTGAAAATCTGACAAAGGTTGAATTAAGTTATATTTTCCATCAGCAATGTTGTTACTGCACAGTTCACATCATCACTGTTAATCATCAATCCAATACAATTACGAAAGCTATTAAAAGGAAATACCGTCTAACCGATCAGAATTAATGTCATAACAATCATACACTTTTTCAGTACATAAAAATGTAATCGTTTGTTTTTCTGAACACAGAGTCGGTTTATTTCCTGTGATTGCGGTCATTTGTCTGTATATGCTCGGACGAGTGAGATGTAGGAACTGTATGAGTGCAAGGGAGTTGGAGGTCTGAAGGAGTATATCGGTCAAAAGACTAGACGCCTGTTCAAACGGATTAAAGCACGTCACCCAGCTTGGATCAGAAGTGGAAGTATAAAATTAATCATTGGAGCAATTATGACATCTTGATGTATCAAAGAAATTTCGGATTACATACCGGGTTTCAATCAATCAACTCAAAGCAGTCAGACAGCGAATTTTGACAACATTCGGAGTGTTCGCAACCTGCGTACCTAACTCTGCTTCAGTCAAAAATCAATACGATCAAGTCGTATAACTTCTGTGATCTCGAGTGTTTTTTACTCCTGAGTCACTCACATACACACAGATAACTGAGCTTAGAAATAAGACGCAAACCTATCCTAACTGAGTTTAGAAATAAGACGCAAACCTATCCTACGGCCACAATACTGACTGTCTACATTCTTGTACATGTCGATAAGTGTGTGATTATTTAAAATTGAACACAACTCACACTTGATCGCAGCCTTTGTATTCATATAAACATATCAGTTACCCTCAGTGAAAAGAGGCAATTGACTCAAGTTGCTCTCTTGTTAAGTCTTATCAGCACTATATGTCATACGTGCAAATTCATGTGTAGATCTGTGCATGTTTGTTGCAACTTCAATTTTCACCCATTAGACATATTAGTTCTCTTATGACGTCCTTTATAAATGTGTTGACCCGATTATAAACTACTGAAACATACGTTCAGCATGCACTCTAACTAAACGAGAATTTTTGTGTAGTCATAGTTCAGTGGATAACTGATGACCGGACTGGACGAACCATGATTCAATTGTTGTAAACTGTATTTAGATGCAATTATTTATAGTTTTTTTTATGTTTGAACTTATTTACCATATAAAATCATTCTTACATTATGTTTTCATATCATCGAAGTGAAACACGCCCAATTAATGTAGACGTTCACACGAGAACTCACCAATCGATAAAACAGGTTCAATCCAAAGACGTAGTTTAATGGCACCGACAAGCTTATGCGCACACGAACATCGCATGACTGGTGTCGGATATCCTCATGGACGGCAGGGGTGCTATCCATTTTGATATGTTTGGATGAGTGGACAAGTCTGAATTGGCAGAAATTAGGGCAGAACGAATTGCAAATGGATAACGTAATATGGCACGATTTCGGTTGCAAACAACAGACAGACAGACATGAACAAACACAGAAATAAGCGAGGAGTACGTATGCGAACGTACATTCTGCTGTGGATAAAACACACCGATGTTGACATACGAAGAAATTCCGATTTCCCAGAGGGATCTTTCTGGTTCGACATATGTATGTATGTTTGCACACGCAAATGCACCGTGTAATTGCCTTTTCTAACAGAAAACAAGATGCGTGTAGAATAGTGCATCATAGGGACGAACTACTGGCTAGTAAAAATTTGGACAGAGTACGTTGATAGTCAGAGTAGATCATCTGATATATTTGAAGTTTATACATATTTACTCTATGAGAAATCGATGGGCCAAATTTATGGTTTACAGAAAAGGTTGTTGAAATAGATGGGAGAATGTAAACTCCTTCTTCGTTAGCTAACTGTGATCAATGTACGTAATAAAATGAATGGTTGTCTGACAACCGCTTATTCCTAGGTTAATTGTTAAGGAACTCGCAAAATGTCTGTAAAGAAGCCACAATACTGTAGCAACTGTGATTGTACAGTTTTTCTAATGATCTTATAAAAGTCAACTAGACGATTACGGAAGTACATGACAGACGATAGACCTACGCACGATGGGATTCAGAAGGCGGTTGGATGCGTCAATTAGTTGGGAGTGTATGAGCCTTTATCGTAGTGACAACTCAAAAGTGTTCCCACGAGAAATACCGTGTATCAAGATGGAAAATATCGCTTTTCTTTTGAGCAGTCATTGAGGCGCATGAATGGTCGTCAGAAGACTTCCAAATTCAAGAGGCGGTTTCAAAGTTTCTAGAGAGGTCCACCCCAAAACGAAAGAAACTTGAAAGCGAAAAGGACTCCTAGTTTGGTTTATAACATAACAGAAAGAAGCTGTAGTCCGACGATTACCAAGAATATTGTCTATAAACATTTTATCTAGAAGCAGAACGGTAAATCTTTTACAGATTAGGCACACCCAGCTTCATAAATCTCTCGTTTATGAAAATGTATTATACTAACTGAAGAGGCAAATTCCATTCGGGAAGGCATTGATTCGTACGACCGGTTTCGGAATAGCTCTCAAATGAATGACATGTACATAACAAGAGCACTCGTGCGATTACCCGGTGGTGCTTTGGGCGCCGTATTTTAAACTACGGCTGAGTGATTTAGCTAGTACGGATGGTAGGGGAAATGCTACTCCGAATGTCAAAATCTTGGCTCATTGTTCATTACCCTCCATCATTTCTCTTATGTGTGGAAACGTCATCTTCTACCGAAATATTGCTCGACATCTTTAACTTTTCTTGTTTCTTCAAAAAATCATATTTTAGACTAGACAGCCTTCAATCCTGCCCTGGTTGGGTTAATGAGTTTAAGTTGTTACAACACTTTCTCGTCAACTTTCACGGGGCGGCGTAAGTTTTTCTTTCATGGAGTGGTGCTTTTTCACACTAAGGTAAGCTTTTTGATCTCGTGAAACTCGGCCAATGTGAGTGCAATTTATTGAGTACAAACACGACTTGATAACATTACTGTGATCCGTTCAAGAACGTTAGTAATAATTTACAGTATTATAAACTGTTTTAATAAACTCTACCTTTTGAGTTACTCGGTTTTGTGACAGTTGTGCGAGTAGCACTCAAAGACGAACGGTAACAGTAAGAGTATATATGTGCTGATAGAATTTAACTATGACTTACAAACAAAATACATTGCATTGAGTAGTTAAGTCACTGCTCCTTTGAAGTTATGTGGTTGTAAGCAAGTTATGAAAACGTCAGGTTGACTTAGTCTAGACAAGTTAGAAAAGATGTATGTAACCTTGGAATTCTCGAATCACAAAAGCGTATTATACTCATTGCTATATTTAGGCCGAAACCAAGGCAAGAAGGATGATATTAAACGGCTGATTGTGTTTCATTGACTGCCGATTAATTAGCCATGGATTTAAGAGATTCGGTTAATTGGTTAGGTGCTGTCTATCTCTTTTCGATCTCTAACTGCCTTATTCTTAGGTTGAATTGTAACGATGTCATGTAAGTTGCTAATTTCGAATGGGATGTCTGGTATCTTCTACTCGGAGAGAATCGTTCGTATATCTCAGACTGTTACGAGATTCGGAAAATGTTATCAGAACTTCTTCAAGGATATAATACATAATTCTTTTAGTTGAGCGCTATGTCAAGTCAACCACAATTACAGAGCACTACACAGGTTGTCTGGTCTAGTTCGAAGAGGACAACCGACTGTAAACAGATGTGCTTGCCTATTGCGCTCCGACTTATGCCTGATTGATCCAAATGAACGAAGCAACCAGTTGACAAGTGGTCTATTGACAAAGTGTCTACCCGCCAGAAATCGAGACGGACATCTTGGGTGGATGAGAATCACGCAGCTTTGTCCTGTCTTATAAACAATAGCTCATTTGCGTATTATTTGAATTGCAAAAAGTGCACGATGTTTTTATTAACAAAGCAAAGAGGTATCACACTGAAACTGTGGAAAGCATGGGGTGTGCCTGACGAGTAAAATATTTGTGTTTATGTGATAAACGAAGCTCAGTAAACATCCTGTCTTATCCAAACGTATTAAGGGTATCACATTGCGTATGACCTCGACTGTCTCTTATTAAGTCAATAATCAATGGGCATGCGTCATGTGCGTGAACACATTCTTGCCTTCATGCGGTTCACTGATTAGACAAAAGCCTCCAAACTATTCTCCGGATCATCAGAATAGCGTCGCAGAATGCGACTTGTTTGTTTCGAATGTTAAACCTTTGATGTTTCCTTTTCTGTCCTATTCTAAGTAGGGCCTGAGTTCGTTTAACCTACTCCGAATACCAGGATTAACCTATTAAAATACAGAAACAACTATCAAGCGTCTTTTCGTTTTTCCTAGCTGTTGCGCTTCCTTTCATCCACATACCCAAATCGATTAGCCGTTTTGTGATCGACCCGCAAACGAAAACAAGCATCCACCATAACGCCAGCAGGGGTTGAGAACAGGTTCTGAAAACAATCGGTTCCAATGATCTATGATTGAACAGAAGCACAAGAGCTAAGGAAACTAATCCATATATTTTCTTGCATGCCCAGTGACTACTACCCGGTGACCTGATGAACAAATATTTGGACTACAATCGGCCGTTTGTTCATGGGTCGTAGGTTCAGTTCTGCAGCGTGCGTGATGTTGATGAGATTCGGCTGAATCGAAGCAACTCTCCACCACTTCGCTGGTATTCATTGGAACCAAATGTTTACAAAGCGCTTTTTCAACTTTGTACAATATCCCTATAATTTGACAACCTGAAACAGTATGAGCCAGCGTTCAAAGTATTTGTTTTAATGTGGGAACGAAGGTTTGCTGGTAACTAAAGCTCAGTCGCCCACTGGTTTGTTCAACTAACTGTTCTAAATTAGGTCACGAAAAGCTGTTAGTATAGTGGCAGGTAATCAGACATCTGTTGATGTTATCACGGTAAGTACAAGAGTGATGTAAATTACAACAGTTTTGTAAAATCCCATTACTAGGACAAAGACAAACAGTCCGTTTAATCTGTATTCCACATGAACGCTTCAATCTGAACATTCCTCCTCACCTTTCCACGGTAATGTAATAAGCTGACGACACAAAAATGTGACCAACAGTGGTACTGAAGTAGAAAAATTCCAAAACGACCTTCGCGGTTTGCATCGCCTAGTTTATAGTTAAACTTATGCACGCCATTCATCCATTTATCTCTGAGTACTATGAAACGACGAAAAGTTACCTAACACCGTCTGTTCATGAACTCATCAGACGGTCGTTTTACAATAACTCAATCTGTTCTTGGTGACACAGAAGGATAACATGACCCGCATGGTGGTAATGCGGTTGTTTGGTACGTTTCCGTTGGATAGCTTCCTTCTGATGTTCAACTCATTGGCACTCCCTCATTTTGAGATAGTCAAGCTTCTCAATAACTCCTTATGAATGACATTCAACCGATTGAACATACGACCCAAAAATTACTTCAACTCTCTCAGAATGATCTGTTTGAAACCGTTCCCCACGTACTCTCGACATGCCGTAGACGGTCGTTTTTGTCCCACACGATATTGAATCAGGTGCTTACGCCCAGTTCGGATAATCTTACCAAATACAGCTGTTTAAGCTACAAAAGTCAACCGAGTCTCTTGCAAGGTATGTAGCAATCTCTTAATGACAGGACATGTGCACTATGGAAAATCATGTCTGAATCCATTATGACAGCAGCGTCCATAAGTGGTCTCATGTTAAGATTTCTAAACAATCATGATTTTAGTCCAAGTTCCAAATCAACATGACCATGATGAAATTTCTCATGTCCGTGATAGAGGTGTATTCGTTTCTGGTTTGATTACAACGCCCAAGCTATGCTTCTATTTTCGTTGTTCACCTTCTTGTCACTTTGGTAAGTTTTATATTTCGACCACACCCGCTGTTTTTGTTCTCTCTACAATTTATATCCTTTCAATATGGGATTTTCCACAGGTCTTACTTCACTTCCTTAGAAATTTTGAATAGAATAGTCAAAAGGCATAGATTAGGTTATGAGTTTGTTCCACATACTCTCGTCAATATTTATCTCGGCCATCAATGTAAGCGAACATCTATTAGCCAGCAATGCCTGCTAAGTAAAGAACACATTCGTCGAATCAAAGAACTTCGCAAAAATACAAAACTGATTATTCTACCACCGGATAAAGGGTTTGGAGTGGTTCAATTAAATCATGCAGACTATATCAAAAAGATGCAGTCTATTCCGTCAGATATGTCAAAGTTCGCCATCGACGAAGATCAAACGGATGCGGTGCAGGACGTTGAAAGCCAGATCAACCGAGCGCTTAAAACCCTGCATCAGAAAGAATTGATGGACAAAACTAATCTCAAAAGCTGTCACCTAAAGGCAGTGTGACGCCAAGAATGTATGGGCTTCCCAAAGCACACAAACCTAGAGTGTCCCTAGAGCCAATTTTATCCACGACTGGTTCCCCATATCATCAACTTGTTCAGTGGCTAGTCGACCTAATTGAACCCGTGAGATCAAAAGTGACAGCCTAAAGGACACTTCTGAATTCGTAGAACTGATCTCCAACATCAACGTCAAACGCCAGGTATTGACTTCTTTTGATGTTGAGTCATTATTCACAAACGTTCCACTTGACGAGGTTATTAATATTGATTGTAATTATGTTACTGAGCATGAGTTGACACCTGGCATTGCCATCGGTGAGCTTTCTAAGCTGTTGAAGATATGTACATCCGATATTCAATTCGTGTTCAATGGCACTTTCGAAAGATAAATAGATGGGGTTACAATGAGGAGTCCATTAGGACCTGTGCTAGCTGACATTCATGGGTCACTTAGAACACTGTGTCCACTGAAATTCAGAACACGATGTTTTATAAACGATACGTAGACGATATTTTTGCTGCATTCGATGACCATTGGCAAGTAACAGCTTTTCACTAGCTGTTGAACAGTTTGTATAACAAACCAACTCTTACCCTTGAATTCGAACAAAACGTGAGAATATAATTCCTAGACATTTTGCTGGAAAGACGTGAGGATTGGTCCCTTTCTGGATGTGTTTATCACAAGTTCACGTGGACAGGACAATATTTGCATTTTAAGAGCTTTACACCAGTTACACAAAAACGCGGCCTCGTTAGGACTTTGCTTCACAGGGTTCGATGTATTGTGACAGAAGATCAGTTAGAGAATGAATTGATGTTACTACACGAGATTCTAGTAGAAAATGGTTATCCTGAGAAGTTCATCCAAAAGTATTCGACTCCACGACCTACGCGTGTTACACCCATTACTGTTCCTCACAAGCCTGTCTATTTAACTCTGCCTCTTGAAGGTGATAGTTTTTCAGCCCTAATAAAACGTTGTTTAGATGTAGCGCTCAAACGCACTTACAACGCCGCCCGATTGGTCTACCTGGATGAAACTACGCGTATTCCAACTACATCTAGAAAAGACGTGGTGCCCCCATTACGCCCAATCCAACATTGTATACACGTTTGATTGTGTCTGTGGAAGCAGATACATCGGAAGAACCAGGAGGCACCTCGGCTAATGCATTATCGAACATATACCGAAGTGGCTTTTGAATTCGGGGATCGGTTGTGCCGTCAATGGCACAACGAGACACCTTTTGCAGACCGGGCACTCAGTGGACCCAAAGACCACCTTTAGAGTGTTCTTCAGACCTAAAGTAAAGAAGGCTCGTAATATTGCGGAAGCTCTCTCAATACATCAACTGAATCCCACCTTGTGTGTCCAGAAACATTTGGTGATTAGTCTTGCGCTATGCTGGTAAAAATGCAACTGGTACTCTTCGATTTCATTTTACGTTCGTATTTTTTTCAAACCCAAACATTTTAGATCCATATATTCTTCATACAATCTAACAATTATTGAACCAACCCTATCCAATCTAGATCCATATTGCGTTATCTTTTTAATCAGTGTAAATCGATGTACATCTTTTAATTGTTTGATCTGTATAGACTTTCTAACCGTCTCTCATAAATTCCATTCAATCTGTATGGATTTTTAACCATTTCTCTCTCAGTTTGGATTCCTATTACCCTTCTATTTAATGTTCTTGTTAATGAGCACGCTTCAGTTGCATCTTGCTGCTTCCACTTTGGTCACCTGATTGACTGTCTCAGACATGACTAGATCAATTTCGCCTAACTGCTTGCCTTCTCACTACATAATGTTTATGTTAATTTTGCAAAAGTAACCGATGAGATGCGAACGAAATGTCAGTGCGCTAGCAAAATGACAGAAACACAACAACGAAATGCTTAACGATGCACATCGGTCTGGATCCCGAGTGATATTCACAAATGAAACCGCAACAGAAAGTTTAACAATCAATTGTTTTCGAACATATAAAACCGACTGTTGATGGCTGGACAACACGGTTTTGCCGTTCTTCGGAAGCTGTGGCTTGTAAACACTTATCAGGACTGTTAACGGAATTGCAAAATTGAGGCTGTTACTTGTGTTCAGCAAGTGCTTTGTGATCAATGAAGCGCCGTTACCCCTACTGAATGTCACTCACTAATCAAACACTTTGATATATTTTAATTTGAACATCACCCACAATTGATCTCAGCTGTCGCATCCCCATGGACTTTCCAGTCGGCCCCTTTCGAACAGAGGAAGCACTAGACTCGAGTTTCGCACTCATTAGAGCTCGTCAATAGTGCATATCCTCGCCCCTGCCGGGACTTGAACCACGGACACGCTGTTCATGAGCAGGCAACCGTGTTTACCACTGCGCCATTGACCTCACGTGAAACAACAAGACCGAGTTATGATCGCTCAACCACTTTGGCTTGTGAGTAATGATCAGGTTGCCCGATCGTCTCGAAATGGAGACATAGTTACTGTCTGTTAACTCCAATCGATAACCCCGCGATTAGGACTTCCTAGACCTGCTAGGCGATATTTTAGATTACTGATGAGTAGTCCTTGGTTCAAATCCCGACAGTGGCGATGATATGCACTACTGGCGAGCTCTAATGAGAGCGAAACTCGAGTCTAGTGCTTCCTCTGCTCGAAAGAGGCCCACTGGAAACTCCATGGGGATGCGACAGCTGCGATCAATTGTGAGTGATGTTCAAGTCGAAATTAACCAAATCCCCGACTACTCATCAGTGATGCGGGTTTGTAAACATACACCCTTAAAGTTGCCATTACTTGAATCTAACCTAAATCCCTTGCAGTGTGACACCGTTAAAGTTTTGATCACTTGCGGATGTTTCAGAGGTACAATTGTTCTAACATTTGAACTGATAAACGTGATTCCTCAATTACAACAAAATACTTGATAGATACAAATTATCTTACCCATATAAGCATTCAATGCTCGTCGAGGTTTCATGATTAGGCTACCTGTCCGTTTTGTCTTCTACACTAGTTGATTCTCAATCTATGAAATTATACGGCATTCATAAGAAAAGAAATTTACATCCTTGCCTGAACTAACTCGTCGCTTACACGGCTAAGCAAAATTAACCGACATTAGTGTTATATCGATTGTCTTTTGGACTCATGAATTTGGTAGTCGAAACACCTGAAGATAATAGGGTATACGTCTTCAACATATGCTTCAACCTTGCTCACTACCCAGCGGCATCCACTACGCATCGCGTTGACCGAAAGAATGTTTCCGATTCCCAAAAATTACCGAATTTATCGGTGAGTTGATACATATATTACGAAGCTAAATAACTCTTCTGTCTCGGGTTAATATAAAGAGAATCAAACAACCAACAAACATGTGTTGATTAAATTTAAGGTCTTTATGTTTCTGATTAAACAACGGAACATAAAAATTATGAAGTTTCATTTATTGCACTGAAATTTAGTTTCATACCATTGTCTACCAGTTAATTAGGAATGGTTCATAGTCTCATTCCGTCTTTGAAATGGAAGTCTTCCTAAGAACTACACAAAGGAAACTGCAACAAGTTTATCTAGTAAACGTTTGCTAGATAGAAGACTTTTTTTCTTGTTAAGTGAGAGCTACACTAAGTGAGGCTCAAACTCAACTGACCCTCAAAACTCCTGAGCTTATCAGTGAGATTTCACGTTGATTAGCCACAATAAAGAAATACTTTCCGGAGGTATGGAAAACATCGCATTACTACTGCTATGGCACCCGGAAACGTGAAGTACAGTTGAAACATATGGCTGGCAGCGATCAATATGTAGTGGTTTCGGGACGCGTAAGTGTTATGTATGTTTAGTTTACACAATAAATAGCTTTATCCCGTCATGTTTACGATCACAAATGCACTGAGCCCTCATAATCGGGAGAAAGCTCAGATGACATATCAAACACAACAAACAAGTGAGTGGTTATCTAAGACATGTCGACTTCAGAATGATCAATGGTTGGTTCCAAATCGAACCCAAGTGAAAGTATCTATAACACCGGGCTCCAAACATGTAATGCTTTAAAAAGAAAGAAACCTCGGGAGTAACATATTCTTATCCAAGTATTGTATTGCCTATAATCGACAAAGAACTATGCACTCTAGAACCATAACAGAAACTCTTTTGTCAGCTCGAACTGAGAGAAGTGTCCGTCAACTAAACTGCACGACAGTCTTAACAACTCAAACCTAATATGCTCCCACAATAACTTTAATGCGGTTCATTAGAGTAGCCAACTGCGTTGGTGGAAAATTGTTAGATATTTATCTAAACCGGACGGAGAAATACAATGAAGTACCCAATCCTCAGTTCATGTTTAATCAACGCTGTATAAATAATTTGTCGGACCATGTGAGCTTTAATCCTCAAATCTAACCATCAAAAACTTGAACACACGAAATAACTGACTCGAGTGAAGCATCTGTGAGACGAACTAAATACTTTTCAGATATTGAACCGAAAGATGCGATCCACGTTTGACTAATGTTCCAAAATTATAAAAACGGTAAATAACCAAATAACATTTATCAAAGTGCAGCTTCTGATTTTATACTACACCTCGTGATTTCACCCTGAGCCTATTAAGACCAGTATTTTTAATACTGTTTGCTAGTCAAAAACTTTCAACCTGATCCCTTACATAGACTTGTACAACCTGACAAAGTCCCGATATTTGTATGATTGTACGTGGAGGAAAACACTGGATTATGCAATGCAGATAAATTTGTTAGTTCTCTATCTTCAATTTAAAACTACACGCAGAAACTACTGTGGTTTACCAGGACGTGTGATGGTTCATCACGTTAAGAAAGTTGCATAGCCTCTGTAACAAACAGGAAGAAATTATAAGTTGAAAATCCCTTGCAATCGGTCGCAGCTGTTTCATTCCAATGACTTTTCCCGTCAATCTATTCCAAAGGAGAATAATACACTTTGATTGACATCCAGCGGTTGCAACGTATGTTGTTGTATCTGAGATAGGAATGTTAATTTCACATCTGTGGTTGAATTCTATATTTATTAAAACGAAACAAAATCCACCAAATTTTCATACCAAATGGCTTATCTGGTTGGCTATCCATTTCTTACAACCCGCCCACTAATGTTATAGACGGATACATGTGTGCGAACCACTGTGCACTAAAAACAATTTACCGTTCTATTCATGAGGCCACACTGCACTATACATTTTCGCACGATGTTTTCAGGGTACTGTGTACTTAACAGGTAATATGTACTACACCTCACCTTAGTCACCATTCCGTAAATACGAAAGCTTAGGATACCAGGCGTTTTAATTAAGTCACGTAGGCAGACGCTGAATACGTGTATGCGAATCACGGCTATTTAAGATCAGATTAGAGTGTTCGGAACACATCTTTCCCTTCTATCACCGAAGTATCCTCTTGTCAATTGCTGCTTGGTGGTCCAAAGCGGTTAAAAGGTTTGTTGGTGTAACATAAAGCGCGGATGTGATAGGTCCGTTTCAAAATTCTCCACCATATCGATTTGAGCACCTTAGTGTGACAAACAAGATGGCGTGTTTAAACTGGTTTAACTCAGTAGCAGAGAAAACAGTCGGTTCACTTTAAAGTGATATCGAGTCGGGTAAAAGTGTTACCCCTAAAAAGTATCATCGAAATATCTTGAAATGAAAAAGTTATGGTCTGGATTAATTATATCTGTACGCTGCTGTCACAGGGTGTATTACACACTAACTCTAATAAATTCTAATCAAATCGTGTGTAGTGTACATTTGCATATATAATGATGTCCCTTCGACTGGCAGCCTATTCAATTTTAACAGTTGTGCCAAACTACCACGTTGATTTTCGTAAAACTAACAGTTGATTCGCGTTAATTTGTCCACTGTTGGTCAATAAATTAGCTACCAACTGTGTACTCTCCCTGGTTGAACGGTAATCACTACAGCTTTATTGACTACAAGTTGACAGATATTTGTGACCTTTGAACAGCTGCTAACAATCGATTTTTAGACAACCTTGATCATGAAGCGTATTGTGGTATTTCCTCGATCGTTGTGACTATATTTAACTTTGGTAACTAAATGCGTTACCACTCAATCAGGATTCAATCCAGTTGTATGATGACAACCTTTGATATTCTTCTTTTCATGATAACATCCAATTGAAGCAAGTAAACTTTTAACCTATTTCGGGTTTAAATTTATATCTGTGGATTCCTCGGACCGAAATGTTGTACACATAATACCATGGTTTTCTGACTGTTCGTTCAGTCTGCATACAACGAGATCCCTAGGAAGTGTAGAGAGAGCTGTTCCCTCTTATATTCACAAACAAAAGTAAATAAACAGACACAGAGTGAACTGACTACGACTGTGGATTATCTGTAAGTATTTGCTTGTGTGTGTGCAATATTCGTATGGTGGAAGAAATCCTAATATCCATAAGGTACTGTATCAGGATGTTGTTCACGAAAGTCTTTCGCATTGTGATATCAATCTGAGATCATGGTAAGAAGTAAGTTTGACGCGGATCGTCTAGAGGAATACCATCCGGAATGAAGTCCGAATGTTCAGTTAACAACAGTTGAGCAGCTGTGGACAGAAGCGCTTGGTTCACAAGACACGCATAGCTGCAGTAGGTCATGTGATTATTATGATGGATGACGAACTCGGAAACGCAGCTGTTCCAACACTCAGTGGAATTTCTGGATGCGGCAGTAATGTATGATCAAAACTCATGGCAGAAGGATTGCGGACAACTCAATTGACCGAATGAGCCACCACTCAACAAAATCAAGCCAACGGGCGAGAATTGGCCAGCAAAACTCATCACAGAAAACGTCAGTCAAATGCAGGGAAAAGTGGTCACGGCGTTTACCTGAAAACCCTGCTGCGTCATAGATTGAAATTCCGGTTCATAAACGCGAGTGTGGGAGTGACGTAAGAGCGCGCTAATTGGATGGTAAACACCATGCTTTATTGAACGGCTTTTCGGTAAAATATGATAAAATGGAGTTTAGTTGAATACAGCCGAGAATGCGCTAACCATCTCGGATTAGAGGCTATCAACGTACTCACTGCGTATCGTTAACCAATAGACGATGGGTGGTTTACGCATAAGTAAGTTTTCAGTTATGTATATTTCCGTCTATATCGGTCAGCGTTCCTGTCAGTCAGTAAACCATACGCCTTTCTTTCCAGAAATTTGGGTCATGGTGGCTTTCTACCTTTGCTTACTCTCAGCCTTGTTGGTATGCAGGGTTAGTTTAAACTTCCTGTTGGTTCTCAGAACAAATATGGATCTTTGATTTTTTCCGGAATTTTCTTTAGAGCACACTACTGTTCACTTTATTGAACCACAATTTCAGTACCCTTCTTGTAAGCTTAAATTCTACCTTTGTTTCTGAGAGAAGTGCTTCACTTTTATACTAGTCTACCATTTGGCTATCCGGTTGGCCTGACCATAAAGTCCCCCACTTATATGCCTTCCGGTTCACACTCCTTCGGGTTTATACCGTACACAGCGTTTGTGAGTGGAACTGCAAGTGGTCCAACGTAACTCACCTTTCGTGATATGAGTGGGTAAGCGTCTTCTAGTTCCGGTCACTGTGATGGACTAACCCAAAAACGAATTCCGTCAGCCTTGTGTGCAAGCGCAAGACAAAACTAAAAAGACCGTAATAGACTAGCTAGTTATGTCGATGTCAAGACTAGATCGTAATATCGTAGAATTCTTTGGTCGTGTTCTATCTACTACTGAACGTAAACATTCTTAAAAATCCACGTTCAAACACCCAGTGTGTAAATGAGTACCTTGACCGGTTTCAGCTAACACATGTTTCATAGTAAATCACTAGTGTTCATCATTTCTCCGACTGCAATTTGCACTATGCTCAATTTTGGGTTCATGGGTTGTTACAAGAAGGAGGGAGAACTTCTTTTATCCGTCCTTGTTTCTGTGTTGATCGGAGAAAAACTGTGTCCAACAGTTTATAAGTGTGCAACAGAAGTGAATGAATACGGCTAACAAGAAATCACCACCTGGTCACTAGCACGTGGTTATGCTAGTAACGAACAATGAAACACTAGGACAACATTCCATCAAGGTTCACGGTTAGTGATAAGGGGGATTAGGCTCGGGGGTTACCAGAAAACTTGTGGTTTGTACCACTGTCCACTTCCAAAAACTGACCCTTGGGTTTCCATCCTTGTTTAGTAAGACAAGAATTAGATTGCATCTGAGACGTCCCTAATGCATCGAGAATGGACCTAATTCCACTGGTCTTTCTAGATGTAGAATTTCCGTGATTTACATTCCAAAGAGACAACATCGCGGACCATTGTACCATGTACCTCACATTATACACAACCGAAGTGCTAAGTGTTCAGGCACATTGGCTCACGAGTTATACTCATTTAGATAGGAGACAATTTGACCGTTCAGCTACTTACACTAGTGACCAAGCATCAGGTCTTCTCAGTCAAGTTGAAATCAAGCATTTGCTTGAAATTTTTCACGGAGGTGCTAAGAGCTGACGCGTAATCTGGGCGTAAGCTGAGGATATCGGAACTATAATTCGGTCGGGCTTAACTTCGGGTCACTTATGGAGCCTTCAGCGCGGAGTTTAGACCCTATTCGTAGCAAAGACATGCATTACTGACAAGCTCTAACCATAGCAAAAATCTAGTCTGATGCACTTTTCTACTATCATGTAGATGTTGTTGATGGTGTTCAATTTATAGCGGCCACGTCTAGGACTACATTTCAAAAATGTAACTGATTGTTCAATGGTGAAAGCAAATCATTAGACTAAGGTATATAAATTGAATCACAATGACAACCGACCACAAGTGTATTCCTACGGACTTTCAACCAGACCAGTTTCGAAAAGTACTGTATTCCAGCTCTAGAAGAATGTGACTGGAGCCTAGTGCTTTTTGTCGAAAGGGGCTGACCGAAAAATTTGTGAGAATGTAACAGCTGCGGTCACCTGAGTGTTGTTCAATGAATACAAACCAGGATCACCTACTTCTCACCAACAATCAAAACAAACCTCAGTAAGTTAATGGCTTCTGTGATTTCAACTTGGAGAAAAATCATAGTTGTAGAGTCTTCGACTGCAATTAACTAAACAGCTAATTTTCGCCTCAATTTAGTCCGGCAATCTGAACACTGCTCAAAGGTTAATGTAACTGAGCGTTTTTATTTGATAATTCAGTCATATGTAACTTGAATCCAACAGCGCAGTTATCAACACGGCTGATCTAGTGAAAGTGTAACCGGATTTCTAACATCGGCCATGGCAAGAATGTACACTTCTGATGATCTCCAGCAAGAGCGAAAATCAAGTCTAATGCTTCTTTTCGAAACGGCCTGACTGAAAATTTCTTGGGAGTGGTATCGGTTCCGACAGTTGTGAGTGATGTTTAATTCATATAAAAGCAAAATCCTTTACTACTCGTCAGAACGAAGTAGATAGTGTTTGTGTAGACGTGCGATTCTCTTTCCTGGTAGGTAAGAATTTCGAAAGCTTTTTTGGATGAAACGAATTAGTGTAAGAAACGCGAAAGCATTTCCTTGAACTCTTTAGTCTAATTAAGTGGCACTTACTAGAATACAAGCTTATTTCTTATGATGGTTTCTTTAGTTTGGTTCCGAGTAAAGACCTACCTGTGGTTGTAATATCACCTTGCCAATCTTGAGCTTGGCTCATTTTTATTCGGTCGTTGTTTAGACTTAAGTAGTCTGATAGAATTTCAGTTTTTTCTATATTCATATCTTTGTGTTGAAGGGAGTGTTTACTGGATAACGCCGATTTGTTTCCAACTTCGCTGTCTTTGTTTTCAATCAAGATATTCATGCTTGCTAGCAATACAAAACCATAGACATTCGACTGGATGACACCATTCTGTGATTCAATAAAACTCAACATACTATTGACGATGGCAACAGATCCTCCTAACTTTCATGTTTACATGCCTGTTTTGGTAATTTTGACCAATGTTGTTTCACTCACTACGTCACACTGGTGTTGATCGAATGACATGAAGTTGAAACTTCTGTTCTTCTGTATAAAAGTTTTCACTAACAAAACACTTTTGTTCTTTTATGAGGGTGGTTCTTTTTAAAGTGAGCAGTATCTCGTCTATCTGATATCAGGTTGATCTGTTTTAAATGATAGTTTTAATTGAAAACGACATACTGTTGTGAGTTTGTAGAGTTGAAGTCCCTAAAATTGTGACTTTTTTGATGATTGGGCTGCACAGTTTGTCTCTTATTATATTCTTTTTTTCTGTTGCGATTGTATGGTAAATTAATCCTATGCTGAAATTTCAGACAAACTGCATTTACGTTCGTTCCGAGAAGATGAAACGATGAACAGGCTCACAGTAATTTGTTTCTTGAACGTGATCATGATTTGATGGGAGAGGTTTGAGAAAAACGAAACCATTGTTCATTTGAGCATACAAAGCAATTATTCACGAGCTTGACAAACTATTGAACGTACCAATTAAAGGAACTAAGTTAGTGGAAGTTAAAATTTTGAGGGGAGAAACAGCAGGCTAATTTATATCAAACAACTAAGTTGTAATCAAGCACAATTCAAAGTCGGTTAAGCTCCTTTTCTAAAATAGATGGCAAATTCGCCCCCCCCCCGCAAAAATCAGGTCAGTATAATCAGTAGAGAAGACGAAAACACCAAGCTACATGAGCTATAGTTTGGCTTACTTCGAGGCTTCTCATTACTGTCCCTGTTTATACAACAGAGCTAACTATGGCAGTCAGCGGAGACTTCTTTAATATATATAAAAAGGATACTCAGGTTTATAGTGTACAATATAATATTCGAATTAACGAATGTGTATTTCTGTTAGTGGATATGTGACCATAATCTGTGGATAATCTTTTTATCTAATATTGAACATATTATTGCTATACAAACTTCATATAGTTTTTGCTTTGTTTCCCAGCAATAAAAATCTGTCTATGAGACACTTTACAAAATAATTACAGCATCATTACTGAACACCGCAATGGAACAGCAATTCACTAACATACACTAATGAACAACAAAAACCTATTGCATAATCCACAATGAATGAAAATATGTCTCAGCTAAGTGTTACCTCACAGTTAACTTGTACGTCTGAGAGCGTGATGGAACAATCTGTCTGTTAAATTTAACTATTCAGTAGACTACATCATCGGTAAAATCAGTTGAATCGTAGGAGTTTTGTAAGTGAGAGATAGCTGATTATTTTCTCTGTTGGACGTCAGTGATAAGAGATGAAGCAAAGGAGTAAACAGACAGTTTTCTTTCAACAATGATAAACATCTTAGAAGCGTTAATAAAATTAAGTAGAAGCTTAACTCGGACAACAGTCAGATATGAAACAAACGTGCTTCAGAAAATAATGACTCGCTAGCATGAACCCCAGAGGACTTACACTGTCAGTTGTTCTGATAATCAACCCGATTAGAAACTCGTATTAGTATTTCAGTCGTTTACATAAGGTTCCCGTATAAGTCTATCTGTTGATAAAGCTGTCATGAAAGATCCGCGCAACATGGTTCACATTAGGCAAACCTTTAACATTGAAAGAACATTGTTTATAGGTAGTTTGTAAGTCGTTACAGCCTCAGGGATTGGTTCCTGAGATAGCGATTCGTACTGGAAGTAGAAACATGGTTCAGGGTATGTGATAGTCGATTTGACATCACATGGGACTGTGATATTTTGATAGTTTAATTAGGATTGTTCTGTACTATCTTTTTGCATTTTTTCAGTCAGATGAATGTCTTTCTCAAGGAATGATCAACAGCCTTGAATTTTTATCTTTATGTGAACGCATAACAGGGAATTTAACAACAGGAGAAAAAACTGGAGTGCCATTTCGGAGATAATGCTAACTTCATCAGGGCACAGCTAAGAAGCAAGTTGATATAATCTGCAACAAACATTCTTAGGTTCCGTTTGCAAGCGACTGATCAATGTGTTCGATGGGGTTAATCGAAAATCGACGTCTTATAGCCTAACGAAGAAAATTGTCAAAGTTAGTTTAAAACATTCCCTTTTCAGTCATATAAACTATCCATCATCTTCCCACATCTTCAGTGACTAACACTATCGGAAAACTTATGACTTTCGTTATTTCAGCGACGGATGACGAGAGCATCTGCTGGCTCATAAAATGAGTCTGAGATGTTCGTTTAAATGCACAGTGTTCTATAAATTTTATGCTGCTAACCTTTATGATAAGAAATATTTTTTAGTTTCTAACCCACAGAAACAAAATACTGTTAACGATATAATTTCACATGCAAAAGTATTTGTGGTTGACTCAATCGAATTCTTTAAAAAATCCGCAAATATAACGCCAAACAGGATAAGCTCCATCAGCAGGTTTGGTTCATTGCTCTCTTGTCTCATGCAGGTTGGTGAAGCATTGAAACTCTTTTCAAAATCTCTATGGGTTATTAGGGAATGATATATGGTGTATGGTGTACGCCGGTAACTAGTCAGTTATTTTGCTTTTCAAAACGTTTGCAGAAACAGACAATTAGCTAAACGACCTGCAGCTGACAGACCCATTGAGTTCAGACCAACTGAAGATAATAGATACGATGTTGACCTTGAACGTCTTCAGATGCTTATCTCGGTCTATAGAATATTTTAACAGTTCGTCTAATGGCCTTGTCAGCTTTGCCGCACAACTGTTTAGTAGCACTGAGATTAAAGACGGGCGACCTCCTGTCACAAAACCTTTCCAGCATTTGAAACATTGTACATGGTATAATTACCAGAACCTCAAGGTCACCCGATGTATTATTCCTCGTGGCAATTAGTACGTTCATTTGTTCATTGACAAATTCCGGAAACGATAACCATCTCCAGACTGAAAACGGTGACCTTACCTTTATCATTGTGTTGTAGAATCTCTGGACAACTTTTGGTTCGGTTGGTTACAATGTTGTGCGGTAGATATGAGTTAATATTAAAACTGTTTATCAGATTTACTCGACACTGACACTTATCTTTTCATTGGTAAAAGTTCGGGGATTTAGATCATTTAGCAGTGAACGCTGCCTGTACTCGACTAGTCTACTTCGTTAGAAAGCATCAGATTCGAGTTTTACACTTATTAGGGATGATCAGTAGTACATATTCGGAACTTGCACTTCAGTTCTCGTACTTTGGAGACTAGCGTGTTACTCACAACGTAGGTAACTCCACGGTAAAAATAATTGATTAATCATATCCAAACGCACTGCTTGTGTTGCTCGATTATGAATACACTTATAGTTACGCGATAATCTTCAGTCAGTATGAATTTGGAACGGATCTGTTGAAAATAAACGGCTTAACGTGTATCACCTAGTCGGAATCCACCTTATGTGTACTATTTTACGAGAATTATTACTAACTGCAACATCGATGAACGGCCAATCAAAGTCTAATGATAGATCGGTTGCAGTCACTGACCAGCTTATACAGAAAAATTTAAAACACTGGGGTCCGTTAATTCATTCAGTCAAAACAGAAAGAAGACCTATTACCAGATGTTAATATTTCGATTTATCCTCTCCATTCGCTAACGTAAAACCATCAAATTTCATACATACTACACAAGCAACAACACATGAACGAAATAAGCACACAGTTCCGATCTTTCATGCGGTGATAGTGTAGTCAGCTTTACGGCAACGAGACTGATTAAGTCATTGCCTTTTGTGCATCTGAAACCGGTCGATGATGCCTATTTAACATTGCCTCACTAACTGCTAGCACTTTTGGGCTAAGATTACATAACACTGCCTAGAAGGATGTGACAGGGTCAACTAGGCAACGAGTTGTTCGGATGTTGGACAATCGACGAAGCCGAGTTCTTCGAATTTGTTTCACTGAGCAATTCACTTTTGACATTGCAGTTGACAACCACTTAGGAATGTGCTCCGTTGCACGTTGATGCAAGTGCCAGCCCGTTCTGCCTATTCTGGCATCAATGCAACTGTAATTGAGCTGGTATATTACGTGAGAGATGGACCGATTAGTTGAGTGTGTATTGACGCTATGGAGAGGTAGATCCACCGTGCTTAACGGAGTCAGCAGTTGGACGGTTGGATAGGTGTGTTACAAAACCGATGCCAGTTTGTGACTCATGTCGTCGGTCAGATGGTCACTCCGGGTGAAGGTGCTGTTCCTGCAGCTACTCCTGAAATTCGCACCAGTGGAGGCGTTATAGACAACTACGCAGATGTATGCAACGTGGTTAACAATTTGTCGACAGATTTGTCTGTGAACCGCGAGTTACGAACTCGCGTAACGAAGACCAGTGCTGCTTTCTGACGTCGTGAAAGATGTGTCTGGAAGAACCACAGTATGAAGATGGCCGCCAGGTTGTTTGTCTACCGCTTAATGGTGCTGTCTATACTGTTGTAAGGCAGTAAAACCTGAGCGCTTTATCAACGGGACGTGCGTTATCTGAGCCGCTTCCATTTGCAATGTCTAAGACGCATCTTTGGTGTTCGGTGGTCGGATATGGTTCCGAACACTGAGGTACTATAGCGAACGGACATGGACAAGATGGAAGTCATGCTGATGTTGAATCAGCTCCATCAGTTAGATTAAGTCCGTCGGACGAACGATGACCGCATTCCAATGCAGGTATGGACAGGCAAAATTAGTTAGGCAAAATCCTGGTGGTCAAATCTGAGATACCAGGATGTTATCCAGGGATGTCTTTCGCGTTGTAACCTCGATTTTAAATGTTGGCATTGAACCGGATGGCCTGGAGGAATATGATAAGGACGGGCGTCGGCAAGTTCAATGAGCAGCTATTGCGAGACGGTAAACGGAAGCACGCGGTTCGTAGGGGAACCATCGGCGCCATAGGTCATGGTGACATGACTATATGGCGTTGAGATGTGTGCGTCCTCAAATGCGCTGACTGTTTGAGATTAGTAGGTCATAAGCCTACTCATAGCATACTGTCAGCCGAGACAAAGAGTGCGTTAGAATATAGTAGGTAATATTGGTTAAATTCATTTTATCCTTTCATATAAACCAATGACTACCGTCGTTTATAACTCGCCCGCTCCTCTTCCAACACTTGGGTGTCTGTAACCTTCCACATTCCAATTTCTTTAGCTTTGTTGGTGTACTTTTTGATGGATGCTTTCTCTGTTTTCTTCCAGCCTAACGTTACACTCTGCTTTTCCTCCTTATCCACTCTAGAGTACGCTAACATGTTTTGTTGTACGGAACTACTTCTTGCATTATATTTTCAATATTTTTCTCTCCAGTTTAGATCATACCATTGCAGTCTCTTTCTATTTATTTCTCGAGAGATAGCGGTTCTCACTTTTGGACTATCCTATCAGTTAGCTAACTAGCATTAGCCGGCTGAATGCAAAGACCTCACTCACATATCTCCCCGGTTTACACTGGTTACGTGGCATAAGTAAAATCACAGATGATGGAGAGCAAGCCGCCAGTGGTAAGTGTTATGTGTAGGCATCTTTTAGCTTTGATAACTGTGACAGAGAAATCCGAATCGGATGCCGTCAACCGTACCTCTGAATCGGTCTTGCAGAAGTATATTCTTTTTTCTGCACTGAAGCTTACCAGTTTTGGTTCGTTCTTTTTACTGTGGATGTTTTTGGATAAACGCTGTCCACCAGAGTTTTCTTAATAAGCTTCAGTTCTTCCTCCAATCGATCTGCCGTTCATATCATTCTGGTTCTGTGTAATAATGTTTTAACTAACATCCGCTTATAAGCAATAATTATGAAGCTCGATAAATGATTGTACCATCAGTGTGCAAAAGGTCAAAACTATTTGAATGACTCCCCCAATTTTTGTTACTGTATGCAGTTTGTACGAAATTTCTTGGTTTCACACTAGCGACCGTTGAAAGTGAATCAAAATGTTAATATCTTTCGACATGTCCTCCCTCTGTTTTGACTACGTTATATACGTTATTTTCTTGTCAGATCCTCTAAATTGATTCTGCGGATGTTTCTCACGAGTATATATATATATATATATAAAGAATTGTGAATACTGGGCTAATTACGTGAAAAATAATCACCCTGTGGCCAATACGACCTGTTTGGGGGATTTACATGAAGATGACTCACCGTAATTAGTCCACTGGCTTAGAAGTCTGTCTCAGACGGCTTCTCATAAGCCAAACAGGTTGTAAAACTCAACGTTTTTTGTTATGTTGACATGTGTGACCTCATTATAAAAATCAAACTTCGTCACCATAGGTTATTTCATCATCAAGATACTAATCCCTCCAATGAAACAGATTATCTCCGAAGCCTAAATCATGCGATCCACACCAGTATCATAGTATGCTGGGCTATTTACTTAAGCAAGAGAGAACGGTAGTTGCACAGTCCAATAAAGGGACTTGTTCCCTCTTGGGTAAAAAGTGAGATGAAACTGGTCCCGATAATTCAAGTTGTCGAGCCGGTGCAACGTAAACAGTAGGCACATCTAGTCGTACTCCACTCGTTAACTTTTGTACATTAAATCATTAAAGTGGACCTTCTCAGAGTTGCAAACAAGCCTCATCCAGTTCCGCAGCTAAGTAACACCACTACTGTTCACACCTAACGGTCACCTCTTTGTCATTTGAGAAGAGACTGTAGGCATTCTCAAATAATTCGTTTCAATGTGAACATCTGTTTACCATCCGTACTAAATAAATATCTGCTGAAATACCGTGAAATTCACCGGACAAAACAACGATCAGTTGCTGTCTCCTAGCAAGCAATATTAGTTGAGTGAAATTCACACCCAGTAGTTTAAGGCTGAATCAAACTAACTCACGCGACCAAATTACTGTATTTATTTCGAGGAGTAAATATTTACCATCCATAAAAGGTGGTCTTTCTGCGAAGAGTTATTCAAGAACAACCTCTCTTCTAAAGAGATCAATGTCATCCGGTTGCCCGAAGCTTTTATGTGCTATGGTACTCCTAAAAGGGCAACCTCAATTTTGACCACTGACTGCAGTTTCCTTCCTTGGTAGCCTGGTTTCCCCTTGCAGGGAGATAACAGAGTAAAATATCAATTTCCATCTCTCAAAATCTGGAGTTCAATCTGTAACAGTCGGCCTGCCCGCTTTTTATTTACTGTACTTGGCTGTCCCACACCGATTTTGCTATTATCAAATTGATTTTTTGTGTGCCATTCTTACTTTCATCACAGTTTTGCCAATGAAACTCAAGGTCAGCTGTAGTTTGTCGACATCATACTACCCCCGTCCTATTGTGTTGATTATTGCCCGTAATTACTTTGCATCTTAACCTTATGTTATTTACCCACGTCTCAATTCAACTCATCTGTACTGATGACCCACTGTCCATGGAAGATGAGTCATGCATAACATTAATTGCATCCACTAAATGTCAACTTGCACTTTATTACGACTTCGGAGAGGGAATATTTAGGCTATCCACGCGTTCACATAAGTAGAGCAAGCCAAAATTCTCAATAAAGTCTGAGCACGGAACTGAGATGATATGGACAAAAGAGTGATTAACGTACTGTTATCTAGAAAACAGTGTGTTTCAATCCACAAGGAAAGTTCAGGGGACATACACTGAGAAATTTTACCCAACAGTCAGACGTCTACAGGGTGCAAAACTTGTATTTGTTTATAGAAGAGAAACGAAAATGAAACACTGAAACGAAGGTAATGCGGTTGAAGGGGACCCACTCAGTCGAAAGCAGTTCATTCTGCAGTACATAGCCGGATAATCGTAATAACTGCGACTCAGACCACGTTAAACGAATTTCTGGTTATCAGAAAATACCTGATAAAAGGATCCAAGTGATCAGATTACAACGATGAGTTTATATATTCAGCCGTAGAATCGAGTTGTTTCCAAGATACCGAAGCGTTGTCAGATGATAATTGGAACAGCAAACGCGTTTTATTGGTCTGTGGTATCTGCGAAAAGCAGAACCCTATCTGGAAGATGGTGAAACGTTACAAGACTAGGTTCTTCAAAGAAATATGGTAAAATGACTTTGATGACATCTATAAGCGTGCACAAGAGATATCCCTGAAGTGCGAGGAACTTCAACAAGGGGTTTAAAGACTGGACGAGAAGTTTTGGAACATAAGGACGGTTAATTTTTAGAAGTGAGCTGCTCAAATATAGTTGAACATGTGCTTTCTCAAAAGCCTAATTTTGCCGGCATGAACAATTTCCGATCTAAGTAGCTGGAATATCTCAGATAATAAATTTGACCTATCGAGGGAATCTGTTACAACAAATCACGAGGTAACTAAGTAGCATTGAATCACGTAGATAAGTCGCTATTCAATACGTAGCGTGGATGGGACCAACAAAATCAAGTTTCAAATAGTCTGAAATAATTTGTTCTGACAAGTCAAACTATGAAAACACACCAAACACAACGGTAGATAATGTGCATATTGTTTTGCAGAACTGAATAAAACTTCACGAAATTATACTAAACTTAGTAAACACAGAATGAAGCATTATGCAATCAGTCATAGGGTATCGTAAAAAATTAGTAAAATATGCCCTTTGATGGTGTGCTTTTTACCCGTAGGACATCGACAGGATTGTTCGACCCAAGAAGCCCGGAAGTGACCAGTGCGGTTGATTTGAACAGTGATTACCATATTGTAAACACAAAATTACCGGTCTGATCATTTTTAGACAATCAGCACGTGAGTATTTATGAATTATCCAGAAAGCCTCCCAAGGAAAATTTACTGGGGAATCCATTGACAAAAATATGGTTGTACAAAGATTTTTAACTAAATCTAGTTAGATTTGTGTATAGAGATTAATGAGGTTATCATAAGAGGAGAGAGTATAAGTTGAGTGGAGATGTTGTAAACAGTAAAGGACTTATGTGTATTGAAATGGAAAAGATTAATCTATTCATATCTGGACGAACAGTACAATCTTCAGAAAGACTTTCTGACAGAATTGCAGAAACACTGATCAGGTTCAAATCAATAGCTGACTACTTGATATGAGGTCCACAATTGCTAATAATACGGATGTGCATACACTGACCAACAAAAGTATTAGTCGAACGAAGCGAGTAGTAGAACGTAAGATGTTTTGTACGAAAATATTTCGCTCGTGTTTCATCTGTTACTACAGCGAGAATAATTTGTCATTTCTAACGAATAGGCAGAGGCGAATACAATACGCCTGATTGTGGCGAATCGATAATATTCTTGACGTAGTGGTTTGATTATCTGATTGCTGTCGATGTTGGTAGTTATGTGGAAGTCTCTAGAACTACGATTCAGAAGTTGAATGGCGAAAGTTCGTGGTCAGAGGTGCGTGGATAATGAAAGCTAAAACAGCATGGGTCAGGTTAAACTCGTGGATTATTGTTTGGTTAGGACATGAGTAACTACATGAGTAACCACAAAGTGTGGTGGGTGATCATGGCAAAGTGAGAGAGATAATCATTTGTTCCTACATAAAAACAGTAGTCTTTGTCCGCGGTTTATTAGAGACCAATAATTCCGAGACATGCCTTGATTTGAGTAGCACATTACTTGGAAGGCTGTAAGTATGTTCAATTTGTATCCATTTTCCTTTAGCTGTCTACAAATAACACAGCGCAAATTTCATTTTACTGAACCAGTTAGCTATCTTGGGATGTGTTTAATGATGCATGGTTCCAGACGCCTTGACGTAAGGTCAACATACTTGCTTCCGAAGGGGCAGATGAAACTACGGATCACGTTGGAATTAGTTATCGAAATTGTGGAGTTCTGTCCTGATGGCCATGACGTTGGCTGTGTCCCTTCAGCATGCACGAGTTTTGTGGCATTATGCGTTAGTTCGAAAGCTGACTGAATCTGCGTATGATCGGATCAGATTTCATGAAAGCTTACCAACCTTGCTGGCCAGAATATTATCAAATCACTTCATCCAGACCTTTGTTGACTTGCTGCCATCATTACCGCCTATTGATCTACTCATCCGTTATAGATAGCTTGCCTCAGTCTTGCTGCAGTAACAGATGAGGAAAGATCCCAGTGTTTTTGTACACGGCACCCTAGGTTCTATTACTTGCTTTCTTCAAGCTCGTCGGAAAAAGGTCGGTCGTCTAAGTCTAGGAAGCCTAGGTGACAATCTTTTTGGTCACGAGATTTTGCTCTCATATATCTCCACCCGACAACATTCAATGTGTAATTTTAGTGTTGAGCAACCCCTGCCTGTGCCTGCACATTTCTTAATCATTTATTCTTCGTGACCCGGTACCTCGTTAGTAATCGTTCAGCTGAGATGAGTTATATGAAGTTCTTCCTCTGAACGTCTACACAGCATACTGAGTGGCAACAAGAGTTGCTTCGTTATTTACGTGCTTTCAATGGGCAGATTAAGGCATTGGTTTATCGGTTTCCAGAATCACAGTAGACAAGTGCACATCATACTACCTCACAATCAAAGGCATGAGACGCTAAAACGAAAACGAACAAAATGTAACTAGTTAGAACGATGGAGTTTACAACAATCCCAGCTGTGTCTCAGTAAAATGTATTATAAGGCCCATCCAGAAAGCGGTCGTAAGAACCTGAGTTTGGAATGAATGTCAGGCACCCATAGGTGCTTTAGCGAATCACGGACTATCTTGACCCATGCGATATATCACTTGGTCTCAAGGGTAGTGGATCACAGTGGCCCGGGCTGATGCATGTTAAACTTTGGAACAGTCTCGTGTGCAAAGATTTTGACGAAGCCCTGTAGAAGACAACATGTTGTTGGTAAAACGAGAATTATTGGATTGAAATTAGAATCAACCCTACATTCAAAGGATCTACCAAACCCAATTCCTGTAATGGTCAGCTGTCATTTCTGGACCATCTAATCCATAGGTCGGCACTTAAAATTTGTCGTAAATTCATGGAGAATAATCTCAACTACAACTTTGCCCATCCTAAAACAAGTTTGCGTAAGTACAAGAAGCTTAGTGTTTTCTGTTGTTTTGTACCTGTGTACAGGTGCAGAAGACCAGAGATATTAACGGAAACTATCAATGGTTGCATGAATATGCAAAGGTTACCTTCAAATGTTTTCTAAAAGGATGATCTGAGTCCATGCTGAGGGTGCTTCTGAGATGGAATACCACGGGTAATATTTCATAGAACAAATACATGTTGAAGGTCGTGCGTAGAGTTTTCAACGTAAGAATCATCACGACTGTTTTACGAAGATAAATGGCAATGTACACGTCTGTTGAATCTTAACGATTTGATATATTTTGGGAGAACTAGTTACTGAGTGACAAATCTTGAAACCAGGTTCACCGAGCCTGAAGTTTTTCTCTCAGAAACACAAAGCCACCAGTAAAAAAAATCACACATTGTTCACAAATTGTTTTTGGATTAAAATAAACAAACACTGAAGAAAATTAGCAAGCTTCATGGTTAAGGAATCCACAACTACTAGCAACTCCTTAAACACAAGCTGTGCATTTGTATTACTAATGAGTAGTGTGGCATATTTATTATTTTAGATGAGACCCAACTGTGAAAAGTCAGGGTTTCGGCTGGATTCGAACTAGCGACAGAAACACCATGCCTCAACGCGGCAAGCGCTCTACCAGCTGAGCTACGAACCCACGCCAAGAGCTCGGAAGTTTCACATTTGGACTCGGTTACCCACCCGTCCCACTGTCTCATATGGAATCCACCAAATGATCCACGGGATCGACTGCTCAGGCAGGATTTCTCGAACAGTTCGCGCTGGAATCCGCCAACGCCACTGTTGAGTATTTGTGTTGGAATAGATTGTGGCACTGTACGAAGATTTAGAATTGTTCAATAAGCTTTGGTTTCAGGGGCCACTGAAATTCCGAAAGCCAAATACGTTTCGAATGACTTTTTAAAATACTCGGTCTGATTCAATAAAGCTGACGAGTGGATCAAAAGGCATGATATTTTGTACATTCTGAACGCACATGCAGGTGTAATTTGAGCATACACAGAACAGAATAAGCAAATGAAGATAACAGATAGAAGTATACCTGAAGGAACTGAGTATTGGTTAGCCAAACTAAGTAGACAGGACGATCCTAATGCTTTCGAGTTGGCTGATCACCCACTTACCATGGCAAAAGTCCTCGTCTCACTTGTATGTGAGTGTTGGCGTTGAATCGATCAACCTGACTCTCGCTATTGGCTGCATAATTCGATGTATTAGGACCAACCCTCACTTCTACATTGTGTAAATCAAGTGACCTTTTAATAACCCCATCTAAGTGAAATTATAAGGTTCGTTTTATACTTTATTCTTTTACGTCCTCAATCGACCGCAACTGGGAATTCCATAAAGATATTATCCTTATGTCTGTGCACAATGGATAGACAAATTTCATCCAATGACTTCAGTATCAGAAACGAAAGATTACCAGACGATATACTGCGAATTGTTTTAAAAATAGAAATTCGCAGCCCGTCATGTCATACTGAAACCGAACACAATGAAATGTTAGCTATGCGTTTTTCCTAACGTGAATGTGATCAGGAAATAATGTATACTTTCATTAATAACTTACGAACACCGATCTCATATCTGTCCAGGATTGTGGTACTCTATTGTCGTTTCGCACTTTTTATGGAATAAAATGAAGCAATCACTTGAAGTCAATGGAAAATAGATGGAGACTACGAGTGTTCGGTCGTCGAGATTGCTCTCAAACTTCTGTCAGTCTAGCACAGTCAAACAATCGAATACTCTCAAATTGTCTTGCTCTGTATACATTGGTACTTCGCAACGCTTAAACGATCCATGTCCAAATTGATCAGAGGAAGTCTGGCTGTTAATTCCCTTCAAACTTTGCGCTGCAGCAATTGGAACCAAACATAGCTAGGTTTGTTGAGCTGCTGACGTTTTATAGACAGAAATATTGAAGGACGTTTTTCTAGTTACTGCTGAACATAATTTTAACAGACATGCTAAGTCTTGCAAAAATATAGTATTCCACTTGGTGAACACCTACAGCAGAACGTCTTTGGATCGAGTAGTTACTCATCACTGTGTAAATTTCGTTCGGATGGACAACTGACTAACTGGTTTGTCGACCACTGAAATGCACTGTTATCTTGACACTCTGTCCACTTGATTATTTTCCTGCGTCGAATTTATGACGGAAGTCTTAGAAATCGTGTTTTCATCATCAAAGTTCAGTACGTATACACATAAACTGATGTAGCATCATATCAATGATCTCAATTCGTTGTATGACTTAGTGCATTCCGTTTCCTTTTCATCAGTATCTCAATTTAGATCGATACTACGGTCTAAGCAAAATAGGACGCGTGATTGATATTCAGCTGACCACGCACTCTGTTGTCGCCTGTCCATCTACATAGATGGACATAGATGAGCTTTGTTTGTTAGTAGCAGTCTTCGCTGATTGCAAGTTTACAGTCAACTCATTTACTCACTCGTTAGAGTTGACCACACATAAAAACATACAAACTTTCAATGATTCCTTTGAGTAGTGGAGGCCATAACCGATCCATTTCGATTCATTTTAAGGTCATAAGACAAAAGTCCATCTGAAAACGGCCTTCCGTGCTTCCCGGTACAGAAACCAATCAGCACAACGTAGACTTAGAGGAACAAAGCTGACTTAAAGAAACCGTTGAACCATATCCATCGGGCGCTTTAACGGACTAATGATAACAAGTAAAGTCACGCTTATTTTACTCTGCTAGGTTATTGATGACGTTTTGTGGACATCGCTGACATCCATTTGGTCAGAAAACGTCGAACAACATTAGTAGTTGAACATCTATGTTCAGTTATCCTGATGGACAAAAATACTGTGCAATAAAAAGTAGCATCAGAAAGATGATTCGTGCTTGATAAAAAGAGCATGGCTGTCACCCGTAGCTCGCTGTTTTTTGTACGCGCCCTCGGTGGATATCCATCCAATTAGACCCAATAAATCAATTTGCTGTTGTTAGTAATGAGCATTTCTTCGTTCCGATCGAATATGCACACATAGTTGTGAATCATTCTTCCCTCTATGGTCGCCATTTCACCCGACTTGGCTCAATAATATGAACGTCTTCATTGTGACAGTCCAAAGTAAATTTCTGGGTTCTATCGCCACACAGAAGGCGCTCCGATGGTTCTCAGTTTTACCAAAGTATGATGCACGGATTCGCGCCAGCTGTAAAATCCGAAGGATGAGTTAGTCATCGGTTGCATAGTGCCGTGTGATGGTGATTCAGATACGAGTAACTGAAAACTGAGTTGAATTTTCTGGAGCACACCACTGGAGATTTAATTAGCACAGAATCACTGGGAGAATATTTACCGAGAAAGATATCTATGCAAAATGATAGAAGATTTCCGGATGACGCCGTCTTGATTGACCGACAAGGCCGTACAAAAAAGTTTATGCCTTAAAACAACGAGATCGCTACCTTGCTCAAGATGAATTCTGGCTGAATATCGCAGTTTATTTTTTGTTTAACTGTGTAGGGTATTCGGGATAAGGATTTCAGATCGGCAGAGTGGGATCAGATGCAATGTCCAAGTGACCAAGTAGTGAATAGTGTTCATCAAAGGCTATCTAGTCGACAAATGCTGGGAAGTAAGCATATGTGCTTAAAGGTATCAGAAATCAATAGCCAGAGGATTATCAGTATTCATACCCGGGTTGATCTGGTTGTGCAATGTCAACTGAACCTGCCCATTTAATTTTTGTCTAACCATATCAGTCGCGTATGTACAAACTGAGAGCTGGAAATCACAAAGTTCAATTTCTTATCCAGGACTGTATATTTCCTTCCATATCATCACTTTCATACTCATTAACTACAGTCTTAAAGACCGGGCCTTCCATCTTTTCAGCTGCAAAATTTTAATTCCTTTCGGTGTATCGTATAAATTTTCATCCCGTTTCAATATACGTAGGAGTATGTCGTGACTGCTTAGTCCATCGATCGAGTAGCAATCATCTGATCACTTCTACTATAGCTGTCCAAATCAAAACCATAGAAACCGAAATTAAACGACGGAGAGGGGGGTTAGTAATTACGTACAATAGCAGTAAATGGCTTGACGGTTAACTAAGACAGCCCCAATATTAAGCGGAATTCTTTGCATTAGACTTTCTGAGGAAAACGTTGCAATTGTGATAGCATCGTCTAGATACGATCTGTGATAATCTGGACCATACAACGGCGACTAAGCTATTGTGTAACCTATGCATATCTCGTTAATATGGATGGATGCAGCTCACTGTATTTGGCCAGCTTTCTACTGGCAGCTGTAGTATTCTGAAGGCCATCCTTCAAGGAACACTCTAATATCAGTTTTAACTCCGGTCAAAATCAGCTGGTAAAGATGATTCCAACGAAGGTTAAACCGGGGTCCCCTCGTAGTACAAGTTTTGTAAATTAGCTTGATTGATTTAGGTTCATCACACTTTTACGATGGAGTTTGATACAATTATCGCATAACTTGTCCACATTCCACTTATGTATTGCCCATAGTCTTTATTAAACCAACACATACTGTATCCCCTTGCTTGTATACTCAAAAAGTTAACAGGCCGCTTAGGCAGACTAATTACAAATGGGAGATATGAATCTATCCTGCATTTTGCTTTGCAGAGTGACCATTAATGAACCATGTACAATGTCGAAAATTCCATGTATTCGCTTATTCACTGGAACCGCATTACACATTGTCTGCTACCATGGTATTCTACCCGACCTGCTGTTCACCTACAACAGACCGTTATAACGATGACTCATGAAAGGCGCCTTAGACATTACTAAGTCTGGGTGATTTTGTGTACAGATTGTATCTCTCGTGATTAATTGTTTTCAATGCCACGTCACACAACGGCTGTAATCAGCAAGTATACGTGATTCACCATTACAGGATGTCTACTTTATAGAAAATGCTGTTATGGACACCACACAAGTATTGATATTGTTGTGTGGAATAGGAGAACTGAGAAATATTAGTGGCAGCTGCTTAGAATGTACCGAGCAGGCATGACATTTTCTGTTACAGTCTAGATTTATGCTACCTGAATTGACGTCTTTCTAACAGTGGTTTGGACATTATGTCGATCAAGTTAATGGAATAGTCAACCAGTAGTTGGTTTGCACATCTCAAATTTCTGAGTAAGTGGGTATTCGCAATTGTGTTGGACTTGCTTATCTTATTCATCTTTTCTATTCACGTTTTAGAGTTTTCACTCCAGTATAAAATAAGGTAGAAATTTAAATTCAATACAAACAGTCGTTCTGTCAGGGCGAGTACTTTGATACCAAAGCAGGGAGCGGTAGGCAGACATATCCGCCAGTTGCCAAACACCTTACCGGCTCTATCCGAATATCGATTGGCCAACGGAGCGACCATTTCTGTTCAAAACGAGTTGATGGAACTACAATTCGCCTAGATGATTGCCACGTGGTCAAATCCGATCAGTGCCAGCCAACTTTTGCTCTGGTGTGGCCGTACACTTACCAATAAGGAAGTACTGGGTAGGAGCAGGTGATTCAGCGCGATCCCATGAAATGTCAGAATTTATTCAGTTATGTGCAATGTTCGTATGAAAAAAAGCAACTTGTTTACTTGTTTCTAAGTCTAGCTGTGTGTTTACTGGACTGACGTTAACTCACAACAAATCCACTTGACCGTTTTATCCCAGAGTACTATAAATAAACTGAGTATACCGTAACTCCCCTGCCAGCTTCAAACTAGTTCATATTAACTTCTCAAACGTTACCTTGAACCTTACAAACAAACACCAGTTCATTCTAATTTGCTATGCAGTCCAGCAAGCTCTAAAACCACTGTTTGTATTAGGCTTCCAACTAATCTAAATCGAACCACTTAATTGACCAAACTTTTGTTCAATTTTACCTTTCTGAACATTCGTGTTAGACAATCAGATCACATCCAATAACTAAACCGCCTGTTAAAAACAGCAATTCATAAAGTGAACTTGTTGTCTCTGTAGCTTAAATCGATCCTGTGAGTTGTAAAATAAAAACAATGGGTAATTCTGAATGGTTAAATCAATAAATAATCTATCTGGACCCTAGATTTTCAATAACTACTTTAATTTTCACAAATACATCCCGTGACAAAACTACATGGTTGGCTATTTTTCAGGAATTTCATTTGGTCATAAACAAGCAAGTCTTGTTAGAAAGATGTCGGTTCCGTCTTTTGTGAAATAACCGTAGTAAAAATCGCGTACGCAAGGGTTATGACATATAATTGTAACCAATTACCAAACAACTTGCTTTCGAAAGGGTTTCAGTATTACACAATTTTTCCATTTCTCTACAGCACCCCAGCTCATTTATTCTGTTAATCTACTGTAAAAATTTGTAACATTTTACTACTCAAAACGCTGAACATACGTCTCACAGCCAACGTCAGTTAAGTCGTTGAGTTATATGCCCTGTAAATTGAAATACCCGGTAATCTAACAGACATCTGTACATTCTCTGTGGGGTTGTTATCAAGACTAAGATTCGTTGGTCGAAAACCTTATTCCTTGGAAGAAAAAGCCGTGCTCGTACGATACACAGTTGGTAAGTTGTAACGTTGTCTTTCTGAAATTCGCAGTCTCTCAACGATTCGGTGAACAATCGAAAGTCTTTTGGCCCGCAAGTAAAAAAACTCGTAATTGGATAATAAATTGTCTTAATAAGTTTACTGAACACAAGGAGAAGAGCACTCCAAAGGTATGCAGTTACCAGATCCATTTAGATCTACTCATTTCTCTTAACCATTTCGGACTTATTATTTCAATACCGGTTTCCAGAAATCTTGCTAATGTTGGTCTACAACAAGCTTTGTTTCATCCACCCGTGACTCGGTAAATTGGTTGAATTTTTGCCCCAGATATGATGTGTTGTTTCTCATCTTTTGCACATTTCTTCTGAGGATACTGAGTTTGAGAGCTGATTCAGGCTTTAACTTTGTTCTTGGTAAGCTGAAGATTCACCATCATCACAACGGCCGTGAGCTAGATCGGGAGTTATTGTGACTTGGGTAGCCACCCACTTCAATAGTGACGTGGAATAGCCTAGAAGTACAAAACGCTGGCAAAGAAGTTAAAAAAAAAAACAAATAAGACAGTAGAAGAACTAGGAGCGCTATGAATGAAAGTATGCCGCTGACTGCAGAGTATTACCATCTCGGCTGATGTTTCCAATGAGCGATTTGTGTAATCACAAGGCCTGCAGTCAGCCGAGACACCTATCCACTTTGCTCAATGAAACCACGTTGTGTCTTCATCACCAGGCGGTATTTTACCTAAATACTGGTGGTCTCTAATCATAGAACCCGGTACAATAAACGCTCAACTAGCATGCGGAGTACGTGACACAACAATCACACACTGTGCAGCGAGATTAGTTGACCAACTGATCGCGCACCCCAATCGTTTCCGAATATGCACCGGCAAACGGCTGCGTTGCGCAAGCGACCAGTCTACTTGATGTGGACTAGATAGCGAAGACAACGATAGTCAAATACAGCGAGTCTTTCGGCATGCCCTTGGCGAACAGACCATGGTTCCGAACCCTGAACCAAAATAAAACGCCCGTAAGCATTATATACCTTACCAACCATTGACAACCAAACGTTTTTTCTACGTAACAGATTATGCAGGTTGGCAAAGGCAGCTGGTGCCTTTGCTATCCCCGCTTATACCTCATCAGTAATACTGGCAGGAATGCTACTTAAGAATGTAAAACTGGGCACAATCTCAAGCGGATTGCCTGCAACAGAGAAGGCAGGTGTTGGAATGCCTCATTCTTGATGAAGTACTCTACACTTTGGATATGCAAAGCGCCATAATTCACACCATGACCTTCACCGGTCGCCTGTAAGGTGTCTCTCGGTTTTCTCTAAATACCACGCGGTGAAATCAGCGAACACTGGAAACTTCCAACAATCTCCCCTACATTTTGTTTTATCTTCAAGGAAGTTACAATATTTCCACCTTCCAAATCGCCCGGTTCAGCTCTTCGTGACGCTGTGTGGATAAAATCAAGAGTGACGTAATTTTTAGTAGTCTTGTGATAGTAGGTGCTCGTTCAAGTCATTAACAACGTATTACGACAGGCGGAAACTTGACTGATGGTGACACACATGTAGTTCTCAAATCATCTGATTCCCAAGTGGCCAGATGAATATGCCAACACTTCACTCTTAACGCAACACAATAACTGGAGGCGATCATCTGGTTTTGTCGTTTGTGTGGTATCCTATTGAATTCATTCAACTAGGATTTTGCTCCGACTTTCTGGCAAGATAAGTTCATTCCCTGTAGGAACTGATTACTGCCAACCTCACAACCATAAATTCATTGTTGAAAGTTAACATAATTGTATACTTTTGCCACTGTGGTATGTACATTGAGTGTAGTCCACCTGTTTCATATATAAATGAAATTTGCTTCAGAGGATTAATTACAATTCATTTGTCACTCATAATATTTTCCAGAACAATCAATTAGCAGCTGTTCATGAAAACAGTTATAGCTAGTTCTGGTCGTGAACATAAAAGCTGCTCAAAGTCTAGCAGTAAGGTACATCTATTCAAGTAGATGATCCATCTGACTGCTTTCGCTTGATTATGCACAGATGTCTAAATAAGTTATAGTAGGCGTGACTTATAATAAATCACAACTTTGGATTGCAGATAAAAAAATAAACTGGGTCACTTTTGTGATTAAAGATAAGACCAGATTTTCGATCTTTTTGACCCAGTCACCATTGTCTATCCCTATCCACTTGTTGCAGTTTTGTGGCAGGATTTTTGACCACCGCGCTCGTAAAGGAACACACACAACATCAGGACATTTGCAAAATTATGTCGAGCTAAGTTTATTTTGGAATGAGAACAGTCGCATTTTTGTGTTCTTTTTCTTTAGTGACGTCTATAAATCCCTGTCCAGCTTGCTGATATACAACTTATGAGTGCTTTGATCGAATCTGCCTCTCTGCCAGCAAAAAGCACGGAGCAACTACGTGACCAAAATATGTACAATTAGTGTTTTCTAAGATAACCATGCATATCGTAAACTTATAGAATTTAACAATGATTAGTTTGTCAGGTCAACTCAAGAGGAGACAAAATAACTGTCCTGTTAACTCCAGTCTATAACCCTGTGATTAGGACTTCCTAGACAGGTTGAAATCTCCAATGGTATTAAACCTTCTAGGCGACTTTTTTCAGATTACTCGTCAGTAGTTGGCGATTTGGTTTGTTGCAAACAGAACATCGCTCACTTAATCACAGCTTTTACATTCCCATAGACTTTCCGGCCAGCCTCTTTAAAAAAGAAACACTACACTCCAGCTTCGAGCTGGTTAGAACTCGTCATCAGTGCATACCGTTGCCACGATTTATGAAGAATTTCGATGCATTTTTTGCAATCTCAATCTGTTTTCTTTCGAGAGATAGCCCGCATCTCAATCCATAGTTTGAAGTCTACTAAACAGGCGTTATAGGCATTGACAGACGATTCTTGGAGGAATCTATGGTCAAGTCTTTTTATAAATTTCATTTTAAATTGCAGAGAAAAACTCGGTAACAATTAGAACTAGACATTCCGTTTGGTATTTGTGAAATTTATGGCTTTCTGCAGGCGACAGTTTGATTGGTCTGGTAAGGAAGATACATTCTAGGGTAGCTAAAATTAACCAGCAATCTACCATTTGCACAATTGGCATTCGGTTACTCCGTTGTCATATTGCACAATATCTGTTCGAGTTTTTCGGTCTTTCAGAAGTAGAGTTAACAATGGTTGTTTGAATGAATTCCATCCTTTTCATGATATTCTGGAATGTGAACCATTTGACAGATAATCCACAAGTTGTGACGAATTAACACAGCTGTTTTTGATAACACTGTTTTCTCACCCTGACCCTCACTGCTCAACGTTAATGCTTATTGATGGTTGGTTTCCACTTCATCTGCATGGTCGATCTCTCTTTGAAAACAAAACTGATAGTCCTTAATCCTTAAGGCATGTAGATGACTTTTAAGATTGTCCACAAGAAACACACACTTTTTCTCTTGAATGCGCCGTTTTCCATGCTTTTGTGACATTCCAGTACGGCTGTGTGGTAACAGAATAGCTTCTCATCAAGTTATGTCCATTTCTCCATTCTTTGTCTCCACATTGCAGTGTCATCCTCACGACAGTTTTTCTGTGTAATGTGTTTATTTTCGAGAAGTCACAATACAACGTGCAATATCCCATGCAATAGAAAACCGGAACCTTTTTGTGTAAATCAGATATTTTAATTTCTACCGCTATTGCTGTTTGGCAGATCTACATTTAGTCAAAACAGAGAGAAGACATATATCGTGAGATGTTAACATTTCGATTTACTCTCATCAGTTGCCAGCGTAAAACGAGCAACTTTTATACAAACTGCGTATAGCAACAATAGTTGAAAGAACCAACCACATAGTTCTTATCTATCACACTCTAATAGTTCAATCAATTCTACGGCAAGGAGATTGATTGCGTCAACGCCTTCTGTGCACACGAAACTGGTGTTTGATCAGCATTGCCTCGTTAATCGCTAACAGTTTCGGGTTGCGATTATGTAATAATATCTTGAACGATTTAACAGGGTCAACTAGGTGACCGGTTGCTAAAATGCGTTTGGCGATCGATGAAGCCGGGGCCTTCGAGCTTGTTACAGTCAACAGGTCGTTTTTTGAGATTGCCGTTGATAACCACTTAGGAAAGTGCTCAGCCATACGTTGATGTAAACGCCGATCTGTCCTGCCTATGTAGACGTCATTGCAACTGCAATTGAACTGGTAGATTGCGTGGGAGACAGACTGATCGGTTGAGTGTGTATCGCCGCTATGAAGAGACAAACCCCTAATGCTTAGGAGGTTGACAGTTTCATGTAATTCTCAAGTCATTTACCGTTTAGGCAGATGTTTGCAAAATATACAACGAATAAATGTATCGGACGCAATCTGTATTCTTAACTGTACGTTCCACGGTTAATGAAGACAATTTTCTGGCTTACTTCTGGAAAATGGAATGCATTCTCCAACTCCATTTCAAAAGTGAATGTGATAGAACGATGTGCTTGATTGAATGTTTGTACAACATCAGTTAGATCCCGGTTGGAGTTCAGTAGAGCAAAAGTGTTATTTACGTATCTCCCATAGAAACACATTTCCAATGGTATGGTTTAGCTGCTGACTTTACAGTTTGCCCATGAAAGTTCTAACACAATCATTTTTGAAACGGAGTCGGATAACAAGCTTGAAAAGACAACCAAATAGAACTTTGCAGTGCTCTAGTCATTGCAAGGCAACATGGATTGGGCAATACACACACTTTAATAGTTTTGTGCCGCTCAAAACAGAAACGTAACCTTGTACGTTGTGTTACCGACAGAGCCAGGAAAATTAGTTCCACAGGGACATCAGAACAAGAAGTAAAAACAGTTTTATCTAATTTTATACACGAGTTTGCTAGTGAAAAGTAAACGAGCTTTAATCGAAACGCAATTGGAATATAATGCCTCCTTTCGGAGTAGAAAAACGAACTGGTTTGCCTGAGTTTTAGTTCTGCAATCAAGTGTGGATCGCGCTCAGTTTGAAATAAAACAAAATTATCCAATTTTACCCGGTAATCTCATTTTATGGAAGAACATTCAGACATTCTGTAGTTTAACTTAGTAACTGCGACGTAAGAGATTAGATATCAGCCAAATCTAGGAGTACGTATAACTAATGTTGTGAGACAAGAATGCGCATAGTTTAAGGAGTTTATTCGAAGAAGCTTACGGGGTGTGGTTTAAGATCATTACAAACAAAATCACTCATCTGTACATAACGCTGATTCAAGGAAACCACAAGTTCCAGTGCCAAGTTCGTAAACGTAAAACATCTTTTCTTGCTAGAGTGGGTACCAGTGTTCCTCCGTGCATTTTTCCTTGGTTACTTCAATACGTGGGCGCATTTCCTTACTTGACTACTGACAAGTAGTACAGTGTGAGCTTTTGTCCTCGCTAAAATAATATTTGGTTTTCACGGCAAATAAGTCCAGCATATTCAAACACCCTAAACTTCACATATTGCACGACTTCGAATGCTGTGTATATGTCGCTGACCGTAGTACAATATATATGTATATATAGCTGATTGTCAGATTTTCTTCCCCAAACATTGATGCCACCATCACTAAGTGCTGCCATATGGTCAACCAGAAAATCACATCTGGGCTACTATCAGACAGCATGATTCAAAAGGGGCTTTCCCATATCCTGGATTCATTTCACTGCTGAATTCTTTCACTATGTAGTTTGGTATTCCGAAAATCGTTGTACCTGGTGGGGATGGATATGTCCTTACTCCGGCAGTTCTACATTTGGTGTAATCCTATTGGTTCTTGAGTTAATCCGTATATTACATATATTGAGCGTGATATGTTGAAAAGTTTGATATAACTGGCCCATTATGACATTCTTCATTTCTTCTTTAAGCTTAAAAGCCCTGAAAAATAAGCAGGTTGATTGCATACAACCAAGTGCTAGAATATATTAAAGAGGGATTCAAATTCACTTAAACAGCACAACAAAATTGTTGACAGATTTCCTAGTTAAACAGACATTCCGGCTACCGCCCTTCAAAAGTATGTACTAAACTCGAGCTTTGCTCTTTCAGGAGCCCATCAAGGAAGCATATCATTGCTTCGGATAGGATTTAAACTTCTGTCCAAGTGCGTATTTGGTGATCAAGTTGATCACTGTTTTGTCCTCTCAGCATACGCTTTGATGAAGCTAGCATTCTCTTCACCTTTCACCTAACCATTGCGTAACACTGTACTACTTCATACAACCAATTCAACAAGCCGATCAAGTACGGTGTTCAACTGTCCATGTCACCTAGCACTGCTTATGTCTCCTGATTAACATCCAAACACACTATGCAAGCATCGTTCTAATAAAACCTGATGGATCTTTGCGATGTTGTTAATTAATGTGGAACCTCAATCGATAGAAATTAACTGTCCGCTTTGATTTTTTGATGCCTGCAATCGAAACTCTTTTGCGTCTGTTCCATTTAGAAATGTCTACCGGTCTTTGGCCACAAAATTTGTCAACTGTTTAAATTGTCCTCGACATCTTCAACACTCAACATCCATTGTCTCAGAATATCCGCAGGAATTTCGACAGCTGTTTGGAGATTAGGCTGCAGTAACAACCATAAATATAGTATTGCTGTTGTTATTGTCGTAATTGTTGGTGTTGATGATCACGATGTCATCTCAGTATTGCTTGGGGTGTTAATCGTTCTGGACCAGTTAAAATCAAACCACTCGTCTAAATCCTTCATTTGGTTTTACCTTTGAATAGCTTCTTCTGTGATTTATTTACGGAGTTGACTAGCGTCCCATACCTTTTCTTCATATACTTTGTGCAATCTGCAGACCTCTTTATGTTCAGGGGCATCTGGAAAACGTATATGATCACTGATCTCAACGTCGAATTTGTATGCTTCATGTTTGAACCGTCATTCTCATGGTCTCAACAATATCCTTATAACAGGTTCTGCAAACTTGTGGAAATTAGCCAACGTTTTGTCCAAGTTACTTGTATTTTGTTGAATAAGAGAGACTTCTTTAAACTGTCTGTTACTAAGTATGTCAACGCACTGTCGGAAACAGTTTAAAAGAATGAGCAACTTTGAAGTTGCTCTGCTTTAGGAAACTGTATAAATTTACAATACCGAAGTGTGGTATACGGAGGCGTACAGAATCCCGCGTCTGTGCACACTACCAATCGGACCTCGCTACCTTTGGACGAGAACTTGGAACAATTGTTTTAACCGATAGCAGACTGCCGGAGAAATGCTTGGTAGTGGATAAGAGTGTTCGATAATTTCCGACGATGCTGGCCTTACGGAAACCATGTTTTCTCAGTCCAAATATCCCCGATGTTTGCCACATATCTTGGGAGGTGTTCGCAGCCATTCACGACAGAGTGGATCACTACAGGGTTTACATTTGCAGTTGATGTTATTTATGCATGAAAACGTCTTCTGCTATTTGATCCTCAACGCCACAGTCTATACCCCAGTGAGATCCACCGATACGAACAATACCTTACCCACTTGTGGTGGATTACTTATCGCTGGTAAACTGAAACCTCCATCAGCGACCTCTCTCCTTGAGAAACATACATACATACATACATACATACATACATACATACTCGACGCTCATATTCAAGACATCCAGTACGGTCATCAGAATAACAGCAGCAAAATTGAGTTTCACATGACTTTCCGCTAAGATTTTGTTGTATGAAGACGGTTGTGGATATGCAATGCAAAGTTTTCATCCAGCCTTCATGTTTCGTCGTTACAACTTCTTGACGGGTCAGAATCCAGATCTCTATAGTTCCAAAATGGATAGTGATTTTACACAACCACTTAAAGATCCATAAATCCAGAGGAAACGAACTGCCCGATGCTGGTGATTTTCGAAATAGTTAAAGTCCACTTACTTAGTTGGCTAAAAAGTGTAACTGACGTTGAAAAATTCTAAGGATGGCCAGTCCATACGTACGAAACTCAACTCCAGAGAACAAAATTTACTTCAGTATTCGCTGGAAGGTTTTTGGGTTATACTCTAACATAGATCAAACCTGGGAAAAGCGGATGAAACTGCTCTGTTGCTGTTCATACGGCGTATATTTATTATGTAATTTTTCCTAATCTATTGACAACCAAAGCTAGAGTAGGCTCTACGTCGCGCATCTACCCTCAGTGTGAACTCGCGATTTGACTGATCTTCATGAAACCTACCACAATTTCGACTTGGTAATTTAGTGCGTTTCAGGTAAGATACTACCGTCCTGTGTACTTAAAAATTTGGATGGTGAGATGAGACGATTAGGAACCGCCATTAAAAACCATTTATAAAGAGTTCCGTTGAGTAGTTAGTTAGGCTGACTGTAATAAGGTGACGCCCGCTTTAAATACCGCTCTTGTTACAGCTCATCATTTGTGTAGATCCAAGAGCGGACCGTCTAGCTAAATTTCCCTCAAGTAATTTCAGGGTATCAATGTTGGTTTAATACACAACATAATCGAACAGTTATGTATCAGTATATGACAATAAATCGTGTTCACTAGTGGTAATTTGTTTGCTTGAACTGTTCGAGTGCATACAAATCAATTCACTTTTTAACCCTATTATACTGTTATATAACAGACAGTCTCACTTTTGAGTAGTATACAACTCAAAAACAACATTCAAGAACTAAATGGTAAGCCTCAACGCCAGAAAGACGATGGACCAGAAGCGACTATCGGAATAGTGTGTACTTACTATGGAGGAAGTGAAACCAAGGCGAATGACAAAGTACTGCTACCCAATGTGTGTGAATACACGTCAACTGTGCAAATGAGTGTAAGTGTTTGTGGTCCTATGTAATATCATAACCTCTATGGTAGTCCACGTAATAAACAAGTTTGCAGATCAGGCATCTTTCGTGGTCACGATAATACTACTCACAAGCGACGCTGACTGAATCATTTGTGATAATTCGGTTTTGCTTACTGTGTAGTCTACGACGCAGCAGTCCAAATGGTATTACTCATTGGGTTAAATCGAGTTCATTAACGGGATGATTTGTAAGCAATCGCGAGTTTACCTTAAAAATGGTCGTCACTGAAAGCTAGGGGTAATAAGTGTGTGATCCATCACAGTTCTATACGTGTAATTTATCCAAAGTTTATCCAGTATCTGTGATAGTACAGTATGGGAAGGCCATATGGTGACACGTATGACTTTTATCCACAACTCAAAAAACTTTTTATCTAACTGTTTCAATCTATCGACTGTTGGTGGTATTCTTTTTTGTCGGTTTTTTTCTGAGGATGCTGTTGAGATTCCGCTCAACCCATCATCATTCTATAATCTATACCCACTTAAACATTCTCCTGTTTGATTTCTCACTTTTGAATTTTAATGAGTCACCGTTCCATGCACAATACGATCACATTTTGATTCGTGCTTGCTTGTATTTCCATTTTCGCGCATTTGTGAAACGTTTGCATTGGAGCTAGTCTGGTAGTAATTTTATCCACACGAATTTTATAGCAACAAACTTCAAGTTCGGAAAAAACAACATTGGGTACAAAACTTGCCAACCTGCTGTATTTACCATCACAAAATGGGTTTTTAAGCCTCCGTTTTATTTGCAAAACATCTCACCATGTGTTCTGTGAGCGATCTACTACAATGCACTTGCGATCCTATTTTGCTAATCACTTCAACCCACGTGCCTATAAATTGTCCGATCGTCTGATCTATTGATTTTACCATTTATTACTTTAGCAGTCTTTTTTCAATTTTCAGCCGCATTTAATCCATTGGCTGCCTGCTTCGTCCCATAGACACATTCATTCAGGCTGAGAAAGTTTATTCGATGAACATATCGTAAGACATCATTCCATTAATTGGCGACTCTGCAGAATACATCCCCTCTTCCGATTCTTACGTCCTTGTTATCAAATAGTTTAATTGTTTTGGCCCAAAACTTGCTGATGGATTCTCCCGGCTGCGACAACTTTCATTTCTATCAATCTGATATCCTAGGGTAACCATCCTTCAGATCCTGCCCTGGACGGTAGTTCTAATCCTGAGTTGGTTCGTTCCTCTCCCCTGAAATATAACTGTATAAGATGCTAATCCGACTACCTTCTAGGCAACCTTGGTCAGTTCTTGCGTTGTTACCCTTATCAATTCAAGTTTACCTGAAAGGAGTGTAAGTTTTTTGACATTACTATGATTAAAGCCAGAGTATTGATACATTCCGAATAGATGCTAAATTTCATGCTACCTGGCCGTATCTCATTCAACCAACTCACGATTTCCATTTGACAAACGATGGATATACTTATAATAACTACGTAGAATTACTCACGAACCCCTGGATGCATCCTTTGCGTGCTACTTAGTACATCACTGCGGCGAAATATATGAACTAGTCATTCACTCTACCATACGTCATGTTGCACTGGAGTCATCAAATGGAACGGGGTTCAGATTTCAGAGAATATATTTTTACTGATCTCTCTCACAGTGTGTTTGATTTGCAAGGTAATACAATTTTATAAGGCTTCGAGGTGCTTGAAAAAGACAGATGTGAACCATTTTGAATGGGACAGATGAAACTGAAACAGTCTAGAAACGGAGGTAAGGAATCTGAGTGGACAGTAACTGATCTAGAGCTTTGCGCATTTCACGTATATATATATATATATATATATATATATATGTATAACTTCACGATTAGTTCCACAAGATAGGCATGTTGACATTCTGAATGCTCCTAGGTATCAATATAATTACCTACAGAAGGTAAAATAGTAAACAGAGAGACTTCGAATATTTGTCACCGACAGCAGTGTTAAACTATTAGATGTCTTAAAATGTATCATCAAATTCTACGGTGGCTGGGGCACGGGGCATTACGATCGATCAACAGTGCTATCCTCGCTCATCTGGTCGAAAACGAGCAACAGGTGAAAATTGATCAAGTCTTCAAAGTGGTATATCGCGTGCCATGCAACCCACCAACAGTTGTCCGCATTAGAACACTTCGTACAGCCGAGGTCATTAGAATCAAGCTGCTTGACCGGGCACTATATCATCAAAAACGGTTTGTTCAGGCCTTGCACCTATCATGGTCACAATTCCATCGAACTGGTGGCCAACCTGCGCGGTCAAACCAATGGACAAGCGTGACGTAACCGACCAATCAAGTCATAGTTAATTAACTGACCAGTGACCTAGTTTCCCTGCAATAAGTCTGATCGATATATCGATCTAACTCTATTAACTTTTATAACTCTACCGGCCTGAAGATGAATTATCGAAAACGTATGTTCACCTATGTGTCTTTATTCAAATTCATGGTAGTCAATGGTAAAAGGGCACCGGAACAAGGGTAACTTTCTCTTGTTGGCAGTTTGCTTACTGTCAGTGAGTGGGCGTTCTGCTCACAAGAGCTCACTTAATTTGCCCTCTAGGTGGTGTCTCCATTAGGTGAACACTGCCTTCAGTTATGCGTGGAACATCACGTGTGAAGCAGAGAGAGAACAGTGGAAGTGTCAATCACGACCAACAGGCGAGGTACCACTTCAGAGCTTCTTTTTGAGTGGGATATTGACTAAACTACGTTTTGTTTGTATACGCGGTCAATCACACTCAATTTTTGGCGAATGTCTCCAAGTTTTCGGGGCTGTGATGAATTATTCGTTGTCCATTCATACAGTCTACTGATCACCAATATCTTACTTAGAAAGACTAGTCTCTATTATTTCACCCCAAAATTGGTTTTCAAATTTGTTTTCTGTGTTCATTAAGGGTGGGTTACTGAACTTCTTTGTGAACGTAAGATGGCGTTCTTTGTTTATTGTTGCCATGGCAAGTTTTCTGGAAATTACCAATAATCTTAAGTCAGAAAAGGTTTGAAAAGATCTTAGCGTGGCAACCTACAAGAGTGACACTAGAAACTGTTTATCCGACTTACTGTTAACTCCGGTTGAGCAAGTAGATTGGCTGAAATACTGTGCAGAGAAGGCGAATAGAAGTGAGCATGAGGTCCCCGTTGGGCAATTGGTTGTTGGAGGTGGTGTTGTTGGTGGTGCTGGTGTTGCTGTTGGTCGTGGACCACAGTAGCGACATTTGCATATATTTGCTGCTGATGCAGGAAGGGCAAATTGAGGTTTGTGGGAGTCTGTTCTGTAAAGGCGTACGTATGATTGGTATGCGTCAGGTAATGACTAGTACCATTAGTTGGAATCATTGAGCTGGAAGGATCATGTTGTACCTCATTCGGATGCAAGCGGAGTTGCGTACTGATTGTGGGTGTGCTATCGACTGGAGGAACAAGCACTGAAATTGTTGGTGCAGCCGAATTGAACAATACAGAAAGTGGGCTAGAATCCGATATACACATCTCTGGTACAAGATCCTGGTTGGGAGCCGGGTGAGTTGAACATGTGGTAAGAATGTGAGCCGAAGGACCTGGGTGTGAGCCAGTAGGAAATGAATGATGAGCCATGGGTGCTAGATCGCTAGAGGAATGATACATATCTAATCTGGGTAGTGTATCACTCACACTACGAGTCGAGTTTGGATCGATGTTTGGGGGTAGCAGACGAGAAGCTGATCCAAGTAGAACAGTTGGATTCGGATTGTAAATCATGGATGTACCTGAATTGTAGGGTAAGAAAATGCATTTGATTTCCCTCCAATTGGAAAACGTTTAGTTTCAAGACTTGAAGAAACGAACAATACTCTTATAGAAAATTTCCCGGTTACCATGAGGAACATGACCTCCAGTCAGCGCTCTGGGAAATATATCTGGTTTCTTTCAGGTTGAACATCACCCAAAGTTGATCGCAGTTGTCGCATACTCATAGGCTTTCCAGTCGGCCCCTAGAATTTCGTTCTCATTAAGGCTCGTCAGCAGTGCATATTCTTGCCACTGCCGGGACTAGAACACCGGCCACACTTTCATGAGGCAACTATGTTGACCACTGCACCAATGACCTCACATTAAGCATGACCAAATTATCATATGTGAACACTCAACCACCTTCACTTTTGAGTAGTCATTGTATTAATTATGATGTCTTAAGGATATCAGTGATATTATGAGATTACATGTATAGTTCCTACTGAAACTCAATTACTGTTGATGGTTTTACATCAGGTCCCGTTAGGTTGATCTTAAGTGAACATTCCCTTGGAGAGATCCCGATGTTGAAGTTTTAACGAGATTTCTATGGGGACGTTGTTTCGACCAGAAAAATTTCTTCTAACTTGACAAAATTATTTTTTTATCGGTGAATTAACGGAATGCTCACGTTAAACTTGTATTATGATCGCTTTTTAACATATTGCCCAACGCAGAAGATTGGGTTTGGTTTATCAGTTGAGTTTGGTGCATTGAATACCCATCTAGTTTTATGTGGGCTAACAAAATTCCATCAAACCGATTGGGTTCAAAGGTAACACCATAAAGAACAGGGAAGCAAGTAGTACGCACGCGATGCCAGATAGTACAATGATTTGGTATATTGTTGCCGTATATTAATGAGAAATTATATTTACACATTAACCATAATAAACATAAGAAATGTCAAAAGGGTTAAGTGCATTAAACTACCTTGACCACGTTGTACGCTAAACAAAATTGAAACATCTTACGTTAGTGAAATGACACAGTTAATTTACATTTCTGAATCTACGGTTTGCGATCAATTTTTCAAGATGAAATATGAAATAAAGTTGAAATCATTAATGAACTGAAAGAAACCGGTATGGAAAAATACGTTTATGCGAACTAGCAACGAAACCATGACAAGAGTACACAAGTGAGTATTAGCTCACGGTTGTTCAATTACAGATACATTTAATTTGGTCCTGATATCACTAGTACATTCTGGAGTATAAGATGTTCCTGTTCCGGTTTCATATATTCAACGTGTTTATCCTTCCGGTCGCTAACCCAGTTAATCCATTTAAAAGTTAACTGGTTTGTGTTGTTAGTCCACAATACACATACATAGTTGAAGAGGCTATGCTTTTGATAAATTCAGCATCATATCGCTATACTTTTAAAGACTAAAGAATACACATAAATCAGATCGAATTTTCTGTTAAGGTAAAAGACAAGATGCTTGTTGATGCCCAAATTACGGTTGTTTACTTTCATGTATGGTTTTATGCGGCGGAGTTCGTTAAACGCTTGGTAAACCAACCACGCAATATGACTTAGGAGTTGGGTAGAAATCAAATTGTCGCAGTTGTGGTGCATCCGTTGGATACACGTCACAGAGTGAATTCTACTCAATCTTTTCTGGTCATCGATAAAGCACCTGCAGAACACCTAAGATCATTACGACACTGAAACACCGACTTCTGAGACAAACGCGACTTGATTACACCATCTTATGTTATGTGACCACATCTTCGTGCAAGTACACGGACTTTGTTGATCTCCTACTAACCTACGCTTTAACAAGTCATCCGGTCACGCTAAGTTAGTGCAAAATCAGATTCAAACCAGCGGCAAAAATAACGTGCCCAAATGCGTCAAGCGCTCTACGAGCTGAGCTACAAAGTCACGTTAAGAGCTCAGAAGTTTCACATTCGGACTCAGTTACTCACTCGTCCCACTATTTCTGATGGAATCCACCAGATGATCCCGATGATGGTCGTTCCAAGCAGTATTCCTTAAACAGTTCACACTGGAATCGAGCAAAACCAATGTTCAGCAATGAAAATATATTATTAATGAGTAGTTTGGTAGACTTGATAATTGAGAAGTGACCCAACCGTGAAAAATCAGAGGTTTGGATGGGTTCAAACCAGCGACAGAAACGGCCTGCCCGGACGCGGCAAGTCCTTTACCAACTGAGCTAGAGCCAACAGAAATTGGACCTATATCCTGTTGAAAACACAGAACGATATCTCACCTGTAAGTTGTACTGCCTCAGGGTAGACTTTGCTATTTGTGGTTTACCTCTTGACCAGAATCTTTAATCGTTTCACATCGCGCTTTTGCCAATAGTGATTATGGATTACTTTGACAGGAACAGACTGGTCAAACTGTAAGCAGCCAATACAACCAGTTGCCATCAGATGTGAACACATATGTTAGCATAATCTTCGTTTTGACTTATTTATTCAGTCCGGTTAACCCTGAACAGTGTCATCAACACATGACTGGACGTTAGAGAAGTCCAGGTATGTGCTAGGGTGAAGTCTAATCTCAGCTTAGGCGACCGACTTTTTGTCTGCAGGTTAATCAGGGGCCAAAATTAAAGAGACAAAGTTAAACCACACCGGTCCTGCCGGCCGCTCCTTTAATTCACATAATACTGTGTTTGAAAGATGGGCAAATGTACTGGCCCCAGGGACACTGTCCATATTCTGTGTTCTGTAGACGGGTGTTGCATTAGGATGGCTCTGTCCGCATAACTACCCTCTAGAATCAAGCACCGTGTGTTACTACAGCTTTACTATGACATTGTTAGTTGTTTCTTCTCCCTAACACGCTTTGACCATGGACATCTTAAGCTTAAGGCGTTAGTAAGTAAGTGTGGCCGTTCATTTGTACACGCTAATCCAGCCATTCCAACTGCGAGGTCAGTGAAGTAGTAGTCAACAAGATTATCTCAGAAAAATGTGATCGGATTGCATGTTTGGTCGAACATTTACTAGTGACGAGCTCCAATGAGAGCAAAACTCTATCATGGCCCCTGTCTTGGAACAAGTCTGCAAACGCGGCAACTGCGATTGCTTGTCACTGATATCTAATTTAGATTACGTTAGCAGATACTTCGAACTTTGCCCCTTAGGTCGGATATGAGTCGTTCGCATGCATGTGACCCTCAACCACGCCAGCCGGTTTTGTAGCCCGTCTATGTTCAAATCAAAGCGCATAATGTTATGGTACATAGATGAATGAGTCAATAAGAAAACATGTAGCAGCCATAATGCTGAGGATGAACAAAACCTGTCTGGGAAAGTGGGTCGTACGCCATCGAAAGTTGGGTGGTTATAAGTTTCTTTGAAAGTAGTCGCCAAAGAAAGATGTCTGGCACAGAAGAGAGACAACACGACAACAGTCATTCCTTTACTCTTTTTCATAGTCTGCGTGAGTTCTGCTGTCGGTCAGTTCACATCTGATGGATTCTAAGATATCGTGAACGGTCTTAGCTAACACCTTAAAAAATCGCTAGAATAGGAAACCTCCCTCGATTTCCCAAGGTGTGTTGCCACTCAAGTTAACAAACCTAAAGATTGTTCTGATGACGACATGAAGAGAAATACCAATCTCTGTTTTTAACCATATGAGTGACAGTAAGGTTTGATGAGGAGACTGTAACAGGTTTGTCTCAGACTACCTACAGTTTGACTAAAATTAAATTCCTGACATTCGCCATTCTGATAATTTTACTTCGCTGTACTACATTACTCCTTCCAGTCACGATCTCCTCTGGTCGACACAACATTAAGCAAAACCCCGATCTCATGGTGATAATGACTTTTATGAACACGATGTGATAATAGGTTCACTTTCTTTATGTTGAACCACGGGTTATCTGCATAGTTATGATGAATACATGTTTCGTGTCGATCTGTATCTCAGGCGGAAGAAGGCGATCATTGAATATGAAACCAGGATTTGAGCTGTTGCGATCACTTTTGGATATTTATAGGTTATCTAACTGCGCTTCGCTGTTCATGTGACTTCGTTCTGGCAAAATAACGTCTTTTAAGCCGTCTTTCTAAATTCCTTCTCTCAAAATTATGAGTCCCCGAGACGTGGTATGTTGGAATTCTCCAGTGTCGGGTTTATCAATAGCTGACGACAGAGGAGTACTATATAAATATGTAAGCATGATTCTGTTGCCAAGCTATCTTCCATTGTCAGTAACTACCCCCAAATGCAGTAGTGAGAGTCTGCATTCAAGGTGAGGACACAAATAGGGATTAAATCTGATTGGTAGGACGATGTTTTTATATATGTAGGTGCTTGACGAAGTCTGTTCGAAACAATCTTGGAAAACTGTTGTTGAACGATTCAGTGCGACGCAAACAGGATGATAAAATCACAGGAAGTTCCCACAAAGAAACAAGTAACATACGGTAGAAGATATTTTCTTACATTTACTTAAACATCCGGAAGACTAAATGTCCAAACTAAGCAAAATAACTATGTGAATTTTCGGAAGGTGACTTAGTGAAATCTATTCAAACGGTCTTTTACAAACTGGAACGGATTGCGGAATAATTGAGCTCATCACAGGATAAGTACTTGCATCTCCTAAGAAGAAAAAAGGAATTTCACCGTGCCCGACTATGTAGAGCACGCTGTTGTTTTGTGGGCAAATGAGTTCTGGACTGTTCACTCTATTCACAAGATAAACTCAAAAACAAAAGGCGATTATCGTCTATGTAGTAAAAAAACTAAATTTGCGCTCCGGTACCACTTGAGACAAATTCACTTATTAGCCGACATATACAAACTGTGCAGCTAATTCCACGTGAATGTGGCTTAATGGCATATAGGCATGTCAGTTGCGGTAGTCTAGTAACATCTGATTGTGTGATTCAACCCTTCCCAGTTGATCATAGTAAAGTGACAACAGAACAAGTAAACATGATACCAGTGCACATTAACTCATACTATGACAAGGGAATGATTATTGGGCAACCCTGCTTTGATGATAGTGAAACTGATTCAAAAATTGTGGCAACCTACAGGGCAACGTTTAACAACTTCTTCTTTGGATGTACGTGATTTCTGCTTAAAATACTTGCCGAAAATGTTTCCAATCCAGTAAGAAGTATGCGTGATTATTTTTACACCCTCAGGTTGTCATTGTGACGTGTCTCTAGGTGGCAACAACTTACATCTACCTTTTTATTTATCCATACTTGTAGGGTGTGTTCCGTATGTTGCATTATGTGTCCCGGTGCCGCATTTCATATGCAACTTGTGACCAAACAAGTGAGCTGAGTTGGATACTACTGTTTCAGAAGATGGCTATCGGAATAAGTCACGTTGAACAGTGGGGTGGATTGCCAAGCTACTGGCATGTTTCGAGTGAGCAAAGCAAGATACTGGATGACCAAATTTTGAAGTTTTCTGAAACGTTGTAGGCAGATTGATAACCTTGTACTCGATTACCTTGTACCTGATTACCTTGTACTCGGAGACGTAAAAGCTAGGCAAAAATGATCACCATCGAAACAGATGATGGACAACTATTAAGTTAACTCAGAGCAAAGGTGCTTATTACATCCGTATCGTTGTCACAGATGACGATCAACAGTATTTGTGAGACTCGAGCAAGTGATCAAAACCCAAATTGTATTCAAATACTAACAGAAAACAGCAGCAATTGTAGTGACTTATGCCGTTCTAGGTTTGAGCGTCGCGGTGTCGGGTCTTCGTGGCCTACATCACTGAGTCCATGTTTCAACCAAATTCCCGAAATGATTGTACTTGACTTCGGCAAAGAAATGAGGATTCAAGCCATCCTTTAATTTAGCAGATGTTCATCCCAACAATCGATCCACTTCACGGAAACACAACGACTAGTAAACCGTACAACAGATGGTTACAAAACAAACCGTTTCACGTGGTTGGCTATTGTTACTTTTGGACTTTGCTAAGATAAAACGCAAAGCTACATGTCTATCAAAGAACACAGTGCTCACTGACAGTAAAATGCTCTCAACTGTCGCTTTGATCCCTGATCATAACTCGGTCGAACATGTGTGTTTTCTGATGAGTCACACTGAAAGGTAGGTCTACCTAGAACATGGGATAAGATGTCTCGAAAAATAGGTAGAGGGTTCGGTAAAATTCTTAGTGAACAATGTGGAAGCTGTCAGCAATGCTAACGAAGAAATACGTTTGTTGTCAACAATAAGGAGTCAAAACTGTATATTCAATATAACAAGTTGTAATTTAAACAATGATGATAGTCGATTTCAAACATATCCTTTAAGAGGAGAAGCATTATGATGTACAGTATGTTTTATTTGGTGAATCCGAATTGAACATTATCAGTCGTCCACAATGAAACTAGATTTCATTGTATTCCCTATTGACTGAATATGCATATATCTTACTTGTATGCAAAGATAATGTCAGATTGTGGGCTAGCAGTTCCCGGGTGACAGTAAGTCTTGGCTGGAACTGTATGGTTACAGCCAATCAGAAATATCTCGAATACCTTGCTGTCATTAGACCGACAACCGTGAAACAGATGAACCATCCGTGAATCAAGCACCCGGAGAACATGGGGTGATCGATACCCACCTATCCCACATTCTCCAAAAACTTCTTCACGTGTTAGCACCAATAAAAGTGTTTGTTTCTCGAAATACAGCAAATTCAACTGTACCACAGTTCTTGGTATTCTGTTTTTACTGCGTCGAGGATAGCACTAGTTTCTAGCTAGTTCATTACTTACAGTAGGTCCGATGAGTTCGTTTATCACACTCAGTTAAGCGAATTCTTGGTTAGATTTGTTGTTAGGAATTTTCCAGTGTTCTCTTCTAAAATCGTTTACTTGTAACTGTAAGCCTCACTTGAACGAAAATGTCCTGGAATGTAATTACACCAGGGGGATGTTAGACGGAAAGAAAATGTGGACCTGAATGAACTCATTTATCACGAATGTTTCAACTATAACAAGGGTCTGGAGACAAATAACTCATATGTCATCAATGTTTTCATTCCTGGTACTCAGACAATTTGGCCGGTAAGTCTGGGTGGTTGAATGATTGTCTAACAATGACTTGTACAGTTTGATGCCAAGGGTTATGTGACTAGAACTTCTTCCACATGACAGCATTCTCGTTTACAGTTGAATTACAGTTTAATCATACGTGTTATTCCGTTGATAATGACAAATCATTCTATTTCAAAACAGCACCTCCCTAAATTTCCATACAAGTAATTTGTGGGATTGCTGAGAACAAATTATTAATTGCGAGTTTGCATTGACTGTGACCAGAAAGACTGAAGCTCATGCGTCATGCTCGGTTTGATTCTTGTTTGAACTCGTCAAGGGGAAGTAATGTAAACATGGTTTGGACTGGCAACCTTTTGATCACCAGACAAACATTTATGTAAACGACGCATGGGCGTCGCTGTTATTCAGTAGTGCAGGCTTTCAGCCTTTACTGCGACTTTCTGATGTTTATCGTCTGATGCATCAAGTACTTTAGCCCGTGTTTGACGTATTTCGTTCATTTATTGCAATTTATAAACTGCGGCTAACAAATTAGTGAAACTCAACCATAAGTTTTAGGAAAAGACATAGTAGCTTTTCTGTTAACTCCGGTGGATGACACCACGGTTGGGCTTTTTTCAACTTGAAAATATAGAACTCTTTGAACTTGGTGATATTTTGACTGCCGATGAGTGGTGAAAGGTTCAGCCGATACGAGACGAATATAATCTAAAACTGACTGCAGCATTCACATCCTGGACGATTTCTTGGTTAACCTTTCCCAAAACGAATGATCAGGTAATTAGGTTGCACCTTATGTGATGTTGGATGGTATTAGGTCCAAATCCTGGTTTTCAGAAAGATGTTTACTACTGATGAACTCCAACAAGGAGGAAACTCGAATATAATACTTTTTTCGAAAGGCGCTGGCTGTAGAGTTATCTGTAGTGTGAAAGTTATAACCACTTGTGGTGATTTTAAACTTATGACAACTAGCGTCCCCTCCAAAATAGATCTTGAAAACAAACTACGTTAATTCATTTAAGATATTATTGAACAGTAAATACTCGAAGCTACTGACCTAATGTTTAAGGGCGCTTTTCCGAACTGAACAGCCGGTGCTGTGTGCATAAAGGTGACTGAAACAACCCATCGAATTTTCCTGGTGCTGATTTCATAATGCTTGATGTGTTTGTTGGCACGTTTAGTCAAGGCTTGTCCATGTTTTCTTGATGTATATAGTCCGCATGTTCAATCTTAGCAACTAATAGCAATAAACGAAATGTTAACATTTGTAGATACTAACTGATTTGTCAGTTAACTCAGATTGAGCAGAATCAGTAAATCAGTGCTGATATTAAGAGTCCTAACTGGAACAGCGCAAACACTCAGCTTGCCTCAGACTCCTAATAGTTTTTATAAGATATGGTAACGTAAATAGTGTATACTTAATGGTCAAAAGTAGTCGGAATCACACGACCGGTTTCGTGAGTGTTACTGTGATAGAATGTGCACTCGAAGTTTACAACGTATGTACACCTGATGAGTAGCAACAAATACGAAATCAGTTGTGCGTTTCTGACGAAGTTCCATCAGTAAACACCTACTACTTATGTTAGCGTACTTTAGGAAATGTTAATAAATCAAGATATGACGTTTTTATGCCATGATGAATTCCAGCTTATCAGCGGCAAATGAGATGACACGAAACGTGTGGACGCCTTATATATTTCATGTAATCGTTTTTAGACGTGCTCAAGTAACTATTCTTTTATCCTGGTCTATTTTTTTACCCTGACGTGGTGGTCAGGTTTATGTACTGCGTCAATCCGGATGACTGTGCTGACTAGGACTTCGGTCCTTGTAGGTGTAGCCTTGTCATACAAGTCAAACGGGAGTAGTCAAACGGAAAGCAGATGCACTTAGAATTGTATGTCGCACTACTAACCGCATGGGAGTGCTTAGGTAGTGCGACACCATCCTATGATCATAGAACAGAATTATTTTTATAGGTGCGGCAATGCTGTTTTCCTTATCAGGAAGAAGGGCGTTAGCAAAAGTGTCTTTAAACACAGAGCACTCCAATCGCCCAAAGGTCGAGTGACTGCAAGCGTAGTATCCAATACGATCGAAAAACATTCTATATAATCCAAAAGCTTTATGGAATACATTTGTTAGGCGCATCATTGCTCAGAATCAGACATTAATGTCTCATTCACTGTCCCTTCGGGCTAGACAAGCTTCTCACTGTCAAATGAGTCAGACACTTTATTTGGTGGATCAGGGTCGAGCCTACCAAAAAGACCTATTATCCTGTTGTCTCACAGGTTATACTTTAGAGGCAGAGACCCGCGGTGAGATCTCTCAAGTCAACTCCCTTCCGTGGCATAAACGACCGGGAAAAATCAAAAGTTGCCGTTTTCCTGACAGTGACATTATTCATCCATTACGAGTTTCTGCCTCTATTTCACCCATAAGTTTCTTACCTTTTCTGTGTCATCAAGTGATAACTGTTTTTGAAAGCCAAGACAACTGGTAAACATTGGCGCCTTCAATGTCTGCACTCTACGACAATTCGGTCAACAAACAACTCCGGCAACCACTCTTTATCAAGCCTGGAGTTTGATGTGTACTGTGTGTCTGGGACGCAAGTCTACTATTCTAACACTTTTGTCCACTTGAACCCACCTCTAGATAACTGTCGATCCAAGCGCTTCCCTCTTAGGGTCTCCGGTGACGTCGAAGCTGAAAGTCGTGGTCAAGCTGGAGTGGGAATCACACCGAGTTCCAGAGGAGAACAATGTTTGCTCGATTGGATCCTAGTGTACACTGGCTTATGTGCTGTCAGATATTGGTTATAGTCTATGAATGCAAATCAGAAGAGCGTTGTATTCATTATAACAGCGCACTCCCAAATGGATAGGTGTTCGGATGTACCCGAAGATGCGTTCTACGACGTCCTCGCTAACCTTCTGAAGAAGACTTCCAGACATCACCAAACCAGTCAACGATTTTAATGTCCAACCTGGTCATCTTTCCCCAGGGAAGCTGCTAGGAGGTATTTTTAATGTCCGCGTGCAACGCACTGACAGTGGTGAAAGGCCGCTGCAGCTGTGCGCATCCCACGGTCTGTATAAATCGAGCATCGCGCTTCAACACAGCAAGGGGCCTAGTGTTACATGGAGACCTCCCTGTGTTTCTCAGCCATGGATACAACTCGATCACGGTCAGTTATAGGTGGCACCACTCTGTTACAGAATATCATGCCTTTTGAAACAACCACCTGGACTCGGATCATGCTGTTGTGAGAGCCCGTTTCATTTTGTCATTTACCCTGAGTTCGTACACTTGTAAATGTAAAACACCTAACTGGCATTCAAAGTAGAGCAAATTGTCCAGTCTGAGTCAAATGAGATAACTTAAAAACACAGAGGACAGATCATGGCGGCTATGTAAGCAAACTGTCAAGGGGAATGTTCCGAAGAAGCTGTGCAGTTGGGTTGAAACCGAATTTCTGTCACGTCGAAAAACCTCATGAACAGGCATCGCTTGATTCCACCTGGCTCTCATAATAACAATGACCATCGAGCGTTTAAAAGCAAGCTGATTAAAAGTTTGCGCAAAGACCTCGAATACTACTTGGTCAAACAGTCGAAACAGATGGAAAGAGCCTTTTTGTCTAAGAATAACAGAAGGCTTTCTTCCATGATCCATAGTTGTACTGGCCGTCGAGTCGGTGGGAGACCTTATGCGGAAAAGATGGTACACTTGTCATCAGCTAGTAGCCCGACTTGACAAGTGGGCCGAACATTTTGAGAAACAGTTCACTTGGATTCAATCAGGCTGTGTAGACGACGGGATCGGAAGCGTCAGTTACCGAGTTCCAGACGGCCCTCGGTTGGAAGCAGTAGTGGCACTGCGGCTTAAGATACTGAAGCGTAACAAGGCTCCTGGACCAGATCTCCTCTCTCCTTCTCTTTTCAATGAGGGTGGAAGAGGTTGATATTATAACCGATGAAAATCCTCCAGAAAGTTCAGGAAGCTGAAGAGGTGCCTGCTGCTCGGTGCCTATCAACAGTAAGTCCCGTCTTCAAAAAAGGAGTCCGAAATCTATGTGACAACCACACAGGCATCGATCCAGTGTTTGTTGTGGCCAAGTCACTTAATAGCCTCAATTTACCTCAGTTTTCTGAGACAAAATGAAGTCAAATACGCGAAAAGCAGGCAGGATCCGAATTCAGTCGAGGGTACGCCGATCACATTTTTACCCTGCGAGGGATCTTGGAATATCGGCACTCTTGTAGACAGCCGACGGTTGCGATCTTTTTAGATCTAAGGGGTGCTCTTTGATTCGGTTGCTAGTAACGTTCTCTGGAGCTGCTTCTTTCGTAAGGGGGTAACGGGGAAATACGTGAGTTTGTATGGTCAATCTGCAAGCAGGGTGAGAGTCTATGGACAACTGTCTTGAGCGTTCATCGTTTTAGCGGTGTTTGTCAAGGATGCCCGATCTCCCGGTTCATGCTCAACTTTTTCATAGATGACATTCTGGAAGGTGCACTTGAGAAATTCAGTGAGCCTGACGTTGAGCTTATTCCGACGTGTAATGTGCGGTTGACATTGTCATATTTAGTCCCTCTACCGGAGACATACAGACCATGCTGAAAAACTGATGTGGCCGGGTTAGTTTGCGTTGATTCCGCTTCGAACCTTTAAAATGCACAGCGCTGCATTAAGACTGGGACATATCCACTCCTGTCTTCTCCATTGCGAGCAGTCCATTTGAGACTATGAACAATTCCACATATTGAGTTAGCACCATAGCCAATATCGTCGATGAGACATAAGCGGGGATAGCAAAGGCACCAGCTGCCTTTGCCAACCTGCATAATCTGTTACGTAGAAAAGACGTTTGGTTGTCACTGGATGGTAAGGTATATAATGCTTACAGGCGTTTTATTTCGGTCCAGGATTCGGAATCATGGTCTGTTCGCGACAGGTATGCCGAAAGACTCGCTGTATTTGACTATCGTTGTCTTCGCCATCTAGTCCACATCAAGTAGACTGGTCGCTTGCGCAACACGGCCGTTTGCCGGTGCATATTCCGAAACGATCGGGATGCGCGAACAGTTGGTCAACTAATCTCGCTGCACAGTGTGTGATTGTTGTGTCACGTACTCCGCATGCTAGCTGAGCGTTTATTGTACCGGGTTCTATCATCAGAGACCACCAGTATTTAGGTAAAATACCGCATGGTGATGAAGACACAACGTGGTAGCAAAATATAGATCCCCTGACTGTTTCATTGAGCAGAGTGGATAGGTGTCTCGGCTGACTGCAGGCCTTGTGATTACACAAATCGTTCATTGGAAACGCCATCCAAGATGGTAGTGCTCTGCAGTCAATGACTTGCCTGCATCCATATCGTTTCTAGTTCTTCCGCTTAGTCTGTTTTTACTATTACTACCTGTTGTTTTGCAACCTTTTCTGTGAGACTTCTTTCTCCAGGCGATTCCATCTTACTGGTGAGGTGAGTGACAGTCCGAGTCAGAGTATCTCCTGACCAGGCTCCTTTTCTATTATGATGATGATTCTATTATTGTTGTTGCTAATGAACTTGACGATGATGATGATGGAGTACAATAAAGGAAGTGTATATTTCTAAAGCAGAGTTTTGGGAAGACAAGTTAAGCAGAACTAGATACGAATTTTACAGTTAAAATACAAGAGGAATCTAACCCGATGTCCAACAGACAGAACATCTGAATTGTACCACAATGGCAATATAAAGGAGTAAAGGCAGTAAGTGTTCAAAGTACAAATCAAAAATGGCCACCCAGATCATTTTACTCTTAGCTATGAAACGCAAAACAGAACAATTATTCTCCCACCTCCCCAACAAAAATATGTTTATAGTGATTGCGCCTCATCCACAAGTGATTGCAACTTACGCTTTCAAACAGATATATTCACTCAGTACATTTCAAAATGCATCACTAGAATATGAGTTCCTGTGCAATTTATCAGTAATTAAAACAATACTTAGTACGTTTTAGGCTTTCAATAATTCCAAGTCGAAGAAATGTCGTAACAGTAAGCTGGTCGATTGGAGTTGGTAGTCAGTTATTATATCTATCCTCGATGTGACCCGGTAATCTGAACATCATTCACAAGCCACTAGAACTGAACGTTTGTATTTTATAATTTGGTCGCACCGAGTTTGAGACTATTGGCTCAGTGGTTATCTCAGCAGAGTGTGGTCAGAGACCAACTCTTGATTGCAACAAGGATACCCACCGCTAACGAGCTCTAACAAGATCGAACCTTGGGTGAAGTGTTTCGGTTCTGGCTGTCTTGACTAAAGGATTTGTGCAAATGACTGAGCTTCAATATATATCAGTCAAATCGTATGTTATTTTTCAGGAGTTTGTTAGTGTTTCGTTACTTTTCAAGGGCGATAACTTGCCAGAAAATATGCCGAGTAAACCTACAGAGCGATGAATGGAACTGCTTTTGTTAATAAACTACTCTTCTGTTTGCCTCAACACCAGCTTTGACTACCTGACTGAGAAGCATATTGTTGTTTATGCTGTACATTAATGCCCCTGCTGTTATGTTTGTTCCCCTGAAACAGCTGCATAGAACGACAATCCAAACGCAGTCGGGTATACAATTCTACGCCGTGAAATCGTGAACCAGTAAGAGTTAATGATCAATAGTCATCACCCATTTCGCTGAGTCACATTCGGCCAAACCATCTGTGAAAATCATGCTGATATATGTAACTGTCAGGGTAAAATCGAGCAAGTCAAAGGCCGCACACTGACGGTCGCGGTGGTCATTGAAATCTATCCACATTCCTCTTATCATGATATCCAACACACCTAGAGAAAGGGTTGAACGTTTTGTAGCATTGAACTTATAACCGTGGTATAATTTCCGTGTAACCGTATGACTTCTATGTGAAAACTATACCACAAACCCTGTGCAGCCTAAACGAGTATTATCATTTGGTCGATTTTTATGCATCGGACTGAACTGATATCAACCCATTTTGCTTCCAAGAATTATTCTGTAAATCACATCGATTTGTGTGTTGTTTAGCCAGATTATAAACAAGTAAAAAGGTAGATAATATTAGTTTTGTATCGAAGTACACCAGTATCCATAGCAGTGGCATCAGAGCAGTACTGTCTGTGTGCTGTTCAAATGTTCTACGAACCATAGAGAAACATTCGAACTCTGCTGTAAGCACGTCTTACCGGAAGCGGTGTGAAGTCTTAGCGCACTGGACACCATTTTATGGTATCTCATCAGTTAGTGGTTGGAATCAGTGCATTTCCGTAATTCTGAACTGAGTAATTCAATTGGAAGTATCTTATATATTAACTGTTCACATAGAAGTCTTTTAGAGGTAATCTGAGAACTAGCTCCCTGGTGCCATTAGTTCTTTTAGACCCTGAAACCATGGACTTTTTCAGATGATCTCGCTAAGGTTGTTCTTATGTGGTTCTGGGCAATTGAGTGCACCTTCAATAAAACTACCACGGTTGTTTATCTACAAGTCTACTCGGTAGCGTACTAGAAACAGTCTAGTAAAATAGCGGGTTTTTCATTCTACTGATCAGTATATATCATTTACAGTTCGTTCATTCGTGTCAATCGTTTTTCAACAGTTGGCTTAGTCCTAGTCAACTGAGTGAATACTTTCCGCGTGTCATTCAACCTCATGTGATTCCTGTCAAACTGAAGTGAACATCCCGTTCTTCAAATTCATTTTTAGAAACTGTCAGACTTTTTATCCGTTTTGAAACTTCACCCGACCTATTGGCAACCTATTTGCAAATTTTCCCATGGTTACATCCTTCCTTCCTTCGGACACATACATCTTGAAGGAATCCGTCAATCTTTCGACTTAATCTGTTAACCGACATGTGGGTTCCTAGTGGCATATGAGTGTCAAGCAAGATAGGCAGTGGAACAGCACACTCGGGTACTTGATGTCCCTTTGCAAGGAAGGTGAGCATAACAGTGCACAGGGTGCACGTGTGGTTTGTCGTAAGTTGTTCGTTATATATCAGACAATCGTGGTAGCGGGATATTCTGCAGTCATATTAAAAAATGTTCTTGCTTAGCAGGAAGTGAAGTCTTCTCCCTATTTTATTGAATAATGGTTTCACCATAAACGCAAAAATTAACATTTAGTAACTTATTGTTTTGCATTATTGGAAAAATACAGTTCCTGTGATTGAAAAAGTTACTGGTTTGCTTTTATTGTCTTTCTTCACTAGGAAGAAGTTCCATGTTAGTCATCTTTCCCTTTGATTCTCTTGTCAAAAGTATTTGTTCGTCATGAGCTCAACTGGATTTCCGTGGAACATATAGTCACTCTTTGTGTCTGACATCTGAAGTTCAGTCACATGCTCATACATTACATCTTAGTGTCGGATTTCGCATAATGCTTGACAAACACCTACAGGGACCGAGTTATTAGCCATCATTTCAAACAACCATGAATAAAGGGGTTTCGCTTAACATTGATCATTAATCAACCAATCAGTGAGCCAGTTATTTAGTCCGACAAAAACTGACGAAACAGTAGTTTTCAGCAAAAGTGAACAAACAAAAACCCTACTTTTTATGTGGCAAATTCATACCATTTATGTCATTCCTTATTACAACGCTGTATAGGGCTCCGAATATGATATCTACTAGGTCAAACCCATGAAAGATATATTGGCATGAGAGTGAAGTTCCGTTGTAGGTCACTTAAGCAATCTGTGCTCACGTTGAAGTACTTTTGGTGTGTGGAAATGGCTGCGTCTGATCAGTATGATGCAAACCAAGTCGTCTTCTTCGTGTCTGTCTACAGCCCGCTGACACCTAATGAGAGCTAGTAGAAAGCAACGGAAGGACATTCACTGCAGCAATACCAAAAGTATACCTAACGTCTGACCTTATGTTTGTCATGAAGTCTAGTGCCAAATGTTCAAATTATGCCACCCGGTCTCAGTGCTTATCAGGTAACAAAACTATCTTGCCAAAAGTTTATTCTGTTTGTTTCATTCACAGTGTACTCTGATATTCATAGTACTGATGAGTAGTTAGTAGTCTTATGTTGACAGTAGTGGTTAGGCCCCTAAATCTCACTAGGTGGGAATAGAATAGTCATGCATGATAGACAGATGTCTAGTACGGGGATAAATATTCAATCGTATATCGATAAATTGAATAATGACCAGGATAACTAACAACTGCGATCCGGCGCATTTGTTCTCGATAGGTTAGTTTTCACAGTATGAGCCAGATTCCGCAATCGACTGATCTTGAGTGCAAGTAGTCCCTCGGAAATAGCATTTGTAGTGCTAGAACTGACAGCGTCAGTGCTACGAGGGCATTCAAAATGGAAGGTGTCAAAGGAAACTCAAAAAGCCACACACCGTTCGTTTTTTCTAAAACTTTAGATGAGTCGTCTGGTCATGCTAAAAACCAAGAATTATAATACAACTTTATGTTTCAGAACTCTCTTTACTTTTGCTATTGAACCACAGATTTTGACATTTATGCACCTTCAATGAAATAGTAGACTTCCTGGTCATCAAGCGTGTTGGAAATGCGGACTGCACGCAGGTCATTGAGAAATTTGGGATCTACACAAAACTTGTCATGTTCTGTTTACCAGCGTACATCTTTGTTGTTGAAAGATGAAAATGAAATATTTCAGAAAGTATAACTAAAATCTTCAGAAACCTATTATTTATGGATTTCAATATTCATGTATCATGACAGTCAAATAATCCTCATGTGTTTGCCAATGACTGGCTGACAAAAACATAGGGTACACTTTTTCAGGTCATGCCGACTGCATTTCCCTGCAGCCTGCTCATACGAACTAAACAGCACAGATTCCGATCACCCACTCTGGTACGCATGACCTTTAGTTAGTGTAGACTATAAGGGAACAGTGTTTTCATCCTAAAGCAAGTCGGTAGATGAATTCCGCCGGATGACGTTTGCGTAATTCATTTGGGCACATTTGGTACAAGACCACTTTAACTTATGAAGTAGTCCAATCTCTGATGGTTATCGGTCGATTGTTATTATGTGAATGCCATTCAGAAAAATATGTTCAGTCTCATTAATGTTTTTTTCACACTAGGTACCGTTCTATATGGAATGATAAACTACATTGGTTGACACTTTACTAATAGCAGAACACAGTATCCTAGGCTCAAGTTCCCTTTTGTCATGGCATAGTGTTTCTTTGGTCTACTTCCTTTTTGTTATTGCCTCGTGAACTTGTTAAGAGCATGGAATTGCCAGCAGAGTTTATCCTTTACAACAGTACTAGACACGCAGATGTAGCTGATTGACCAGTATCATCAGAACAAATTATAGTCGGTCATGACCGATACAGTTCCAATTATGGTATTATAAGCATCTGATTTACTAAAGTTACGAAGATTCAACATGCATGAGATGTCGAAGACAGTTTTAGCATGATTGTGGCGGTTTTAATTATCCATGGACTTCGTATTTGAACAGACTTCTCAACCATCAAATTAAGAAGCAGAATATCTGAGCTGGTTTTTCAGTCTTGTTAGGAGTAACCATGGGATAGTGGTCATAGGAATGTTATCGAGTATCGGAAGCTCAGACTGAGTACGTACATTTCAATTCGTGCCAGACATTCTAGGTAGATATTATAAATCGCGAGGGAACTTAAGTTAAATGAGGCCAGAAATTATAGGTTTCTGAATGAAGAGGATCGTGAGTAAAGCAGAAACTTATTCACAACAAATTGTGTACAAAACAAACACATTTCAGCACAAACCAACTGGTAGTAGACCGACAAAGGTTGAACAACCGAGAGTAACATCACTTTGCTATAATGGTTGTGTTTGCTATGACGTATGAAGTCTATCAATGATACTACGAGTTTATGCGTCTAGTCCATACTGGAATTCAGCCGCTGGTGATCGTTTTACACCAGATCCCGTTAGATTGCTGTAGAGTGGACATTCCCCTGGACAGATCACGAGGCTGAATATTTAATGAGGTTCCTATGAGGAGGTTGTTCCGGTCAGAAAAACATTTCTTGTCACCCGACGAAATTAATGCAAGATTGTATGCGCTGAAATCAGGTTTCCCTTAACACACGGACGGTGCCCAGAGAAATGCCATACTTTACGCAATTTATCTGGATAAGACAGTGCACAAAATGTTATAACCCGCTCTAACTATTGTTGTGGGTTTCCACCAAGAACACTGCAATTCAGAAGATAATTACGGTATGTTTCGATGCATAGCTCAAGCTATGGGTGCCTTACCAAGTTGTATACATTAGAAAAATACTCTGAACTGGAGGCTACACAAAGCTAACCGATTAACCCGAACGCCAAATCTGTCATCTTATCTATTAATGCATACTTGGTAATGGGCAACGGTTCTTCGAAATATTCCTTCTTGGGCCTCGTTCATGGATAGTGGAACCCAGTGTTTTACCGCCAATAAAGGAGTTGGTACATCCTGTATGACGGAGGTGTATAACTTCACGCCTAGTCTTCTTAAACGGCAGTCGGACCTCTGTAGTCTAGTAGTGTAAAAGCCTGGGATTGACCAATGTCTCCTATGTCTCTGACACCATCCACCACGCGAAACGTTTGAATGTTGTCAGCATTTGCTGACAGTATACAGGACAGTTATGGCAAGTTGTAGGAATTCGAACACGGACTAAAGAAACACGTCAGCACACCGTACCAATTAGCAAATGTGAATGATAATAGATGGCGTTCTTGAAAATAGTAGGTCAGCCGTAGCATTAGGAGAGCTTCATGCACAGTGTTACTTGGCCCACTGGATAGAGGGCCTTAGGAACATTAAGAAAGGTAAAATCAATCGGTTTGCCTTCATCAACCGTCTTTGGTTAGTCACTAAGAACAGTAGGTAAAATGAGCTTAAGATGATCCTTCCAAAAGTTCACGCTGGTTTTAAGGAAACGGTGAAAATCAAATCAAATTTCAGCGCAAGTGGTCAATAATAAAGTTCTCCATGATTCATGTAGCAGCCGACAGTAATGTAAGTGACCTATAAAAGCGCCTAACATAAGTACTATTGATGAGGATGAGCGATCGCCCCATACTACTCACACAACCACTATTCAGTAGCGGGACGATAAAGTAGCCGCAGGAAAAAACAAGGGAAGAAACATCTTACCAACATGACAGTGCAGTATGCCATGGAATAGCTCTTGCTACGTAAAGAAGCTGAGCATTAGCGTCTGTGGTAACCAGGACCTTCTGAGACGATTGCCACATGCAAATGAGTGTTTTTGTTTCTTGTCTTGTTGGAACACCTAACCCGTGTTTCTGAAGTAAACAATCATTGTGCGGTTGTGTTCCTGGCTTACAACACTACTATTGTTATAACCCAGGTGCGTGTCTTCTTGAGGCAGCAGTGTCGATTGCTGTACTACTGGCTAAACGTCAGTAGTTTTCGTTTTACAAGAGAAATCGTCCTTGGAGAATTCGATCTGTATGGGAAGTGCTAACTGTCGGGTTATCGAACGGAATTAACAGACAGTAACTGCGTCTTATCTCGAGACGATCAAGCAAGTGGAACACTTTTCACAAGTGAACGTGTCTGAGATATTACATTTCATAATCTAGTTGTGCTTAATGTAAGGTCATTGGCGAGATAGCCAACAAGGTCGCCCCATGGGAATTCTGAATATGACCGAAAAATTCTTCAAAACACTACTGATTTGATTTCATGGGATTGAATTTAATTTTTATTACTTCATTCAACGGAGATTGCTACCTCGTATACCGGAATACAGAAGCTACAATCATGTGTGAGGGGGAATTCAGTTTATTTCATCCAGTCTCCAAATAACTTGCCAGCAGTTTACATTAGAGCTTTGTTAGAATTTGTTTTGATAATTTATACACAATTGTTTTAGATATCAATGAAAGAAAGTTGACCGTATACTAGAAAATCCAGCTTAACAATAAGGCATCGTTATAGATTTGTCACAACATGCGTTTTTCCTGCAATTCAAATGTGTACCACAGTTTTAATTTACAGACTTCGAAAACGCTTTGTTAGGTAATTTTGATTGACCTTGCTGACAGAATAAAAGAAAATACTTTTCCATCTGCTAATTCATAAGCTTACTGCATTAACAAAGTTAGTGATGGGGCGTTGCACTTTTGTACATTATCATTAGTACATTATGTTTGTACTATGGTTTGCTGTCACAGCTGGACACAAATGACCTTAAACTTATTTGCCGGTGAAATGACTGTTTCGTTAAATGTCAGAAGGAATGCCTATACTTTAAAAGCAAATGTATTGCAGAAAACTTTTGGGGAATGAATGGTCAGATCGCCTATCTCAGTTCAAACTATCTGGTGCGTGCACGGAGGCACGTCACTAGTTTGGGTACCCTATTTATATATCCGAATACAGTACAGATTTTCTTCCATCAGTCATTCATGCAGGGTGGTGTTAAAGTATCTTATGCTATACGATTCCGTTTGTGCGATCCAGGTTGAAGTGCTCTACAGGGACGACTAAATGGGTAAACATAGGAGGAGGCGGCCCATTTGAGCAAAATTTCTTCGAAATGTATTAGCGACACAAGAGCATAAAAGAGGTAAACGGGGGCGGAAAATGGCTTTCCAATAAATATTCTTTAGGTGAAGAAGCTTTTATTTTCAGCTAATCTACTACAATAGTCATATGACTTTAGGCAAGTGAGGTGAACATCACTGATTCACGTCAGAAGCTACGAATTCTTAAGCGTCCGATCAAATGACGGACCATACATTTTGCCTGAGTTGCCTAGAGATTCACACACAGTTATGCCACAAGGATGGGGTTATAATTTGGATGTGACTAGAGGTTACTGATGCTACGTTTGGTTGAGTCAAATGCGGGACCTGTACAAATTTCTGACATTTCTATGGACAAGCTAGAACGCCAGCTTTAAGCCACAGTCAACTTCTATCGTCTGAGTGTATTCACCTCTGGTGCATAGTCAGATAAAACCTTTGATTCCGCAGACGGTAGCCAATAAAAACATCAAAATGAAACCTTACAGCCTTTGCTTATTTAGAAGTGGATGATAAACCTGGAGTGCTTAGTCTGCGAAAGCTATGCGTCATCCGATCATAAGTGTAGCCTCTTTCAGTGTCTTATCACTAGGACAAGAAATTTCTTTTGTGCATGTACATTTGATCAACAGTCAAAGAAGTGATAATATATTAGTTAGAACTATTAGTGTTGTTCATTTTATAATCTGGAACCTAAAGGCCACCGAATCAGGTGAACTGGTCACCATGATGGAGATAAAAGCTACATTAGTCGTTTAGATTGACATCATAACACAAAAATTTTCTGGAACTTTGTCAGACTCCGAAGACCACAGTTCCGGCAAAAGAACCATACATCTTTTTGACAACTTTCCCTGATTGCTTTTATCATGAATAACAAATTGTCTGTCGTAGTCTACGTTGGCTGTGCCTTTTTATAGCGGACTATGCAGATCATAAGGCAAAGCGTTTGTTGAAAAGGACTAAAAAACACCATCCAACATGGTTCCGGATGGGTTGGTAAAAATATTCACAACATAATATTTGCAAATCTTGCCGTAATGAACTGTTGCGTTGGTCCAAAGTAAACCTTTGATGTAGACCATAACCCCCCTTACACTTATCCTAAGCCGGTCAGATAATGCGTGTTATCCACCGTGGACTTGACTGCGGTTCAGTTGTCCAATCCGACCTTTCGTTTTCAAAAAAATTTGCGCATGATTTATAACTATCATAACTATATTTAGTACCTCTTCTTTCCATTCATGTCCAACTTGGTACTGCTGGTTCTGTGACGTAACTGGTGAATCTGGCCGATTCGCCAGTGCGTACTTTAACTTCCGTAAGTGTGTGTGCTTTCACTGATCTGATGGAGAATTATCCAAGACAACTGGTTATCACTGATGGTTTCTTCGCGCCAGTAATCTGAACGTTAGTTATCGGGTTCACAGATGTTGGGTAGAATGTCGCAGACAAGAAGTGTTTTGAACGATCGGTTAACTCGACTATCATCCGTTAGTAATTATGTTTGACTCCGCAGATACGAGGTGATGTTCCGCCCTTTGACAGTGAACAATGTGTTAGATTCACAAACTTGGGGTGGCAGTTCAACTTAAGATTCTAACAATCACTCTTGTTGCTGTTCTGATAGACCGAAGTCGACCAAAGATTTTGTGATCGGTCCACAGGCAAACAAGCATCCACTACGGCCCAGGGTGAGTTAAGACAAGCTGATGTAAACAGCTGGTCTCTTTGGTTTAGTGGATCAAAGCCTGTACTACCATTCCATCACTCATTAAGGGGTTGTAAGTTTGCTTCCCCGAAACGTATTGTACTGATAGAACAAAAATTCGAAACAATCTAATGAGTTCAACCCAACGACCTTGTGGGCAGGAAGACACAACCCTATCAGATATATGACAGTTACATGCAGGTATACAACATAGTTTCCGGCTATCGATCGGTGGAACAACCCACCGCCTAATTCGGTTCTGTACGGTTACTTCAAGTAACAAGTAGCTATTGTGACGTATACTCATGATAGGAGTTTGTACCGAAGGCTCACGCCACAACTACTCACCTATATGGTCTAATCAAGATCATCAGGCCCCATCATGGGGAGCTCTCATCAGTTCCACTGATTTTCAATCGTTCGGGAAGTATGGTATTCAGATTGCAAATATGTCACCACCAGATGAGGTGATATCATCAGTGAGTAGTAGTTTACTCGGTTGTACAACGCACAAACCCCCGTGCACTGACAGTGTTAACTTGTTTTGGTATTTAACTACTGAGCTCTGCATATTATCAAGTACTGTTAGCGGGATAACTGTACTGTTTCCGGCATAGTTACAGTCGGATCACTCACTTTTATATAAAATGATTACGTTTACTGTCAACCTTCTACAGTTTAGCCGCAAAGTTTGCATGCATTCTTTTGAAATGGTCTTGACATCCATCCTTTGTTTGTTCAGGTCTAGCTTTCCCTGAGTTTTCTGCAACCTATTTGAAACTGCTACCAGCGTTTACATTTAGTGGTTTCAGATGCTCACTACTATGTCAAAATCGGCTGATGATTACAATAAATTCACGAATAAAAGTAAATCCTGAATAGGCATAAACTAGCTGCAGACTAACTATAACGTTCATTAATTGAATTGTTTTGGTGGGGGGGGGGTTCAAACTTGATCAGATCCATGAAAGCAAAGCTGGCTGTGCTAACACCTTCCGGACAAAGATAGTCAGACGGTACATTTCAATCAGGAATGCTTCTATGAGCGTTGGTGACCTTGAGTTTACATTGCGTAGCAGTTCATACTGATGTGTCCTTTCTAATACTCCAATGATGTTGTAGAGCAAAAGAACTATACGAACTCGGCAACCAACTCACAGGGTTGATAGATGCGATCTTTCAAAGACCGTGCAATAATTGCTATACTGTGAGTAAACATAAGATAGTTTACATGTTCAAGGTGTACACTGTACCGTCAGACGAAGATGAACTAACATTAAAATGCACGCCAGATAATAACGGTAGATTACACAAACAAATGACAATAACTATTCCAACTCTCTAGTTGCGTTGAATTATCAAAGACAATCAATATGAACAGCTGAAGCTCAGAGGCAATTGCACACTACGAATGACAGGTGCAGTAAAGGTACACAAAAACAGTGTTTCGATAACACTCAGTGTTCATATGGTCAGTTAAATTTACCCATAGTTCACTAGGTGGCCTTTTGATACTTCCAGTTTTCGGTTTGTAAATAACTCCACCAAATTGATGTGCACCCTAATAAATATGTGAGTAAATTCAATTTAACGTGTACTCTACTGAATTGGAGCTGCAGATGCTGTATGTACTTTTATTTTCTCATGCGTATCGTTTTGGTAGACTAGAAATAATCCCATTTTATCTACAAAAATTTTCCATCTAAATATAAATGATTTGCCGATGAGCAGCTCAATCTGATGTACAATAGTCTGTGAAATACCTCGGCGGATACTTTTTAGGGAGGTTGTAGAAACACGTGCCAGACCATATTGGCAATGTTGGTCTTTACACCTGTTGCGTAGGTTAGATTTTGACATTTACTAATGACGGAAACTTTAATACGGTTTTTCGCAGGAAAAGGACGTTAACGGTAGCTCAGTCTTTCCAAACCTTTTGTTCGGTTTGTTGCCAGAGTAAGACCATACAGCATTCTAGTCATCACATAACCATAAAAAAATGACGACTGAGGGCAATTACTTTACTTTACGCCCACAACCTATAGATATGTCTTGAGGAAAACATCTTATTACTGATGAGTAGTAGGGGATTTTTGATTTTCGTATAGATTGAACATCACCCACAATTGATCGCAGCTGCAGCATTCCCATAGACTATCCAGTCGGCCCCTTTCGAACAGAGGAAGCACTAGACTCGAGTTTCGCTCTCATTGAAGCTCGTCAGTAGTGCATATCATCGCCACTGCCGGGACTTGAACCACGGACATTCTGTTCATGAGGCAACCGTGTTTACCACTGCGCCATTGACCTCACGTTAGGCACGACCGAATTATCATATGTGAACACTAAACCACTTTCGCTTGTGAGTAATGATCAGGTTGCCCGATCGTCTCGAAAGTGGTTGAGCGTTCACATATGATAATTCGGTCGTGCTTAACGTGAGGTCAATGGCGCAGTGGTAAACACGGTTGCCTGCTCCTGAACAGCATGTCCGTGGTTCAAGTCCCGGCAGTGGCGAAGATATGCACTACTGACAAGCTCTAATGAAAGCGAAACTCGAGTCTAGTGCTTCCTCTGTTCGAAAGGGGCCGACTGGATAGTCTATGAGAATACGACAGCTGCGATCAATTGTGGGTGATGTTCAATATATATTGAAATCTTATGTTAAGGTCATAATAGATGTACATTCCCAACAACTTTTAGCAAAAATGCGAAGTTTTGGTTTATACCCCTCCATTCAGTAGCTTTTACAAACATCATATTGTTATTCATAGTAACATACCACTTCGGACAACTTCAGAAAAGCAAATAATCCTTAAAATGTTTTTCAAACGCCATCATATTCAATGATGTAATTAAAACGTTGAAATCTACTTAGGAGAAATACCTTTTCTTGCATTTGAGTTAGATTTGTTTCACTCTACTCAAAAGCCGAGTGTGTATTATCATGATAGAAGACTGGTGGGTTATTTTACTCCACATTTCACCTACAACTACGGTGGCTTACGCGTAATCAAGACAAAATGAAGGCTATCATGTGAGTTACACGAAGGGGTGACATCAAATTCGTTAAAAATAACATCTTAATCGAAACTTAACCTTTTTATCGCAAAACATATCTTGTAGACGTGTTACCCACTTGGCGCAAACACTTTATATATTGTAAGGTTCATTGTGATGATCAGAAGTCACTAGAGAACATAATGAAAATAGTGATCAGAACTGCGGCCTCGTTTTCATGAGCCAACCGTATTGATCACATCAGGCACGACCGAATTATCATATTTGAGCGCTTAACCACTTTCGCCTTTGGATAATGATCAGGTTATCCAATTGTCTTGAGAGAGGAGACACAGTAACTGTCCTGGTAACTCCAATCTATAATAAGGGTCTGTTTAAAGGCCAGTATGAGGTCAGTGATGCAGTGATAAACATGGTTGCCTCATGAAAAGCGTGGCCGAAGTTCTAGTTCCGGCAGTGGCAAAGATATGCACCACTGACGAGCGCTGTTCTTCTATATTTGGGTAAATAAAACAGTAACCTGTCTTGGCTTATGAAGTTAGATATACAAATTTGATCAGGCTGTTGTGAGAACAAAATCACAATGGTCAATACGGTCTCCTCACCAGAAAGTGAACTGGAACCCAAATCGTACGGTTACCGATTAGGGCTAAGGTGTTACGTAATCGGTACAACTTCTGGATGATCTGACATATAGGTTGTTTCTCATTGGCAATTGTGATTAAACTGTTCAATATGAAACTGTGGCCTTCATGACAATTCTAATGAGTTCATATTGCTGTATTTGTTGGGGGGATGTATTGCATGATTTAGTAATTTTGCGCAAAAAAGAATAGAAGTTACCAGAGGAACTGTAAATAAACTACTATCGTTCAGACATTATAATGCTGATATTTAAAACATACTGGAGGAAATTTTGGATATTCGGCAATCTGCTGGATTAAGCTAAGGATGTAGCTGGGTGCCCTTAATGCGGGTGAGATTTGTACGTAATTGCCGATTTAGTCAGGTTACAGATTTCTCAAACTATATGTACCGGACCACGGAATTGTTCGATGCGCTCCGAGGTAAGTAAGTCTTGACCGTAGAATAGTTATGTCCGTGCGATCACCGTGTAATTCCAACCTCAACGAATGGTTCAAAGAGCTGATAGGGTATGACCTGGTGTGTACAGAATTTTGCATGTAGGACTTAGGTAACCTGACATTACCGCATTCAAAATTGTTCAACTGTGATTGGCTTCTTTGGATAAGGTGCCAATCTATGTTTACTGGCGCTGACGGTGGCTAATCTGTGAACGCCATCAATAAGTGTCCGATCCTTCTTGGACTACAAGCTACAATCTTCGTTTTCCGACATAAACGCGCCGGGAACATGGAATCATTGAGTTAATTTTCCCAAACGGAAGTTCCAAAGATCTTTCCCGATAGAGGCAACCTAGTTTATTATTTTTAGATATGTCCGAACGATTTTTTAATATTGTTGGGCGCCGTCATAAAGAAAAGATCTTTCAAGCAAAAAAACCGTCTAATCTCAAATTTATCCTTAGCACAAATTTAACTCTATGTTCATTATAAAAAACACCATTCCTTTCTATCGAACAGGATAAAGGATGAGTTCAATGAACCTTTTGGCTGCAACCATTTCAACACTGAAACAACATTCAATCAGACATGCGCAGTTGATGACCCATGAGACTGATCTAAGGTAACGGTTAGGAAACTTGTAGTACCGGTTGTCTTTCACATACGTGCCAATCGAGTTTAAAACTGTTAGCTGATCTAGCCGTGACCACGGAGTTGGGCGGTGTGTTTCAATGTGAACCGATTCTAACTATGAAACAGTTCTTTCAGCAAAGTAACCTGCGTGTTCGATTATTCAGTTTCAGAGAATGATCACTCAAACGTTCATTCCTACTTAGTGAGCAGTGATATGAAAAGTAAGAAAAGCAGAACCAATGGTCTATATGCCATATCAACACGTTTTTCTGTGAAACGTATTGTTAATAACCAACTTGTTTGTTAAATAGCTTGAGCCGGTCAGTACAGCAAAGTGACCGCATGAACAGATAAGCTTTTGGTCCATCCGACTTTTTAAAAAAATACATACTATTGTCCGTATAGACTGTTTGCAAATGAAGCTCCTACGTCTTGTTTACACAGGTTTGGTTGATTTGGATTCTACACGGTACTAACGAAAGCGCATGACTGTACAGTTATTCAAAGTGGACGACCAGTTATTACCTATGGACCATTGATTAAGACAGTTCAAGTCAATTTATGAAGTTTCAACCTCTTATGGACGAGACAAACTGTCAGACTTGCTTACCACTCTGATAAGCAGAAATGATAACCTGATAACTCTTCGTCGTTCAGAAGTAAATAACATGAACAAAATAAAAAGCAAGACAGACGGTTGCGAAATATCGCTTATGTACAACCAACCAAACGGCTTGTGTATACGTAAAACTATTATCATTTGTGAAAGCAATTCTAGTTGAAAACATGAAATGTAACTGATTTCAGTGATTTTCTACTGTAACTTCCAACCTGTCGCAAATTAACCGACATTGATTATTCATTTTCTACTTTGCCTGATTGGACAACGTTTATTAGCACCCAGAAAAATAAGCTCGCTGCAAACAACAGTGCGGCCTGATAATTTTCCTGCGTTTTGCCATGCTTCTGCATTGCAGTGATGTTTGTTTTCTCATGGGGAGTAAGTGTCTGTCTGTGACTGTTGTATGTGCAGGTGATATGCCGGAAGGTAAGTGACCTTTACTGGAATTACCCGGAAAATAATTATCAATTTCCACTGACTAGCACAGCAGACGTTTTAATTATGAAGCAACTAATCCTGGGCTTCAGTTATTTCGAAACCAATCACAGGGACCGCATGCTCTACGCTATATGTGCTAGACCTGCTGAGCTGCAAGGACGCATCAAGAGCCTGGAAATTTTGCATTAGGAATTCATTATACACCCACTTCACTGTCTATTCGGTAGCCACACAATCATCTAAATAGTGAGGTCTCAAACGGCCCCACGCGGGTCATGCCATGGTTGCAATGGTTTCTAATTTGTCCACTGGGTTTTGTGAATGTAGCTGTGCTATTTGACGTCAAAGTGACACTGAATAGTAAACTCAGATATTCGGACATTGTGAGATGTATAAATCATGGTATAATGTGTACAAGATGCTCATCACAGCAACTTGGTAGATGTTTACACAACCTAATTCAGTTTTGCACATTTATGATGTGTCTATCAGACACTGCAAGACAGCTTGGGCTCGTCAACACTGACAGAGTGAAAGCAAGCTGTCTATCAGACATTTATTTCACTTGACTGCAAGCAAACCCTGTCAGGTCCTACTGGTTAGGTACTCTCCGGTTAGAATGTGATTGTCTTTGTTGCTAAAAATGTTTGGCTCATTCAACCTGCATTTGCTATTTCTTGCTAAATCATACCAATTAACAGTTATTAACTTATTCAAAAGAACGTTCAGAACGAAGTTCAGTTGAAATATGATGGGCTTAACTCTATCCATTCTCTGTCACAACCTTCGTATCCCAGGTGGAATTTTCACCTTGTTCATTTTGAAACTAACCAATTGGCTCCACATTTTACCTTCCTAAAGATAACTAGTACCTCGCATCCTTATGTGGGACACAATTTCAATTCAAATATCTAAATTCACGAGGAGAGCGGTGAACATGAGGTCAATGATAGCGTAGTACAGACAATACCGAATTATGCCACTCGTTGAAAATTGCTTCTGTCTAGCGCTTATGTCGCCGATCTTTTATCAGTCTCATCAACCGTTACAAAATAAAAGTATAACATAATTCACAAGCTCAAGAACTATTAGCGAAAGCAAGGCATCGGAGGACATTTGTGCGGTATCCGTGTACATTCACAGTCTGCCAGAACAACGCTGTCGATAGACGAATGCAAACCCAGACTTGACAAGTGCGTTTAAGATGTCAGGTAAAATCCTCAGACAGTATGCCCATCAGAAGCACTGAAGTGGAACAGATCCACACTCAAGATGTCAGTATTTCTGTTAACCAGTCTCTGTTCACTATTTAACAATTTACACTCGTTTTCCGCCCCTTCCTCCTTGATTTCCCGTCTTCCACATTGTCGTTATTGTAGAATTTCCCAAACAGAAACGGATAGCCCTGTTCTTCCTAAATCATACAACAAAGATATCCAGCTGCAGTTTTTGAGAAGGTAGTCGTTAAGTCTACTCGGATAGGCAACCTGTTAAACTCGAACTCGATGGACGAGCCCATCCATCGTCAGTCATAATACCAGCAGCAAGAAGACGGATTGACTAACACATATTTGTATACTGTCGTTAGATCATTGTGTTCATACTCCCAAGTTATAAAAATATCACTGATTCAAAAAGCAGACAAGTTAACGACCTTTGATCAGTATTTCATGATAGGTTATTTAGGGTTAATTCGAACGAATAATGAATGAACGCTGATAAGAAGCACAGTTTCTACATACTTCAAAAATAACATCTGTAATTTTCGTCACCACTAATGACGATGTGTTGGTTTGAAACTAGGTCAGATTTACTTATTGAACTTCGGTTGAATATTCAATGCGGGACTATGCATGTTAACTCGGATTAATTCAGCAGTTGCTAGGTTTTGCCGTTTGATCAATTCTGATTGATTCATTGGTGTACATCAGTTGGCACTAACCGACGCAGTGATTCAGATTAATGTCATGTACAAAGGTTGAATTGCTTAGTGATTCAGTTGTTCCTGGTATACTACCTCTCTTGCTGCTACACAGATCAAATCAAATGACCGGATAAGAGCAGAACTAATACCGTACGCTATGACTGAGAAGAAGTTAAATAAAATCCTCAAATAGTCTAGTTGATTCTCATCTTGTTGACCTGATTTTGTCTTTTAGTACCATTTACCAGGCGCCTGAGAATCGATCGAAATCTCTCCAACAGCAGCATCTTGTCAAATTTGAAAGGGTTGCACAAACTGGCGCATTATCATCAATGTTGTCACAAATCATAGATGTTATATTTTAGTTTTTTTTATGGTATAAAGAAACGTTTCATCTGTTTCTGATCTAATCGATAGCGTTAAACCAACTCTGACTACTTTGGATTGAAATTTTTTGTTCGTTTACGTATTCACCCTGTTTCATACAATAACGGATATTGAAATGTCTAATAAAAATATTCACGAAAAAATGGATTGTCTATTCGCTCTTGACTTTAATGCTATTGACGTCAGCTTTGATCCGGTAGACTGAATCGTAAGGGCTGCATAGTGTTTCTTCCTACTTTTCTAAGGTCTGCAAAAATATATATTTTAGTCAGAGAATAAACTTCAAGTTGAATATCACCCACAACTGATCGCAGCTGTCGCATTCCCGTAGACTTTCCAGTCGGCCACTTTCGAAAAGAAGCACTAGACTCGAGTTTCGCTCTCATTAGAGCTCGTCAGTAGGGCATATCTTCACCACTACCGGGACTTGAACCACGGACGTTCACATATGATAATTCGGTAGTGCCTAACGTGAGGTCAATGGCGCAGTGGTAAACACGGTTGCCTCATGAACTGAATGTCTGTGGTTCAAGTCCCGGCAGTGGCGATGATATGCACCACAGTCGAGCTCTAATGAGAGCGAAACTCGAGTCTAGTGCTTCTTTTCGAAAGGGGCCGACTGGAAAGTCTACGGGAATGTGACAGCTGCGATCAATTGTGTGTGATGTTCAACTTGAAATTAACCAAATCCCCGACTACTCATCAGAGGATAAACTATTTGATATGCCCATACAGTAACAGAGAATCTTTAAAAAGTTGGCTAAACTAGAGTACCACTCAGATTCTTCAAAAATTTGATGAGTTTTCATGTAGTCTGACGATTTCAGCCAACTCCATCTGTCGACCGCGTAATTTAAATAACTCCGTCAACCTGGTCCCAAAAATGTGCTCTCATCTGATAGATATGAAGAGTCCCATGACGTGTGATCTAATTGGCAGCGTGATGAATGTTTTTCACTTTACGACAATCTTACTCTCATGGCTATCTAGTCTTTGCAACCGTATCACAATATTACTGGCCTGTTTAGTTTCTACAGAGTGAGTGTTTGTCTTTAAATATGCGTGCAACATAACGATCGATATGAATTCTTGTTCAACAGGCGTGTGTTTTACGGTTTTCTGTATCATTTTTTACTTATATAGTTATCTTTCCTGAGACGGATGTTCGCTACCAAACTTCGAATTATTTTCACAAACCTTTTAGTCTGGAGAATAGTTGATTACTGATCTAGTGGAGTAGTCTTATTGGATTAACTTAAGTTGTTTACAATGGTGGCGTAGTGATAAGGAACCAGGTAGAGTCAGTAGGTCACTATGAAGATTGAACAGTAGTTCACTGTTGATAAGTAGCTATATTTCTCGTAGACTGACCACCTATAGAACTAATACGATTGAATTCAACTTATTTTGCATAAGGCAGATGAGACATTGAGTCTGAACTCTGTACTCAATAAAGGTAATGACAATGTGATGTAAAGCCTTGCAGACAACAGTTCGTAATTCAAACAATGTTCCCTGGTTATGGAAGAGGCAGTGAAGATTGGCGAGTTTGTGTTGACATCTGTGGTGACACGGCAAATGTTTTTTTCGGAGCCTCCCGTCAAGGAGCACGGTGTTTGCGAGTATCATCGTATGTCTTTGGAACATAGTGAAAATAAAGGTGAATCAGAGGCATTGGAAAACTAGTCCTCATGAAGTGAGAAATCCAAACAATTACACATGCCTCCTTTCAGGAGGAGGTAAGCCGTTATCCAGGCTCCGAATGCGATTTAACTGCGGCGAATATACGGCATTATTAACCGAGCTTACAAATCAATCTTTTGTTTGTCTAGCCCTAAAGGTCAGCCAGAATATGAGTTCAGGTCTAGTTCAGTTAAAAGCAATCGGTAAAATTCATGAACGTTCCAACTCGTTTCGTTGTATACATTCCTGTCAGATACGTTGTTCTGAGCCGTTAATTGACGGTTATTGCCACTTTACTGCTGTGTGATCGTAACAGTAGTTGGAAACATGTTTCGTCTCAGCAAACAGCTGTTTTTTTCTGCAGATTTCTCTGAATAAATCATCTCCATTCGGTCCCATCGGTTTCTTGTAAGAATATAATGTAATGGATGACCAAATCAGAGACGCGAGTATTTCAGCACTCGATAGAATATGTCAAAGCAGTGGGTAGGTAAGTCCAGAAGCCGGCAGCAAGTTGATTATAGACAACAAGAACGACCGGATGAGTTATCGTTCGACGAAGTCGGACTAACGGACGAAGAATAGCAAGCAAAAAAACCTCGACAGGAGGCTTCGGCCACACACACAAACCGGGCAGAAGTGCAAATAACTTGTGGTTGGAAATCTCTGCTGTGTTGTAAACTAGGATTCCGACTCGTAAACATGAATGCGTGCGTGACATGGGAACGAGCGAGGTGGACAATAAAAATCATGCTTTATCGGACGACTTTTGCCAAAATATCACCGTAGAGAGATCAACCTTGGAAGTATGCGATGGACAACGGTCCTGGTCCTAAGTTAACCCCACCGCATGCTCTAGAAATACCACGACTTTTTTTCCCTGTAGTTTCATTCTTTGAACTCGCGATCCCAGTCTGCGGAAAACTGTTGACGTCACCATTTGGGCAATCTGGGTTGTGTCATACGGTGTCACAATCTCACTGGTTTTATGTGAACAAACGTATCTGAAGTCGCAGAACTTTGAATTATGTTTAACATTTTGTTGTTTCCCGTTGCCAACAGAAACGCCCTTCTTCAACCCCGTCTTATTTACTCAGTATAGTGTGTAACTTCTGCCTGCTAAATCATCGGTTAGTCTTGAGCAAAAAGGATGGGACAGTTTAAGAAATTCATACGATCGAGGCTACTACTAGATTAAAAAAATTTCAGTCCAGAAGAGAAACGGCGTTAATAACGTAAACGTATGAATACAGTTTCACTTATATGGTGTATCAGTAGTGTATTGCACCGAACAAACGATCATAAGTATTTTCCTTAGAGTAAAAATTTATGCTGTGCAATGATGAAATGCACCAAGTGGACCGCTCCCCGATGCTCCCACCAGGGGGCACTGTACATTTTAATAAATACAGTACTATTAATATGTTGCTAACTCAAACTTCGAGCACGTCCTAAAATTTAAACGTCTTTCATTATCTGCAATGACAGACAGGAGCCTGTGTTCTCGCTAGTTTTCAGCAGCAGATGCCCACACTTGTAAAGTAAGTTATACATAACTCCGCATCCTCGGCCCTATATACACATGTTATGCGGGAAAACTCGAAGTTCTCTAATCTGTTAGAGGAAAATGTGGCGCACAGAGTAGGTACGCAACTGCTTCCACTATGGTACATCATTAAAATGCACTGTTTGGGTGCCACTACTTCTCTACTCGATGTATTATGTCTATCAGTTAAGTGTTTCGTCTAAAGGTCACCTTCGCTAAGTAAGCTGTGTGGTATAGCGCAGTAGTAGAACGGTAAATAATAACAGCTTTTGGTTGATGGATAACCAGACTGGAGTAATTAAACTTTAATTGTTCAAGTTAATCGAGATAGGATTAACCAAGACTGTCAGTCGCAAAGAAACGAATCTCGATAGTTATCGAATAACTGGCAGTATGTGATGTGAAAACCCCGTTTTATCATAACACAAACTAGGGCCAAACTGACATTTGGAATAAATTTGACGGGATTGCTTTTGTTGAAGTGATCAACGTCTGTGGCCAGTTAGTGTGCACTTGCTGTTGGTGTGTCTACCACGCCACTGGTAAGATGTGCCTCCTCGCAACTGTGACTAGAACGCGGGAAATAACTCTAAAGGAACACAACATTCCATTGTAGTCTACGTTCCCAGTTAGTAAAAACATACCCATATAAGAACGTCGATGCTACATAAATTTTGGCAGGTCTTAAGTGGATTAGTCTGTCTGAAAGAGATATATCTGATTATAGTCCATCGTGAATGAAAACACCGGAACACAGGAAGCTGTAGGAATTTCCGCAAGCTATGCTGCCTAATCAGTACCGACCAGTACCTAAGCGCAAAGGTTGCTGACGAAATTAGTACCGCTGTCGTGCAATTTGCACAGACATTTTTGTGATAAACGTAACACTTAATTTCTACTGCTTTTGTCCAGCACTGCTAATGTAATGTGCGACCGAAACCAGCAGGTTGAATTTGAATCGTGTTACAAGCTGTGCTGCTGTGTTGTCGGCGCTGTTTTAATTATCGTTTGTGTAAGTCGTGTGCATGGATTACTAGGCCTTTAGCTCATGCTTGTTTCTTGTTGTTTCCTTTCACAAGACTGTTGTTGGGATCCCAACTTCGGAAGAATGCTGTCCCCCGGTGTTTATAGGTTGCCTCACAGATGGTCCGTAAGTGTAACGGACAATCAGAGAAGAAACAGCCGGCTTGCATGTTGCACTAAGACACAGCCAATAAAATCGTGTATACAAGCGATACGATTGACCAGATTCTTACTGCCTTTACGGGTATAAAAGTGTATCTAGTTCATTTGGCGGCTGAAATGCTTAGTGCACAGTTATTTGAATAAGACCGATGAAGTAGTTAGTGAAATATGGCTAACTTATTGTGTTTCAATTTTACAGACGTTCCTAACTGTCATTCTTGTACACCAATTCATAGCATTGACCGTGTTGTCACAATACCAAGTAGGTGAACTATTCATCGGAACTAACTTGTGATGCACCCGTATTCCACGTTCAATGAGATAGGATAATTTGCTTGATGTAGTTCACAGCGTAGACCTCACTCGTGTCTTTGAATTACAACAGCGGTGTACTCTTTTTGTGCACATTTCCGCTTACAATCTAAGGGAAATTTTGAAATGATATGTAAGCATATCGTGAGCAGTCTTAATAGAACATCCAGTGCATGTGAATTTCCAGCATGTATGTATCTTGTGGACTGCTAAAAACTTGTTGAAATATGGGTCGCAATGCTTTAGTTTCAGTAAGTAAGCTGCAATGTAGGCAAATTTGCAACAGAATGGTGGACCTGTGGGAAAATGCTAATGGTGGTCGCTAGTTGAAACATCTATCGTTTTTGGGGTTAGAGTGTACCTTTCAATTCCATTAAACACTACTATAGTTCCTCACAAACGGTTACATCGGAAGTCACTGAAAATTGTTCGATGATTTAGTATTCTCATGGATTATTTGGCCAGCTTCTAGCAAACATCTAAGCAAGAAATATACTGAGAATGGTTACAGTCAAATAAAAAAGTGTTCAGTCAACCGATAAATGGTCTATCGCTGACCAGAATTTCGATGGGTTACAGATTGCCAACTCTGCTTGGTATACAGCTCACGCACCTGAGTAACCAATTTGTTCTAAGCACATTGACACAAAGAGAAGTCATGACAAAGACAGAGACCGCCGAAATTTCGTGTAGGACTGATCAGTGTGCGCCCCGGTCAGTCCAGATATACGCCAGTGTTTGAAGTGGAAAATTAACGTGCAGATGGAAGGTAGTGTGACAGTTCAGTAACATGAAGCAGATGAGACAGCAACCCATGGATAATGCACGAACGAAAACGAATGTGGTATCACAATCTACGTATACAATTGGCTAGTTGGAACGTTATCAGACGGGGTTTATCTGGAAGTTACTAGTAATGAGATAGTCTCTCCGCTGGCTGTGTTTCTGGCTTTTTCTGTCTGCTCATCAGTTCAACGACTTTCGTGAATGTACAAAGATGTACTGAAGCCATGAACAAATGATCGAGTGCCGGGTTCATTTCTTTTCATTTTCACGAGTTTTATAGACCATATCAGTTGCGATGTCTTTACTAATTGCATTACCTCATTTGTACTTGGTCACAAGTGTCATAACCATTCGGAAGCTTGAATGATAAACCGCAATGCATATGTAAACATCTTCCAAACGTGTTGGTTACGAATTTTAGAGCCTCATCGGGTAAGTGAATTATTGGTTATAGCCCCAGTCATTCTACATCTACTTAATAAATTCAAACAGGCATTAAATTGATCGCCGATGATTTGTTGAATTAGGAATGTTCTGAGAAACTACAGTCTGATTACTTGAAAAATTGTGATTAATTTTGAAGTAAAATCCGCAAATTCGATTCAGACCAATCAATTATTACAACATTAGTTCAGGTGACATATAAGTTAGACTGATTGAAGTGGATAGCATGAAATGAAGTTATGGACAATGTTTTAGTATAATTTAAGTCTGTGGTTCAAGCAATCACGAAATACAATTGTTTTTGAAGTATTTATCTGTTTACGTAAGGTTCCTTTAGGATATTATTAGTTCTTCTGTTACAACTCATCGGATTGTAAAAGAAGTTCACTTGCGTGTTTCTGATATTTGCTTTTTTACATGAATGTCTAAACATGACCAATGAGGTTTCAGTTCCAAATTTGTTTTATTTGTGAACAATATTATTGTCTTTGGTTCACAAAGAATTAACCGTTACAACTCTCGGGCAGAGTGCTAGTACGTCTTAGAGATCTGGAACTAACTTCACAAATGTTAGCACACTAATCGTAACCCTAACCGTGTTTGTATACAAACGTTCTTAGAATACATCCAGTTGTTTAAGATCACGTTTTGTACGAGTATACCATAGGTATGTTTTGATGCTGTTTTTAGTCAGATGCTAGTAGAAACTAAATACCGTTTATACATAAAGGGGATATTAAAAATATATTTAGGTCATATGACTGCCCCCACAATCATGAAATTTTTGGTATGAACTCATTCTTGAATTCTGAACTCGAATATACATCTGAAACCGTAAGCTGATTAATGAAAAAATTTCAGCCACTGAACAAATAGACAATTGGTTACCGGTTTTACTCGGAAGGGGATGATAGCCTTTCTGGGTGTTCACTACTGAATTGAAACGTTGGTAATGTTTATTATAACAGATGTGATTATAGTTTCAAGATTCATTTTACCACATCGACAGACACGGTGTTATTCATGCCATGATACAGATATGTCAAAAAGTTTATTGCAATTCAGGTAAAATTTGCATAGTAGTATATTGCGCCTTCAAGAAACAAGTTGTTTGAAATGTATTATAATTACGCCTAGGTCACTGATTTACTCACTCTTGGGGGAAAGTAGAGCAAGACGGAGTATTAAAATAACCATCCACCTCAGTCTGTCCAATATTTACACCGTAAACCGCCACTACTTGCCAGCAGTATGAACAGCCAACAAAATATACACTGCCGAAAATATTGGAATCAAAATTAGATAGAGGTCCCCCAGGCGAAAAGATATAGGCTAAAACTCTATCTAGCGGGACTGCGATCGCCGAGTTCTGGTCTAAATTTTGGTGTAGAACATTTTGCATACCAGACAAAAATTCATGTCATACATAGGGATGACACTGTAGTCCGGTTTTTATACTTCAGTGGTAGTCCCTTACAAGATTATATGGAACAGGCTTAGGAAATAAGTCAAAAGATTCATTTTTCCCCACTTCACATTGACGGCTTCCAACCGACAGGGTAGTTTATTAATGACGCTCATTGTGTTTGATGTTTGTGCCGACTGAGATCCGCTTTCTTTTGATAAAGAAACCGTTCCCATATTCCAATCTGCTACACTTCTAGAGGTTATTTCATCCCAACAGTTTACCTGGTCACTTCAGACGACAGTGGTTTTTTTGCTCTGCATCGAAGCACCATTTATGTTTTATCGTTTTGTATGACTATTCATTAATGAACACTCCCCCAACCCTGTTTTGGTTGTCGCGTCATAATTCCTTTTGCACTTCTGGAGATAGATAGCTGTTGACAAACTCACTCAAACACGTTCCTAGCTAGCATGACGATTCATGGATCATCCTAAACAAAGTTTGCCCAAAAAATCCTTTCTGATTTGATCCCATCCCTGCAAAATAAATAGAAATTTAACAGCATACATGAAAATTCAACATGTTCTTATCATTACAAATACACTGAATGGTCACCGTCCATCTTTCCAATATACCTTTCCATTCTTCCTTCTGTAATTGTATATCTTTACTGTACGTATGACCCTCCTTGACATGAATTCTTCTGTCTTGTAAACCAAAATATTGCTTATGCATCAACAAGATATTAAAAATATGTCATGCGAATGATTCGAGAGCCATGAAATTTTGAAATATTATAGCCAATTTTAAGTTGGTGGATTATTCTCTGCTGAGAACAAACAAATATAGTCATCTATCGTACTACTGTTAATCAAAAACTATCGAAATTTTATACATAAACAAAGACTGTAAAACGACATTAGGCATCGTCATCCTGAAGTCCATGGATGGCGCTCACTGATTATAAACAACAGTTGTAAAAGTCAACACACCGAATACCGAATCTATCATGACAAATATGGCTAGTTTAGCGACTGAAAGGCGGCGTATACTTCTAAACCTGTCTGATGGAATTAAACCAAAATACCAATGAGAAATTGTCGGTTTTTTCAATGGTTGCTTATCATCGCGGGAATGTACCGTAGTGGTACGCGATCGAATGAACAACCCCGTTTAAAGACATCACGTGAAGTGTGTAGGTGGTTAGCCCTAACCCGGATAATCAAATAGCTAGACAATCAGCGCGTTTAACGCAAAGTTTTCCATTAACATTGATAGGTAAGGATGCTTTGAGGTTTCTCTGAGTGAGCCCTAACGCATTTCTGAATCGGGCACAGATTACAACTGAGTATCCCCTAGACGATTGTTTCCTGTACTGTTGTGTATGCAGCCAAACATATTCGTCAAAGTTAGTCAAATTTCACATGCCACGTTAGAAACGATGACAATAAGCCTGTGATAGTTGTTATTCGTTTCTATCAAGACTTGTACATCATTTATGACCTTGAGTTCACCTGATCAGAATAATCGACAGGAACTTTGTAATACTGGGTGTCTTTGTTGGAAATAAATTACAGATCATAAAATATTCGTAGTTTTTAATGTACATTCGCAGATTAGATTATTCGTAGTTGGATTTAGTGTGTCATTTATATAGTGTCAAATTTGTAGAGATCTTACGGAATCGAAGCTGGATTTAAAGTAAATAGGTGTCACTTTGGAAACCGGTTGAAACACGTAAAAATGCTATGATCGAAGAAACATTAAAGTGTACCAATAACCGCTTCTTCTAGGAAGTCAGCATTAATAATACTAGGTACTTATGACCGAAGTTAGAGTAGTTTAGCAATAGTCACCAGGTGACAACAAAACAGCGTGCTGATGTGTCAGGCAACGAACCACCGATCACCTTCAGATAGCAGGAAATCCTCAACAGAATTTAACACGAATTAGCCAAAAATTGTTAACATCGTGTTTAACGTTTTTAATTAAAGTATTGAGAACACAACTTTAAGAACAGGCTGTAATTTTGCACTACTTTCAGCCGTAACAATTCAAAGTGAAACGATTGAAAAGTTGCGCATTACAGCCAGTTCATAACTTTTTCCCCCTCTCAATTTATCAATTGAGGTATCTATGGATGGACTTTCTTTTTCTGTTGGTATATCGTCACTTACATTTGATTAAAAATTTCGTATTCATTTTAGCTGTTTTCATCCAAATTCCTTCAGTATGATTAATAGATTTGGATTTCATTATACGCAATGAACGTGACCAGTAAATACCCGGATCATTTCAAGATTAGGTTTGTCGAGATGAACATCCTCTTTAGAGTTTGTGATTCAGAAGGACAATCAGCCAAGGATGGAAGAAAACTTCCTTTGGACACAAAAATTACGTCGAATAGAGCCGACTAACCCTGAAAAATTCTAGCACAGTTTAATCGAATCTTAGCCCCTGAAGTCTCAAACAAGACCAATATGGCCCATTTCTAATCACGTCGTTTTGACGCACCTCTGTTTAGTCGGGAACATAACCCACCTGAATTTAACATTTGGATGACAATGGACTGGAATACGGAGGCACTCCGTCAAGTGGTTGTTTGTCATCATTGTCCCAAACACACAAACACTAAGCGGTCGTTTGAACAGGTCACAGTTCACAGCTTCTATAATTTGACCGGCAAGTGTCTTTACGATAAATAAACCACAGGAGTTCCGCGGTTTGTCAACCATTCGATCGGATTTTGCCTACAAGAATAAAACAGTGGGGCTCGGCTTTATTCAGATCAGCGGAAGATGAATTGCTAGGGCAGGTGTTCTGGGAGAAAACCTGCCATGTTCGATGTGCCAAGGGTTGATGCCTCACTCATTATCTCCAGTGTAAACGAGATTTTCACGACTACGGAAGTTTTACGTATATGCGCCCCCTGCTTGCCTACGGGATTCTCGGAGCAAACAACCCACAACAGATAGTATAACACGTCTATCAGACAACAATTGCAAAGACGACACTGCCTGGATTCAACTGCCAAAATTTCATGCTCTATCAACTCTTAAGCGAACCAACTGTTCGACCACTGCAAAATGCTAATGATCAAAGATCCTTGCATGTGCATTTTAATGGGTTGCAACAAAATTACAGTCGGATGAGAAAAAACAGTGACAGGTTGAAGGGATAAGGATGGGGTGAGCAACTGGGTAAATGAGCGAAGTGTTTTTTGGGAATTATGTAGAACACACACGGCGGTCTTTTGAACAGAGGTAAGTGGAGGTCCGATCGGGCGATGGCGGTGGTTCTTGCTTGTGTTACGAGTGTATGAGATAAACTCAGGCACATTTGTATCCTTTCTAAGTCGATTCCCGCATCGACTCAAAGCGAATAAGGCGGCACTGACATACAAGTGCTGACGATTCGAGAACATTGCGAAAAGTCAGCCAATCAGTGACATATGACCTCATAAGAGAGTGGCAAGATTGCGGTCAACTGATTTTTCAAGGTCCAAAAGTAAACGGAGGAAAAGGCGGAGTGATGTGTTTCAGACTGTGTTTGGAAAATCAATGCACAAACAGTCGGATAGGAACTTTTCCAGCACGAAAATAAGGGGGGAAATGAGGGATCGGCTGAAAATCATTTTTACACGTGTATGTGTTAAAGGATGAGCGTATTGGTAATACCAATCAGATAGTTCATTACAAAGGTGCATGTGTATTGTAGGCAGAGCACAAAATGTAACGTAAACCAAAACCAGTGAAACACATTTGGGAGCAGAGATGTGATTTTTACACGAACGGGCATGGCAGTTATCGGTGTACAGGCATACAATGGCCTGACAATCAAAGTCATCTTCTGTTGAGAACTATATAGTCACCAGTTTGGTGAAGTCACATGCCCGAGTGAAATAGGTTAAAAAAATAATGCCTGCTTATATGTTTGTGTGGGTGAGTGGGTATGCATATGCTGAACGGATAAATGTCGTAGGGAGCAAACTCTCGTGGATATTTTTTATGGACCGCCTGAGATTGTGAAAAGGAACACATGATTCGGAGTTAGAGTATGAGCGTTGCACACAGGTGAAGTGGAACCCGAGTGGAACAAAAAGCAGGATCGATATTGTGTCAAATCGAACACAGGTGAGTAGTAAAGAAAAGGTGGGGGGAATTCACAACTGAATGATAATCACATAGAGAGTTGTCGTTGTCAGGGTCAAACGAACAGATCACGTGAGAATGAAGTGGACCAAATGATTGAGGGATGTAGCGGATCGATGTATTAAAGTAATGAACGTTCAAGTATGAATGAATGTCAGAAATCCACGCATATTCAGACAAAAGACAGACGGCTGCCGTAAGGTTAGTGTTATGGAGCAAAATAAAGTCAACAGCCTAAGATCTTCAACAGACCCTTACAGTTAAGAAATTTGTATTGATCTCGCATACAAATCTGCAAACAAGCAACACATAAAGGCAAATATGGTTGACGGAGGATACTTTGCAATTGACTAGGTAGCTTCCATGGGGCAAGCGTAACTTGCAAGAATGAACCAAAAGGCCCAGAGAGATGACAGAGAATCGAGGAGTATGAAAAGAAAGATACAAAGGTGACTAAAACACAAGAGAAAAGAAAGAACACTGGAACAGAAGTGATTAAAAAATTGGCTTGTCAGACAAGGAGAAAATGGTTGTGATTTTCATTCTATGGGGTGTCTGCATATCCGAGAGTGCATCATCAAGATTGCAATTGAAGACATGCAGGTTTAGTTGGCTGTCAAGAGTGGTCATGCGCAAAAGGAAGCCAGGTCGATTTTTCCAAATTAATGGTGAAGGTATCCGTATTTGTTTTGGGCTCGACAGAGCGTTAGTTCAACACTTGAGCAGGCATTTAGAGGGATGATTGAAAATGTAGTGTTTGCAGAAAAGAATTGAAAATTGAAACTATGTTTTGGACGTTTAAAAATGAACCCAAGGCTGAGCAAAGAGAGATTTCAGTGCATATCACTCGAACACAGTAAGCTTGGAAGCCGGTCAGAGATAGACAAATCGAGTGAGAGTAAAAGGGACAGAAAGAAAATCACACTTGAGAAAGATATGGAACGTTCGAGAAAGACAATAACAGACTAAGCACGTTGTAAGCACACCACCGAAACAGCAAAAAACAACACAGCAGCAACAATAACAACAACCAAAAGGAAAAACGTGAACAACAAACGGTTGTTTGGGCAAATAATCGAACCACAGGAAGTACACGGCGATAATTACGGATACGTTCGCACGAAATGAATGACCGAACGAATACAACGGTTTTTTCCGAGTTCATGCAACTAGGGGAGCGTGTCGCAGTTGAACGTTTTGAGGAACTAATCTTTGCAAATTAGTTTCCGGTTAGTAAGGTGGACATGAGTAAGGATCAAGCGAAAACTACCACACAAAATCAAGGTTCACCTTCACTTGGAGTTTGTTGGGGACGTTTGATATCCAAAATGTGCCCAATATACTGACAGGATAGTAGACAGAATGATTGATTAACGAAGGAGGAGTCTATAGAATTTTGCGACTAGTGAGCTTGTCTCTGTCTCAATGTGTGCGACCCTGCTCACTGAGTGTGATGCTATGTGCTGCGTCCAACTCGAACAGTTCCAGAACACATACACACACAGCGCGAGAGCGCTCACATAAACACTGCATGCCTCTCATGACATGGAGATCATGTTTGGAAACGGAGGCAGCAAAGCCGTTGATGGGACGAACACCGGCAGCGGTTGTGATAACGGACACTCACCTGGAGACAGATAGTAGCCAGGCAAATAGGCATAGGCGCTGGGCTGACGTGCTGTTACTGGTGAGGTGGCCGTCAGCGTGTACGTGGCTGCAGCAGCAGCCGCGGCTCCATTCATCGGTGCGGACAGAAAAGGAGCTATAGTGGGATGAAGCCAGCAGAAGTGGACCGATAAGTGAGATTAAATAATCCAGTCGCAGGATGGTATAGGCAAACCAAATTCGGACAGACGCACGGTGCCCATATACCCAGTCAGATCAAGCAAATAACGGATATCTGAATCGACAAACTGTAAAAACAGATTGGACCGTATGACGCCGTGGTACTTGGAAGATGAAATGCTGAAATCTTAAAACATTCGGCCAGTAATAAACTGCTTACTGGTCAGTATCACTGTGAGAGTGAAACCGCTAATCGGAATACCGTCGGGTTTGGTCTAAGCAACATAAGCCTCATACGTACACTCTCACCTTTGTGCCTGAGTGCTATGGTTCTGGTTGCCGTTACTCCTGACGGTAGTCTACGAATGGCACGAGTGGTACAAATGCACGGTGAAGAAAGACGAAACAGTCAGCGAAACTCAAGAAGAAAAAATAAAAGCTTTACGGATACAGGCTTTCAAGTGAAATCCTCAACTTGGCGGAAGGCAATTGCAGAATTTACTCAAAATGTGTTCAAGAGTTTCATAAGTCGTGACCAGATCATCGTCCGACAAAGCCACAATGAACAGCGCGCTACAGCTGACACGTTGTCGATATATAGAATAAAACTACCGTAGACTGTCCATTTTCATAACTTTGGTTATCGATTGAGAACTTGTAGATCATTCAACTACGTGGAGAAGAATTGTCCACACAGTCAACTTATGGTACACAGGTTATCCGATGGGAACAACGGGAGTCAAAGATATAAAGCTAGCATATATTTTCTTCGTGAATTAGGAAGATCTCTGAACCACAAAATAAAACTGAGAGCACGTGATCGATATAAATGAGGAAGATTAACAAACACTACATGATTTCACATTCTCCATAAATACCTCATCATTAATGCTATGAGATAGTGCGATAACACTACCCGGGTAGATGGTAAGTGAAGTGAGCAACAGTCAAAAGTGCTATACCCCAAAAATAGCAAAATTAAGACCAGAACCAACCAATAAACTTAACGAATCAATAGTATGAATGTTTATGTTTCATTCGATGTAATCTGTCAAAGCAATCAGAAAAACATTCACCAGTTTGCTGATGCTTTGGTTGTTAGGCATCATACGTTCTTTTTGTGCTCAGGTACTCTGGAAAGACCTTGGTTGTTAGTAATGGTTCGTATATCTATTCCATTACGCCAAGACTTCCATTCTGAAGAACGTCACTTTAAATATGTCAAATAATTAAATTGTCAGTGTGCAATCAGAACATACGAAAAGTCACTTTATGGAACAGTGGATGTTCAGTTTAACTAATGACCCGATGATTTTAAATAAATTGGGACTGTTTGTGTTTGTCACCATTTTGGTTCGTCAAAACAGCGAACAAAACAAACGTTTCGGGATGTTAACATTTCGATTTATCTCATCAACCGCATACTAAATACATACAGAATATACAACACATAGGCGCATGGCAACAGTAGTTGAACAGAGTGAATTTTTGGGTCAAGAGACCGCTATCAGGGGGAGGTGGACAGTGTGAACTATCAATTTTTGCGCACACAACACTGGCTCTCTCTGTTTGATCAGCATAGCTTCACTGATGGTCAGAATTTCGGGGTTTGGATTCCGTAGCAACACAGTGAACGACCTAGTTGGGTCAACGTTGTGACCTGTCTCCAGGATGTGCGTCGCAATTGACGATGCCGGGTTTCGAGTTCTGTTGCCTCTTTGACTGTCTGTTCGCTCAGCAGGCTGAATCAACCATTTTGGGAGGTGTTCGGCCATATGTTGACTCAAGCACCGGTCCGTTCTGCCGATATAGCTGTCATTGCAACTACAAGTGAACTGATGAACGACATGGGAGAGAGAATAATTAGGTGTGTCACGTCTAGCGTTTCCATAACTAACTCCCCGGGTTGATGTTGAGAGGCACAAGTCAGCTGCAGGGTATGTTCGATTCACAGCTGACTGAAGCCGATGACGCAGTTTAGTAGACAAATAGTCTCCCCTGATTTTTAGTTTAATGAACACCTTTTTTTCTTTGCTGTGTGAACTACAGGTCTTTCTGTTGATTTCTTGCTATGAACCGAAATAAATTTATCCGGATATCCATTATCAAGTAATGTGGTTGTTAAGAAATCTTCCTCTTGTATCAGCCGGCCATCTGTACAGATTCGTCCGGCTCTGTCGAACAATGTTTTAATTAAAACACGCTTGTAGGCCATCGGTTCAAAACTGGAGCACTGGAAGTATTGGCCGCTCCAAGTGGCTTTGCGATAAACTGACCGCTACAGCGTGTCGCCAAGACGTCTCGTAAGTGAAACGTTTAGAAAAACTGGGCTTCGATTCGACTCGGTTTCATAAGTAACAGACAAATTTGGATGTATGGAGTTCATAAGGTTAAAAAGTGGAAGAAACTTGTCACTCTGAGTAAAAATCAAGATATCGTCGACGTACCTTTTGTATAAATTAGTCATGGAAATATTATCAAAAATT
>JTDE01000283.1:280272-300709 GCA_014338405.1 Paragonimus skrjabini miyazakii
AGAAAAACTGGGCTTCGATTCAACTCGGTTTCATAAGTAACAGACAAATTTGGATGTATGGAGTTCATAAGGTTAAAAAGTGGAAGAAACTTGTCACTCTCAGTAAAAATCAAGATAGTGTCGACGTAACTTTTGTATAAAGTAGTCATGGAAATATTATCAACAATTTGTCTTTCAATCATTCCAAGAAAAACATCAGTGAAGATGTGCTGATCAAATAGATGGTTCACACTGTCCAACTCCCCTGGTAGCGGCCTTTTGACCCAAAATTTCACTCTGTTCAGCTATTGTTGTCATGCGCCTTCGTGATATATATTCTGTATGTATTTAGTATGCGGTTGATGAGATAAAGCGAAATGTTAACACCCCGCGACGTTTGTCTTCTTACTGCTTTGATGAATTAGATCAGGGGAACCGGGTGCCTTAAACCACTTTGATTACCGAATCCAGTGTGATTGTACAGAATATCTCTATACTGACCCGTACACCATTTTTTCAACCTCAGGAGTCTGGGTATACTAGTCTAGCAGGTTCAATGAGGTCGGAGATTTGGACCTGTTTAAGAAGTTGTAACCGCTGGGTTATCGACTGGAGTTAGCAGGACAGTTACTGTATCTTCTATCAAGATGATCGAGCAACCTGATCGCTACTCACAAGCGAAAATGGTTAAACGTTCACATATGATAATTCAGTCGGGCCTAATGTGAGGCCAGTGGTGAAGTGGTTAGCACGGTTGCTTCATGAACAGCGTGGCCAAAGGTCTAGCCCCGGCAGTGGCAAGGATATACACTACTGGTGAGCTCTAATGAGAGCGAAACTCGAGTCTAGTGCTTATTTTCGGAAGGGGCAGCCTGGATTGTCTATGGGAATGCGACAGCTGCGATCAGTTGTGGGCGAAGCTTGATCTATGTGGAAAAACCAAACCCCCTACTACTCGTCAGTAATACTAGTCTGAGACCACCGTCTCAGTGCTCGTCAAATGCCAAATTGAAACTTCACACAGTGCTGGTTTTTCCATTTATTTCGTGCCTACTTGTCGAGGACAGTTGTTAGCTTTTTCCCAACACCGGAGCTCCCAGTGCAAGGAACACTATAAGCGAACGCGAGGTTACTGCGACTGCTACAGAAATGCGGTTACATTGATAACTTCCAACCTAAACAGATGACTTCAAATCCGCTGCTGTTTCGTGTACAGTGTCACCAAACGTTCATCCTGGCCAGAACTCATTTGTATCCGGAACAACCACCTAAACACTTGTAACCACTAGATTCGCTTGCAAGCCAAGTACAATAGAGCCGTGGTGTAGCCAACCAGCTCAACAACCAAGATGTTTTGTTAATGGCCAACCAAAAACCAGATGAAAGACTAAACTGGTCAAACCCAACAGATCTCCTGTCATTTGTTTCAATGAACAGTATTGCTCACCTACGTTTCACGAGCAAGCCAGCCTCATCAGAATTGTCCAATCAATCTGTAATATCCGACAGGTTGTCTGTGGGTGTCAATTTTCCAGATCATTGATTCAATAGCACAGATTTTTGATTTTGCTTATTGAGAGATAATTAATGTCCCCAGAAGAGGACAGATTAAATTGTAAAGTTTCATACTGTAACAGTGAACTAATGGGAGAATCTTATTCACTAGATAAGCGTTGACAAGATGCAATTGCAATGAAGACTCAACAATGATTGTTTTGTTTTTGATGTCAGCGTTATGGCCAGTCTGTGTGAGGGAGAACGGAACAGTTTTGTCTTTTTTACCGTAGGTGTGGTCAACGATGTAAGACTGACTGCTTCAATTGTTAAAGCAACGCGCTAGATACAGATGGGTATTCAATTTCTTTGAAAATTATTACAGTAAAATCAGGCATACATAATTTAGTCAACTTTCTCTAAACATGTTGACGATCATCACATTTATAAGATTGAAGTATATGATTTATTTGTTGATAGTATTATTCCACGTCACTTTTCATGTCGGCAGCTATTGTCTACTTCGATTAGTTGACAGTGTGACATTAGACACGGCGTTTAGCTCAATGACCCAAAGTCGAGAAAGACGTTAGTTGAGACCATGAGAATAGACGGAATTTGCAGACTACGCTCAGCCTTTGGCAACCGATAAAACTAATCATTTGTAAAATCTCTTCAATGCTTTAACAGTTAAGCAGTGCTTGTACCATACGGTTCATCTTTCTGTATTCGAAGTCAAGTGGTTCAAACTCATGACTTAGAAAAGACTATCCTCGAAAGAGAAAAATGAACAGGGTGATTTGTAACGATCAATCCACAAGGATTAGACAAACACAACTCATGCAAAATGTATCGTCACAACCCGGAATTGTAGTTCCATAAACATGCAGCAGCTGAGTGATCACTTACGAAGAAATTAACACATAGTTAGTTCTAGCCATGGGCATGCCAATAAGCATGATAGAAGAAAACTTTTGTGGATAGTTACCGTTCATCCAATCATTTCGTTTCATTTGTCTTTAAGTACCACCTTTAATTGTCTTCTCAAGTCCGAGAACTCTGTGGAGTCAAATTATGAACGCTTTCTGTGCAGTAAACCCGTTTTAGTTACAACAGTTGACAGCGTGATCAGGGGACTCCGAGTTACTTGTTACAGACTAAAAATCGGTAGCAGGAAGAGTAGTTTCGTCAGCTGGTGTAGTTTCAGGCTTCCGCGCGATCTGTTTATTGTACACATGTGACCCACCCCAAAATATGACCTTATAACCAAGTTCTCCCGAGGAATAAGTGACCTTCAAAGTCACTTTTTAAACTGTTCTAACGTCTACTTTGCTTAAAACCCAAAACTATAAGGGTTTGTTAGCTTGATCTACACCGTTCAGCAAAATTTGTTTTTCAATAAAACCGAAAGAGCGGTCGATATTAATGATATCTTTGGTCAACGAAGCCCAACGACAAGATATGTAGGTGTTGAAACAAACAAAATAGACCGCCACCGACATACGCTTTCTTAACATGGCTCTTCCAAATTCCGGTATTTGGACTGCACTGTGGAGTCAGTCAAACAATATGTTTGCTGACTAAGTTTTCAGTTTCTTTGACTACACAGAGAACAGACGAGCTGGAACGTTGATGTAGCCGTGCACATTTCTATTAAATAGACCAGACAACGCATGTGTGTTCGCAGCCCCGGTTAGCAAGATTATGTTTCCGCGGCAGCCTCACATCCATGCTTCACATTTTCAATACCCTCCCTTATTTTTGTAATGAACATGTTTATGTGCCTTTTTACTTTTCTGATTAGTGAATCATTTGATGTAAGCAACCTTAGTAAGTCTTTTCTAACCACCCTGGTCACCTTGATTAAGTATACACTCTGAATTGTTTTGTGCGTGCTGACGGGCGAATGTCAGTTGTCCGGTAAAGTAATTCCATCTCCGCATGAAGCTGAGTGGCTTCGTATGCTTGATGTGATTACCAAAATAATAAGTAGCGATGCATATTTCTACTGACAAGAGTAGCAGAAGACGGTGTTTATAGACTTTGGACACAGTTGGGTTGGAATTTTGTTCTATGTTTATCCAAGTATGACGCGATGATTGTTAGTGACAGAGGAAAATGTTGGTCAGTGCCGATCGTTTTTGCTTTATTCTGTTGGCAAAATATGCGATACATTCTAAGTCAAGAAAAATAAGGGATCTACAGTTAATTGCTTGAAAAATCCATTCGAGGTAGTTTATTTGCTCAGTAATTTGGTGAATTTCTCATGCGGCAATGAAACAGGTGGATAACGGGGTCCAAATGTCAATTTTCTGATTTTCCGGCAAAGTTACTTAGCTCATCTGATACAGCGCTTGCTGAGTTTTAGGCATGCTATTTCTGTCGCCAGTTCGAATCCATCAGACGGTTTGGATTTTCACAATTGGGTCTCTTCGCAACTATCAAATCTGGCAAACCACTCATCATTAAATATAAAAAAGTTGTATGACGTCGTGTATGTTGCTGGGGTAGATAACTGCATCATATGCATGTTTTTAACCGTAAAGAAGGTGGTTTTGAAGATTTTCGTGATTCGGACGACCGAAAATGATTATATTGAATAACCTAAAGATATAAGTTGAGGTGTACAGGTTGTGATCAACTGCAAAATCAGAGCCAGAATTGTTATCAACAAATACGAATCTGTCGGACTACTTCATGATGGATTTCTACTATTTCTACTGTTCACTGTGATCCTTGCTACGCATCCGTATGAATAAAACGAAAATTTGGCATGTGTACGATGTTGTCTATATGTGTAGGGGTCATAGTTAGAATTGAGTACATTTTGTCTACATAACAATTCGACTGAACCTTGATAAATTCATGATTCACTCAAACTAACGTCAAGCTTTCATGTTATAACTGGATAACTGGTGAATTTAAAGGAATATATGAAACGTATACTTTATCAAAGTTGTTGACACTTTGTAACCTAGAACACAAAAGCCTTGTTGGATGCTGTCAAAGTTGCTTGAATTGTTTTTTCTCTTTTTGATCTATATTTTACTATTCTTGTTACAAATTATTCACGGTCTCCTGTCTTCTAAATCCATAGGTTATTTATGCATAGCATTGCTTACGTACGTATTCCTTATTTACGTTTGTGGTTGATAACAATTAGTTGCCACTCACATAATTCCTTCGTTAGTTCTGTTGATCAGACGGATACCAAATGTGAGTTTATTCTGAGGATAATGTCTTCGTTATTAATTTGTTTGTACTCACAAGATGGAGATTTTGACTCAAATCATATCTGACGAAATTAAAGCTGGACATTGAAGGTGTTGCACCACAGTTATTCGTACTTCACAAAAACTAATCCATCTCACTTAAATTGTAGTATGTTAAATCCATTCATCCAATGTCGGTCGCGTGATGAACCTATGCAGATTTAACCATGTAACTGGCAATAGAGGTATCTTAGGATTGCCATTAGATTACACTGGTCAGATTAAGTGAGTCAACGACTGCTCTTATTAGTGAAGTCAAACTGTCTAAATCTTTCCTGTCCACATTCACAACATACCGTCAGTGTTGTAACTCATACCGGGCAATTATCGCCTGTTTCACTTCTGTTTACAAGAAATGGAAGTTACATTTTAGACAGTACCTTATTGATCAGACTCGATCAAGTTGGTTACAAAGGTCTACATTCACGTCTCTCGATCTTATTCCTTCGAACCTATTGTGAAAACAAAATGTATGGGTACAGTCGCAAGTGAGGCATTGTACATCACAGCGACATTTGTACACATGTTAATTTGAACGTTGGCAAAGGTAACAAGCAAATTCAGACACTGATTACCTTTGTTGTCTTTCACTATTAAAGAGTATGTTCTCTTGATTTGAGTAAAAAATAACGTGAAAATAATCAAGTTGTAATCATATTGCAATCAGCATTTAAGCACTATTCCTAGGTATGGAATGCAAAGCAGTTAACATGCACACAACCAAATAAGAAAAACACCAAATTCGATATTTTGTCGATGGATAATCAAACCAGTTTGGTAAGCATCGCGTGCGGAAGGAGTCCGTAATATATAATTAATGATCACAAATGTAGAAGGTCATGCTCATCCTAGTATGAAGTCTATCATCGTGAAAATGGCTGATATATTTAATATTATTTCCCGTTGCTTCCGGCGAGTTCTAAGCACTTGTAATTCACGCAAAAGTTCAGTCAACGCTAATCAGATTTGAATAAGGAACTATAAATGCGCAAAGAGAATTTACCACTGATAGTGTATTGTAATCATGCAAGACACGGGTCATTCGAATCGGCAAAACAGTCTGCTGTCGAGGATACTCGTTTTGAAGTTCTGTCAGAACCATAATACTGGACATGTGATAAGGGCAACCAAAAAAATCTACGTCTTCCTTCTCAGTGAATCACATCTGTCATCACTTCTAAGTATTGTCTATTAAATGCATATGTTTATTGGATGGGCATTATAATCATGAACGTTACTGCTCCCTTACAAATAGCAAATGCCATTCACAATTGATGACGTTACAATACGACTAAACAGTTTCAACGCTGTCTACACCAGCAATTTATATGGACTTTGCAATCACGTTTCAACTTTTCTAGCTGCCATCGTGGTTATCAACGTTTTGATTGTTTCTTGCTGAATTCGCCAACGGTTGTTCAACCACTGAAGATCCTCTTTTAGTACAACCTGAAATCAGATGCTAACAGTCTAATTACTTCGATTGTTCTATTGTTTAGTCAGCGGTTACCATCTGTATATATATGGCCACGTATAATTGTTGAACACAAGAACATTTTGTCACGTGAGTGTATGAATTACCAACTCCAATATAAACGCATTCCGTCCGCATAGGTGTTATGGTCAACATATCTACGATGTTAAACAAGTAAACACGTTTCATAGGAGATAATGGGAAAGACAGTGTTAGTCACAGAAGGTAAGTACGGTGGCCATAAGAGGACGAGATGCAGTGTGTTAAAAGCTATAATTATATACCGTAAATTTACTAAGAAATATAAGCCATAGCGGAACAATCTGCAGAGTATTGTGCGCTCTATGGAAACAGTATGATAAGTTGCCGATTTGTATCTTTACAACTCCGACCCAAAAGTTCCAGTTAATTTTGATACTGCATATTTTGGGACAACAGACACATATCTGTACTGTTTATCGCCAAGCAGACGTTTACAATTGCCATTCATGCAGGCAAGTGATTGAACCGGAACAGCGGTCAGATCGATTGTCAGGTTTACCGTGAACAAAAACTGTTTTGCTACTGTGTCATGCTACACTGTGCAACAGCTAAAAGAAAGAACTAGAAAAGAGAGGAAAAGTCAAGTATATGTGTAATCCCATTGCTATCGACCACACAATTACGGCTTGAAGGTCTTGCAATAGATAAATCAAGCAAAGAAAAGCTACATAGATTTTGGAGTGCAAGGAACACGCACGCACGAACACACACATCTGTGACGAATCACCAAAAGAATGGGGGACTGTGAAGTTAAAGTAGCATTCAGATTTGTGTGAAAACCAATTTCCCAGATCAACACATTCGGACACAAGCACACGCACATACATATCACAAACGCGTACACGCATCCAGCTAGTAACAGTTAGTTATGCTCACCGTTATCTCTTTCATTGGTCGTCAGGCATGCAAGCTGCGAGGCCAGATCTAAATTTGAGTCAACCAGGCTCAGTGGGATGACTAAGGAAAGAGTGAAAGAAGAAAACACAGAGGAGTAGAAAGAGTGGGACGGATCGATAAAATAATGAAGAAGCCGCAAGTGATAACAATGATGACAATGCCACATGTTCAAACTCATGCACAATCAATCATCAAACCACAACCATGAGATGACATTCAACGGACGCAAACACATACACAGATATATAGAACTCACGTAGTTGAGGTCGGAGAAATTGATGTCGCTGTTTGAGCAACGAGTTGGTCGAGCTCATCACTTCCTTAGGAACGGCCTTCTTTGCCTCGACCTGTGAACGTAAACATAAATGAAGGTGGATACATAAAGAAAGTGCAGTTTCTAGTTTGTAAAAATACTTTTCTAGATACAGGTTTTGTGATGTCTTCTTGTGAAATACACTTGTAGCGTTTAATGGTTTGACCGACTTCCCAAATAATATGATTACACTGGTGTTTATAAGAAGGTCGAGAAAGCTAAATCATTACTGGTCATTCTGAGGTACGTATGGCGAAGAAGTGGTAAATGGCCTTTCCATAAGTGATGGTCGGATAACATCACTCCATATGGTGAGAGACCTTACAGCCTTAAGCCAAGAATGTTAATCTATTCTTTCTCTTTGATCGTCATATCAGTGGGTTCGTGGCGTCGACGTGAGAACAATGTTTGAGAAGACACCCATTCGATTTTGTGAAGCTTCGTCGGCGTTTACACATTAAGCTATAAGGCGGACACCTTTTGAGAATATTTCTTTCAGGATGCTTGAAACTTATCCAATGTGGCAACTCAAGGCGACCAGTAGCATGACAAAACAAGTGCCTGATATGATTAGAGTATCTCATCTACCAGATTGAAACTTATTTGACAATCGACCGCGTTAGCCAGAGACTTCAGCAATACTGAGAGTAATTGAGGGCCGTGTACTCTCCATTTCTTTTCTCTCTTAATTCGCGCACCTTCTCAGCATTTTTCACCGTCATACTTGTCTACAATCTGTTTTGTACGTAACATTCTTCGTGCAATTACTAAGGGTGTATGACAACCGTGACCCAGTTCATCGTTATTCTAAAACAATCTAATGTTTAGAGTGTGGTTTTACATACCTAACTGTAATCTGCACTATTGCATTCTTAAAAGGTGGATACCTTGTTGTTTGGTCGTACCATATTCTTACGAAGCCATGCTGGCAGTGGTGGTTTTATGCAACTTCTAGTTGCTATTCGGACGACGTGGATTGCAGCTTGGGACAAAACTTCATTGGATGTTTCCGAGGGTCTACCAAGAAGTATCGAAACATGTACGACATATTTTACACCTACTGAAACCAGTCCATCAAAGCGTGTAATAAGTACATCAAGACGGCAAGAAGATATACACTACGGGATGCAGGTACTTCGTTTATTCCTATCAGTCGATTATGCATAACATTAAGTTATATAGGTTTAACGCACGGTGACAAAACAATAAAATGAATGAATATCACATGCGTGCGCTCAGGGTTCCCCGCCACGTTATTACGCAATCGCAACCCTAGGTTGTTGGCGTTCTCCATGGCATTATTAACCAAACGTCCTGCACCGGCTGTTTTTTGGCAAAAGGTGCTGACGCAATCAATTTCGTCACCGTAGCAGTGAACCCTGATTGCATCCGTATGATGTTTGTCCATTTCATCGTTTTCTCGCCATGCGCCTAACCTATATAACCGAATGTTTTATGTGATCAACTGACGAGAATAAGCGATGTCCTGGCACCTCGCAATGTACGTTTTCTTGTCCTCTTGATGAACGTTCAATAAGTCGGTGGCCAAATATGAATTAACAACCTTGAAGTAGACACCAGTGAATTCGTGCACTACCTCTTTTAGTTTGGTATACATCACCAAGTACAGTCTCAGTTAGCAGCTCTTATAGCCCTACGCTTAAACTCACACACTGTTTGGTTATCACTGAGCTGTACTAAGCCATAGAGAACGTGAGTAATTCTAAGAAACTTGGGGTGTATGATTGTGGTAGTTGGACTTGATGATTACTGTCTGCTTCGAATAACGATGCGAAACCATCTCCTTATTCTAACCTATGCGCATTTTTGCCTAATGTTCCTTGTGGACGTACTTTGTGCGACTTTTGTTTGCCAACTGTACTCAAGTGAATCTTCTTCACAGGTCATCCGTTACTGATCGATAACCAGGCGGGGGCAATCAAAAGTGCTTATTAGAAGTGTGCCTAGTTTGCGCTCTTTGTTCTGTGCGCTTTTAAGGAGGTGTTATCGTTTCTGAGTCGTGAATTCTCAAGGTTGTAGGATTTTGTGTAAGCTAACCACTCTCTTCAAGCTAAGCCACAAAAATCGGGGATAGGTCTGAACAAAATAGCCAACACAATGCAACACGTATGACATTACTTGTAAAAGTACGACAGTTGCTTTATCGCATGTTCACTATTGCATTTACTTTCTTTGGTTTATTTTCAAGTTGAACATCACCCACAATTGATCGCAGCTGTCACATCCCCATAAACTTTCCTGTCGGCCCCTCTCGAAAAGAAGCACTAGACACGAGTTTCGCTCTCATTAGTGCTCGTCAGCAGTGCATATCCTTGCCATTTCCGGGACTAGAACTCCGACCATGCTTTTCATGAGGCAATCTTGTTTACCACTGCGCTATTCGCCTCAGGTTAGGCCGCTGATGTGCTCTGCCATATGTTTTAACGTTATTTGCTGCCATGTTTTCGGAAACCTGTAAGCTCCTGTGCAGGTTGGTAGAACTGGGAGACATCCAGTCCAAATGACTTGTGAGCTGTTGTATGAGATGGTGGTGGTGTAATCGATCAAGTCAAGGCTACCAGTTAATACTGTAGAACAACCGCAATTCCCATGTAAAGCTGTCCAGACGGATTTGGGTCTTAGCATCCTAAATATACAGTGATCCAGGCGAAATATCGTGCTGGTACATGTTCTTGCAGTTGGTTTATTTTCAACGCAAAGCATGCTGAGTGCGATCAGTGAGGTCAACACACTGATTGCAGTTGACCGCAGGGCAACCCACCCATACCCCCCCACACACACAGACTATACTGCCATTGCTCGGTGTTGTGGAAATGCCCACGCCATCCCATAATTGTTCATTCTAAAACCAGCAAGAGCATACTACTCAGTTCAAATGGTTCAGGCCAAATCTTGACCCACCAATCTTTCTTCAACATTTCAACCGACTGTATGACTTTCTAACGTTTATCAGTTAACGTACGAAGTGCAAGCGAACCTTAAATCTTGATGCACTAATCGGGGTCAGATGGGTACATAACCTCAAAATGATCTCTATGATTTAGAACCCAAACAGGAGGAACGGATAACCAGTGTAAGGGATCCATATCCAGAGGTGTCTACACTATACAGTCACACTGACAAGATCAGCCCGTCATGAGCGTAGAAAATGAACTAAGCTATTAGCGACTGTATTCTACCGTATTTCAAAAAGATTTGTCCAATACAGCCTGAGTCTCAATATAGTTACAGATTTGCTCAGTGACATGAATGATCAACCTAAATCAACATCGGGAGGGTGTTGGCGTATGGCGTGTAGAAAATAATCAGAACTACATGCTGCCAAAAGAAATTTCAAATAGTGTTATAGTAAACTTAACGGTTACAAATGTTCCATTATAAATAGTTGATCAAATACAATCAATAGTAACGAACACAAAGGCTCTCTAAGGATAACAAAAGAAAACTCATTTGAATTTAGTCACAGTCTAGATGAATTTAGTGGCTGTTCGACATCCTTATTCACAACCGGTTAATGGCGTGAAGTTTGGTTTCAGCGTTCAGTATTCATACCACTTCTAACGAAGAGGTACATAAAACCAACAATGATTCGGTCAATGAAGCGCTGTATTTGGCGCGGTGGTGGGTGAAGTTGAATTAGCTGTACGGACGCGTCGTGATTCACGGTGCGTAATTGGCAAGTAAGACTTGGCATGTGGAAGACAAGCTGTAGGGCACCCATCATGCAGTTTATATACACGGTGACAACAGACTGCAGCTGCTACTAAGTAGTTTGGTTTTGGGTTGCATAAATTACTTTGTCTGCGCATGATAATTTGATCATCAAAAGTCTGAGTAAGCATTGAGAATGCTTTCGGTGACCAGAAATCTACATGTTTTATCCGCACTTCCTGTTCGATTTAGGAATTCAGAGAGAGATGGCCCTATACGCAAATACTAGTGCGAAGTGGATTACTAGACGAAGTACCAGTATTCCACATAGGTTGCGCGGGTATTTTGTACAGAGGACAAAACAGTCACGAAAGCAATCGACTATTGAATGAACCGTCAATGAATTCGGGTTACCGCAGTACACTCTTAAAAACGTGCACTAAATACATACACTTGGACGCACGCTTGACTAGAACTATCCAAGCACGACAAATTACCCTGTCTTTTACTCGTCTTGTCAAATCGTATGTTTGATATCACCTGTATGTCTAGGATCTTCAAATGCTGAGAAACAAAGTTTTTCTAATTACAGTGAGTGAGCACGTAGCGTAACTGTACATCACCTTAAATATCCTCCGGATAAAAAATACATTCATCTTAAATTTAATTGAGATATGATTTAACGTAATATCACATACTTACCATCTTGTTGTGCAGATCGTGAAAGTGAATATCACAAACTTTTTCTGCCGTTTCTTCCGATTCGAAGGTGACAAACCCGAAACCTGTTTTTCAGTGAACGATATGAATGAACATGTGAGAAATAAGAGTGTTCACGTACGTATATGAATACGTACAGACTTGGTTACTATAGTTCATTATCACCGCATCAGTGGTCAAAAAGCACCCGATTGGCTTATTTCAGTGTTACGAGCATTTACAAAGCTAAGCACTAAAACCAGTGGAGCCAATAGCAATACTGCTTATCGTTAAAAGAAATGATATGTATTACATTTGTGCAGACCATGCTGTTTTATATTTGGGAAGCATCTATCGTTTGCTACAAGGATGAAGGTAAAATACTGTGCTTGACAAGAGCAGTATGTGTCAACTAGTTGGTATCAAGTGGACTAACCATGTGAACGATGTGACTGTTAGTCAACAGAAGTAAACGGTAACACCAGAGACCATCCACAATTAAGTCGCAGCTGATATTTTTCAGTAATGCTGTTCACTGTAATTATTAGACTGTTAAATTTCTCAAATAATGTCTGACCGAGATGCATAAACTAAACGTGTATGTCGGTCTACTTTGTGGGTAATGCTTAATTACAGTGTTAACTCCCCTCACGTAGTGCCATCATTCAAAAATGTGTAAATCATTTGAGACGCTACTAAACAGGTAAACATATGTCGTTGACTGGCAGCATTAGAAGAAAAGGAAAAACACCGTTTATTGTTCATCTGCATCAAAGCCAGCTACCAAGCATGCTGTGGTATACTAGAATCACAATTAGCCTGAATTCTCCTCCCCGGATATGAGCTTCCTCCGATGCCCGACCCAATAGTGTGTATGAAAACAAACTGCTTGTAGCTTAAAAGCTTACAAATCGACAGGTTTCATGTGAGAAGAACAAAAGTTCGTTCTGTGAACAGTCAGAGGGGTCGAACACTCGTGTAGACGATCTGTTGACAACTGCACGATGTAACCATCATACTCTTGAGCAAGCAGTCTCAAAATCGTGTGAAATCCATTGATTTGATTTCGAATCAGACGTATGAATGTGAGCGTTTTCCTTTTAAAAACACAACTAAGAAATATGCAAATTATGTTGACCTGATATACAGCTTGTCAGATCGAATGGAATACTGAGGTCAGAATGAAATAATTTGCATCGTTAACAGTGCATTCTAGCAGCCGTTTGCCTATCAACTGTACTGTTCCCATTGGTTGACTGACCGTGAGATCGGTTTCGGTTTCGTGAAAGAACCGATAATTTCTCGTCTCAACAGTCAAGAAATTAAGCGGCAAAAATTACAATGATCACCTGGTTGTGTGTTGTAGAGAAATGTGGCCTGTGGTAAACCCGTGTATTTTAAATATTTGTCATGGTCAGTTCGGCTTAAACCTCCCTAGAGTAGGTCGGTGAGTTTGTTCACAGAAATTAGACTTGCTGATTTATTTGAACTGTTCTATTTTTTGACTGTTTAAAATACTAGATGAACCTGTCTAATTACTCTTTGCGGATTTCAGTGGTTAATTTGGAACCGCAGGTTAGAACCATTCACTAAAACTTCATCATTTATGAAGATTTATCTAAGATCATTCAATGACTACTTTAATAATCAAATGCAATTTACATCCGGTTTCGATTATACATGGTAGCTGATTTTTCAAAGTCCTTCTGTTTCCCGTGAGTTTTCAGTAGTTCTGCAGGCTATCTGTCCATCCAAAATCTGCCCCAAGTATTCTGGTGACTATAGGATGCCTCACATGTGAATAGTAAAAAGTATGTCGGTACTCAATATTCACTCAGTACTCAAGGGAACTTGATTTCTTGCCAGAGGCCAGTCTACTGTCAATAGACTTAAGTATGGTTCTGAGTTTTCAAATTATACCAATAACCTGAACAGTCAATTAGCTTGGTAGTGCAGGTTTCGTTGGCTCATGTAGAACAGTTCATATTGTGGTGGACTGTCAGGCCGGAGGGGCGAGCATCCAAACACTCGGTGGAATGTCTCAGCGCCGAAGGGAGGCACGTCCACAAACCCTTAACGATCGGATGACCGACAACAGGGGCAATCAAATGAGTCATCTCTCGATCGGATCGGATCAACGGGCGAGACACGGCACGCAAAACAGGATAAACAACCAAATCGGAGGTTTGATTATTCCAACACTCGGGGGAATATCTCGACACGGTCGTGGAGGGCAGTCTAAGCTCAAAGTGGATAGATGGAGGACAATACGAGCGACCGGACGAGCGATCGCTCAACGGAATCGGACCAACGGACGAAGATTGGCAGGCGGAAAACCCCCGAAAAGGAGGCGCCGATCACCCACATAAACCATGCAGAAGTGCACACGACGCGTGAGCGGAAACCTCGGGGTGTTGTGGACTAGAATTCTGACTCATAAACTCGAGCGAGCGCGTAACACTTGAACTAGTGTGTTGGACGATGAAGATTGTGTTTTATTGGACGACATTTTGCTACAGTATGAATGATCACTTTCCAAAGTTTCCAAGACTCATGCATAGAAAACCTGAGTAAGTATACCCCGTTTAACCGAGATAATAAAATGTGGTAAAGAAGGTTTCTGAGGGTGTTCCAACATCGGGTTGATTATCACACTTACGTGAGTTAATCATGTGCAAAGCACACTACATCAAGAAATCACAAGGTTTACCATCGGTGTCAGATGAGTCAGGTTGCGGGGTTGGCGGTATCTATTTCGGATCTGCCTTTCACAGCGACCCTTGCGCATAATCATAATCACAGTTGACTTCTGCTGCAACACTTGTGATTCAACTCACACACCACGTACCCAGTGTAAACCCGAAGGAAAAAACCCAGGAGACGTGTGATTGGCACTTTGTGTTCACTCAGCCAACGCTAGTATCTACCTTTTGTCTAGCTGCTTCCATTTGGCCATTCCGGCAGGGTTGAATCTGCAAGGACCTATGTCCTAGTCAGTGTAGCCTGCCGGATCAAAACATCCCACAAAACTGGCTATCACGCCAAGGTAGCAGAAAAGGTCAGTTGGGTTGAGAGGTCCGGTTATTCAACGAGCATAGAATCGTTTGAACGGCAATCACAACTCTGTAATCTGTTCAATGCGGGCACGAATATAAGGTTACGGAACATTGAACGTTTTGACGAAACATTTCTGGACACAAAGTATTGGAGAGTATAGACGAATGGCAGTGACTTCAACTTGTCTTGATTTTACGTCAAGGACACAATTAAACAGACGAAGTGGGATTCATGGGGTTCATTGAACAGTTTTACTTCTTTTAATGGGCGGCGATCAAAGAGTAGCAAACCTATGCTAAGCCGTGAATTAGACGTAACGGCTGGTGTCTTCGAATGTATAGAAAATAGAACGCAAGGTAGGGCGATGAGGTGAACGTATTCGGCGGTCTCCTCTGTTATGGTTAACGTAAAGCTTGTTCACCTAAGATCACTACAAGCTCAATGGTGTCAAGCTATTCAATCCCTAGCGTGAAATTAAGGTAAGTCAAGGGTCACATGATCGTCATCACTGAAGCAGTTGACCATCGTCTACGCCCCCCAGCACTATCTCTTTAAAAGCGCTTGGTCGAAACGCCAAATCTTTCGTGGTTTGTTTGTGCTCAGATTAAAGAGCTATTTTCACTATCTTGGCATTTGAATTGTTGCTGTGCGGTCAATACGTCAATCGTTGTCTGATCAATACTTGTGGCTTGATTCACTCGACACTGATAGCACATTCCGTGGTCCAGTCGCATGCAATTAATTCACGTAAATACGCGTCTACACTTAATTAAGCACTCCATGCGTTTTTGTCGTAATCACATTTCCGTTGTGCACTAGTGTTCGCTTGGGTTCGTGCAATTATCCCCGTGTTTCTAAGCTGTCCCCGTAGATAGGCATCTCAAAGCAGTGGTATCTCACTTATGAGTCATGGTTGGATTCCTCTGTTGATAGGCTACCGTTTCGTAGGCCCATCTGGTGTCAAGAAAGCAACTTACCCGGATATCTACAAAAGGAAGCAACTTTGTTTGTGTTTGTTTCGCGATATCGGCAAACTGCCGATAATTTAGAGAAGACACGATTTTAACAATTATCTGGTTTTCGTCTGAACTCAAACCGGTAGCAGAAGCAGCATGCTCAAAGCGCGGGAAGCTCTTTACCATTTGACCTACCAAGCGACAAAAGGAATGCGGACTCCCGTATTTGAGCTCAGTCATACACTCATTCCACCAGTATGTGAAGTCTACCAAATAACTGTGTGGCTTGACCACCCCAGTAGGATTTTTTACGCAGTTCATCAAGGTCATCTTCGGTCATGCTATTTCTGTCTTCAATCCGAGTGCTACTGAAGTACAGATTTGTCACAAATGGATCTTTCAAATGTACAAGTGCATTTCTTGAAGCATCATCTTTGTGTGTTGTGGATCGTGGCAGCTCACGTCCGCAATACTTGGACTGATCATGTTTAAATTACTGGGGTTTTTGTGTCATTCAATACATACTCCAGCAGTACAATATAGGGATGATAATCAAGACATGATGAGAGCTACTTGTTTATGTCCGCATTTCTTCAGCCATTTATCAGTTAGTAAACGTATAAAATAAAACCATTCTATTTAAAGCGAGGACTATGTTTTATTTTATAGCATAACATAATATCAGTATGTGGACCAATATAATTTTTCCCTTGCCGAACTGGTTTGAAATTTAGTTGCCAGTTTGATTTTCTGTTTGAGGCGTTTATGACATGCCTTGTCTTTGTTTTTTTACTTCCCGGAGTACAATAGTTTCAACGTAGTATAGTAAGTATAGTAATGCATACTACAAAATTCCTCAGTCGTCGCGCACACATGAAGCGCATAAATCTTAAAACTGATATCGATTTTTTGTAAGAAAAACATACCTATAGTTCCACGTTCACTACAGAAACTTTTGAAACGCTTGTTGTCCTTAGATTAGTTTGTCAAAATTGATTTTGATAGCAGAGTGATAGAATTAAAACCTCACATAAAAGCCTTGCTAAACCAGTTTGTTCTATAACCGTATCATGAGCGACTGTAAACTGACCCAGTAAGGCAGTCACAGGATGGTCATGCTGAATGAGTTCTATCATTGATGATGAAAATTAGTGTCCATTGTACAAAGGTCTCGTAAACTCCGATAAAATGAAAGTTGTCATAAGTTTAGGTAAAATGATGTGAACGACATTACTAAATGATATATCAAAAATGCTACATTTAATTTCATCTCAGTATCACCTTCATGGATGCACATACATCTGTGCACTTAACTTCACCTGCTTACGTGTTTGTATATATGGTTATACATATACAAGAATGAGAATGGTTGCGCATAAGCAGACGTACACACACACGAAATTTTATATGATTATATATAATATATATATTTTCATTATATTATGCACCTAGTATATAATATATATATATTCGGAAGCACATGTATTCGGCTGTGTGAAGTTATGGTTGAATGTGTACGTATATCCGTGTAATCATGTATGTAATATGCATATTCACTTACGTATATACGTACATGAATGTATACATAAGAATGAATACGAATACCAAACCATAAATGATACTACCAATGCATGAATATGTATATGGTTGCTCTCTATATAACAATACATGCACATAAATCGATATGCTGGTATATATACACATATGTGGTTGATGTATAAGTACATCTTGATATTATGTCATTTGATGTCTTATTTATCTACTAACTACTGGAAAACTTCAGCGGTCTAAAGTATTTTTTTCCAGAGCGTGAAAGGAAACAGACTGTGCACTCTTGTCACACAGTGGTTGCACGTTGCACGCGATCATATCGTTACACGAAGGCACCAACATTGACAGAAAATGTATGTATGTATGTATGTATGTATATATGTATGTACTTATTCCCCGGTAAGATTAGTTCGATGGTGAAGAAAAAATTCCGCATGATGCAAACTGTGGCGTATAACGTAGACACATATGGCAATTTATCCAAGTTTGTTTTCTACATTTCACAATACGGTGTGATATCCGTATCGACATGTATTGTAGATTTTCACCTTGTTCTTCCCATATAACATAGTGTCATATCTACGTATTTTAAATACTACCATGGCCGTCCTTCTCAGTTATTCGGTGTCTTGGTTACCTTGTATGTGATTTTGCCAGTTCGGCGTAATTATCACATCAGACCACATCGTACATTTTTGTTCGACTTGATAAAAATAGATCCAACACATTATCAATTTACACGCACGTGTTGGTTGTTCTTGCAATGTCGTTGATTGGTCCTCTGCTAAAATACTCCACATGTGGATTGCGTTTTACCTTTCCAGTTTTATGTCACCTAGACTTGAAACACCTTGACTACTTCCCAGTGACATTGCACGTTTCGTAAACATAGTTTAACTTCACTGAACCCAGTCTTTCATTTCGCTGGTTATTTTGCATCTAGATTTATTATAGTTCATTGGTTACACAGCACGTACACAAAAATGTGGTTTCAATCGGCTATAGTTGCTTTTAAGTAGATTGGTTTCTTCGTGCTGCTTAGAATAGTATAACAGAAATGATGTCCGCTATTCGTTTGCATTGTAGATACCGCCTGTAGTTTCGTCGGATGTTTAAGCAAATAGTGGTCATACAGATGCTGGTCCTTTCGAAAATGCCAACATCATCCATTTTTTAATGTAACTACTGTACAATAATTCAGATGTTTTAAGTTTCGTTGAGAGCCTTTTCAAGTCCAGTCATAACTGTTTGAGCATAAGCGATTGTAAACTATGCCTGCATTCCGTGAATGCATTGAGGATCATTATTGCACTAGAACTCTTATTCATATGAAAACACTAGCCTTCATGCACCAGTTCCTTGATAAAAAACCGGATCAAGGCATTGGAGTATCGAGATTTTCTTCGACTCACTGTAGATGTGGGTCCTGGGGCTTATTTCAACATTTTATTTTTGCTTAACGTATCAAGTATAAAAAGAGGGAATCGGTGGAGACTCAGTGTGCATTCGATGACCACGTCATGTCCCTGAAAGTTCATATCGAGTCCTGGCAAATTTCTAACCGTTAATATGGGTCACATAAGGGCGTGCTTCTAGGGCAGCTCAGTGATGTTTCACCGGTATTCCATTGTAGTAGGACACGTGTCAAGCAACCCTTCGTCAATTACCAAAGGAACGGCATAAACTTTTCTGCCAGTGTAAGAATGATTTAGTAACACACCGAATTGACTGACACATTAGATCCGAGTAATATCTTTGCTCATTCACAAATGTGAATGCACAGTTTTACATATATCCTAGGCATTCTGTTACAAACTCTTTCAGCCTATGCATCACAACGGCAATCTAGGTTGAGATGAAGGCGAGCTGACATAGGAACACGAATACCCACAAATCCAAATTGCAGATGTAGTGTGTAGACGGGATCATTGTTAGCCATCGTACATACAACTCTCGTCATACAACTATACAATGCAACAGTTAACAGAGAGAGGAGGTTACCATTGCCAGAATATGAATTGGAAAGACCACTTTCATAAACTGCCATTAGAAGGTATGGTCCATGCGGATACATAAAGATCTAACGACAGAAATTGGGTCATCACAGAACTATATGCATACTTGAAATGACTATTGATTAGTAGCCGGGGATTTGGTTGTTACGAATTGAAGAAAACTCATAGTTGACTGGAAATTTCGCGTTCGCATAAACTTTTCAGGCGGACCCTAATGGAAACGGCACCGCACCTTTTTCTATACTGTTTTCTCTTTTGGGCATACGACTGGATATTTTGTATAAAAGCCTATCGTTTTAGGCCAGTGGAATTTTTCTGTTGCATTTTCAAGCCACCAAAGTGGTTTGTGAGTGGTCCATTCGGGGCTTAGAGTTCAGCCTGTAGGGGGCAGAGAGCACCTTGTGATGTACAACACTGGTGCAGTCGTAAACACGTTTTAGTATTGCGACACCAGCCCTGGGTGACGTACAAGTACAGCCGCAGCACTCCTGATGCGCACAGGCTCATTATTGTAGCTTTCGAATAAGGCGACGATTGACACATGGTAACTCGCCTAAACTGAGTCATTTACAAGGTCGCATATAAAGTGGCTCCATATCATTTGTATCAGTTTCGAAGCGCAATCACGCAGGGGAGATAGATGTAAAATAAGTACTTCAGTCGCCGACTTGATAGAACCTGAATGCCACTCACAGTTAATCAACGACGCGGTAGCCAGTGGGGTTACTTTGCTAACACTTGTACCGGAATCTGTAGCCGGGTCATGGTCAAACTATACGTCGATTAAGAGCTATGTTAGGGATAAAACTTGAATCCAGTGTTTTTCTTCGAAAGAATACAAAATTGCAGCAAAATGTGCATGGTGCTCAGCGTGTAGATGAGTTGATACCGCTTTAGATGACAGGAGCTAAATATGATGTATCCATTATTTAGGTCTAAAGCATTGATACATTCGTCTATTTTAGTTCTGCCAGAAAGTACTGGCGTTGTATTAATTCACTTCAATATCAAGGCGT
>JTDE01000284.1:0-18638 GCA_014338405.1 Paragonimus skrjabini miyazakii
TAGATTCTCACTTGCTCAAGAAGTTGTTAGATTACTTTTTCCCACTTGTTTTGTGAGATTAGTATTTTACTCTGTTTTGATAAATTAGCGTTCTACTCTGTTCTCGGTTTTCTCTGTAATCCCCAAGAGCGGTGCTACACCCTGTTTTCAATGACTGCCTTTTAGGTCAACAGAACACCGCTGACATCGAAACAGACAAACTGACTGGATCCGGGTGACTTGGGCCTCCAACCTCGAACCCGTGAACAAATCGCTGAAATCGCTGAAATCTACTTTTCAGGTAGTTCTGTTTGGACAAATATAAGAGGACTACGTAAGTAATGTAACACTTATTTAGAAGAAAAACTTTGATAAATGTTTAACGAGTTAAACTAGTGTACAACGATTCTGAATCCTTTATAAGATATAGCATATTCAGTGTCGTCTGTGGTTACACCAAACTGCAAGATTCTTCTCTGCTAGTGATTGATTGAGTCACTAGTCACAATTCTTCCTCACCGTCAATCTATACTGTGGTGTGTAGTTTTGTAGACAACTGGATGATGCCACCGGATTTGTTTAGAGTAGAGCAATTTCAATGCTAAGAGTCCAGTTTCTAGGGTCTGACATATATACTTTTCACCTTCCAAATGAATAGGTTGGTAATTGTTTTCACTAGTTGGTGGATTACGTCATTTCAACTGATTTGATTTCTCAATAATAATTTCACTATGAATGTTGTGTATTTTAGTCAATTTCAGAATTTCAAGGATACGTATTGTGAACATTACACGAAATATGAAGTACATCTCAGTGAGCGTGATAAACAATAGGACGGAAACTCCAGGTAGATTTGGGTTTTCTTTTATCACGTAGCAAATTTGACAGACAGATACTGGGACGAGTTATTCTTTGTTTTCTAGTTGAGTGGCAGTTTCACTGAAATAAAGGGAAGACATTTTGGTTTATGATTATAATATTTCAACGGATTTCTTGGTTGTGGCAAGAATAATCACAACTCTGTTTTAAAAAGGGTTTTTTTGTTCGTTGTAAAATTTCAGCCGATAAAAAGTGAATACCAGGCTATCATCTACCGATTAGTCCTCATAGCTTGACTTATCGGAAAGGTCTCAGACATACATCAGTTAGCATGACGTCTTGGCAATACTGTATAATGAAGAGTACTTGAACTGTTGCAATAACGTGTTTATTTTTACTAATGTAAAGTTATCAGCCTTCAGTGATTTGAACGTAGCCCAGTGTTAAGCATTTTTTTATAACTTTTTACTGGTCACTGTAATCTGATGGGTTAGGAAAACGTAATATTCAGAAGGTCGGTAAAAAATAACTACCAGCTAAAACGACGTATTTAATCATTTTCTGGATACATTTTAGCCAAGACAATTAAAGCAGCGAGTTTTGCACATTATACATTGACACTCACAACTTAGCAGATAGAAGATATCGTGAATGTTAATTAATCTTTGATCAAAATGAGGATAGGTCTTCCTGGATGATAACAGTGAACGTATAACTTTTGACCATCCTTCCTTACTTGGCAATAGAAACCGAAAACACTCCAGATTGCTGAAGGACTTTGTACAGAAATCTGGTTTAGTTATCAGTAAAGTTGTTTTGCTTTCATCAGTGGAATGTTTTTTCCTGTGAGTTTGGAACTCTGTTTCCTTCCACTGATTCCATTCAGGTTGAATTTAAACACCTAATTCTACTTCAGTCTCGAGAGTGTCATACCGTTACGTTTAAAATCAACATATGTCTTACCTTAGCAATACCTACCCTTATTGTCTACTGATTTACACGGGAACCAGTAATATTTTGACAAACGGTTTCTACTAAATGATTTCGTAATCGGAGTTTTGTTGACCACATTTGAATGAAAAACATAATAGCTTATTTCGAACGAGACTGATAAGTTCTATGGTGCTTTCTTTACATGTATAAGGCCCCACGTGATCTTCCGAGTCAAAAATCTGCGAATGCATTTGAGGCGATAATGACAATTTTGTGCGGGATTAGCTAAATCGTATGTGATTAGTTCAGAAATACATTGAATAACACATACCCAAATGTTCCAATTTTGCTGCTAAGTTATACAAAAGATGCTGCAACTTGGATGCAAAGAACCTCACATTGGTTGTATTTTGAAACACGTAGAAAGAGTTTTGTTTGTGTTAACCTTTTGATGGTTATACGTTTGAATTCCCAGGTATCTCTATGATAGAACGACCGAAACAAATCATTTTTAGAACGACCTTGGGAGTATTCTGCCTGGGGTTGTAAACTCAGACACGATTTTAAATCCCATAAACCATACCAAACAGAAGTTCAATCTCATGAAACATTCACAGGGTTACGTTTAATATTTCATCTTTCAAGTCTCACCTGCTCGGTGAACAACAACTCAAGCATGCCTGTGCCGGTCCCGGAATAAACGTTTCAACGAGATTCAACACCATCGATGTGTTTAAAGATTAAGTAAGATGTATCTCCTTGGAAGGTGGAGACTGTTGTTGGAGAAATTTAGTAATTCGCGTGTACTGCTGTCCCGCAACGGTCAGATAAGTACCTAGCAAGAGCTCCAGTATGCTTTCAGGGAGATTATAGGCACCAGAAAGGTATGGGTATACATTATACTACCCGGTGACATAACATGTGCAAGGGATATCCAGTTTTATGGCTTCGGGTATCACAACATTTGTTCAAAGTTTCGACCTTTTGTAGTGTGTGAAATTTCTCATCTGCAATATCTTTTTGTGCCGCGTGGTTAAGTTACAACCTACAGCTAAAAGAAAAATCTTGAAAGTATTTTCTTAAACCCACTCATTCGTACTGCTGATGAGAGCATTCCAATAAGCGTTGTGCTTCTGATTGTTTTTTTATGGCACTGGTCAGACAGTCTTTCCCAGGTTTTCTGTTTTTTTTTTCATACTAAAGATTGTAAAAATACACGTTAGTAGCTTGTGTCTATCTGATTGTGGTTGTGGTCCGTAATGTGAACTAACTCAGCTATTTTTGCTAAACGCTTCACAGCGTGTGAAAAATTTGCTGACCAAATACAAGGACTCTTCACAACGATTGCATATATTTATGTATTAATCGGTGCGTTTTTTCACAAACAAATCGTATGCCTCAACATCTAGTGGTACAAACATATGCTCACACGATGTAAGTTCTCGAATATGCAGTAAACAACAAATTAAATTTCTGTTTGTTAAACGCTTGTTTTCATGAGTAAATACGGCTTTTGTTAACGAGCTTCCTAGTATGTAAACGTTCATTCGTAGACGCACACATTTTGTTCATTTGTTCACAATATAAAATAAAATACTCATGTGTTTTGACCTGAATTATTGTTGCAGCATTTTGCATCCATTCAAATTCCAATCACTTGATAAAGTACTATGGTAGTCAAACGTTTCTAGGGAATATTTTTAAGCGCGTATTAATTATTCATTGTTCTCGTACGATGTCACAACATAATTTTCTCCTCCTTAACTGAGAGTTACTTGGACATTTTAGCGAAGCCATTTTCATGGCTTCTCGAACATTAAAGATACTGTTCAGTTTGACTTACTGGATTTGCTGACTAAAACTATGGTATATTCATTAATTTTTGATTTATATAACGCGGTTACATAACAAAGCAACATATTGCGGTTGATATTGAGTAGCCCTAATAAATGTTGAATGTTTACTCAGTGTAAATCACACATGAAACCTAATTGTACCGATAGGCACTTAAGGATTTTCTGCGATAAAATTTGAACACTGTTCGTAACAGGTTTCAGTCTAAGTCTTTCTGTAGACTTTGCAGTCACCCGCTTTCAGATTAAAATACTATACTACAGTTTTCATTTTTCTTAGAGCCCTCCAGTGGGGCACATTCCCGCCGCGCCCAGGGTTGGAACTCCGGCCAAAGTTTCACCAAGTAACCGTGTCGATCATCTCGGTTTGGCTTTAGATTAACACTAGGTGTTTTCAGCGCCTTACTATAAAAATACTTTATCGATAACGTTAGATGTTTGCCGTATGACCATTGATGTGTTCTTAGTATGTGAGTAAATGTGCCTCATTCTATGAGTAATACCATCACAGTTTTTCACTCAGTGCTCGGCCGAACTACGAAGCACTGTCACATCATTACTAAGTAATTTCTTGGTTAAGCCACAACGAATTCAAACCAAAAAGGAATTAGCAGTTTTGCAACGAAGGGTAGAGAAGCTGCGAAACCGATAACGCTTTTGGTTTTAAGTCGTTGTGTCTTAACCAAGGAATTACTTAATAATGAACATTAGCACAACGCTTAGTATGTTTTCCTTTTCCGTTCTGTTAACGGTTCGGAAGTACTAGCTACTGTCACAGCATTTTGCTTTTGGGATAAACACTCCCCGTTAAAAATTGCTTTTGAGAAATCAAAATCGCCAAACTGTGGGTTCACAGGGTGATAACCCCAACTCTTAAGGAAGAAACAATCCGACAATGTTCGAAATGAGTTTGTATCGTAATGTGTGTCTATTCAAATGGCTAAAATCGATTCAATGGGTCAAATATTTTGTGTGTCCACTATTTACAACGTCTTCATGCTTAAATCTAAATGTCCATATGGAAAGTTCATTAATTTTTAATTGTCATCACTACTATAGAATATGCCGTGCACAATCATGTTCTCATCCTCTGAAGTCCAGCACACTTCCAGCTTCGAGTAAGTAGATTTACGGACATTAACCACTTATACCAACCGGATTGTATACTTTGATTCCGATATCCGCCATAGTGTACGGACACACATTCAGATTGTATCACTAGCCCCAATGTTGGATGGATTTCATCATAGTCGATTGCATAATGTACGACAATGAGACTCCTGTAAGAAGGAAGGAAGATCATATGAAGTTCCACCTGGATTGCTTACAACAAACAATATAATTAAGAATTTCGTTCAGTATCACAATTACAACCCTCTAAAGAATTACTTACTTTCGACAGAACATTCTTAGTTCATCTTGAGAAGAGTAGCGAGGATTTAACTACAAACTGTAGAAATTCAATGCTAACACCTTATGTTTTGAATACCGACTGAAACGCTTTCACGTGCCGAACCTTAGAATATGAGCCATTTTTTACTTTCCGAAGGGCGTGTACTTTTCATAGTCCACAGTGTATTTTCTGCTGCAAAAACAACGATAAAACCAGGTGTCAGTTTACCACTCTGTCCATATCAATTTGATGAAGGTTGGCAGGAAAAACAACGCACCGCACGTGTGCACCAACATCCAACACTTTGATTGACAAGCTGATAGCCAGACGGACTGTGTTTTCTAGGTCGCTAGCCCTACTATACAATTACTTCAATTCTACAGCCATATCGATTAGTGCAGTGTAATGACATTAGATGAAGGCATTCCTATAGTGTGTGACTCAATAAATCAATTGGATGGTTACTAGTATTTGAACTCCATACGAGAGTCATGCGTAAACTCATGCATCTGAGCTTACTTAATTGCTACATAGAACAATTTAATCAAAGATGTTTGTGATCATTGGTTACAAAAACTTAACTTGCACTAGATTTTAACAACATTCATGATTATCTGCCTATTTATTTGTAGAACCTGCCGGCCGAAAAACATTCCCTGTCAGCCGTCATTGATAGCACTCACTTTTCATCTGGTTCTTTGTGGAAGCGGGAGTGTAACACACAGATTACGTAAAAGACACTGTAAACCTCTCAATATTCTAAACAGTAAACCAAAAACAGTGTGCTAACTTTTTGCGCAATGAAATTTGGTGTCATCTTTGATTAGATTATGTTCATCGAATGTGGTGACAGAAAACAGATTGAAATAGCACGCTTCTTTGCATTGTCATTATTAATCACAATACTGTTTTAGATCCCAGTAGTTTACTTCTAAAAATTGTGGTTACTTCAATGTGGACATATCCAACTCTGTCTTCAACGACGCGATAATCAATTTCCATTATACCATTCTTACCCTATTAGTTACCGGTAATTCGAAAAGTGTTTCAAACCAGTAAATAATTAGCAGCATGATGCTGAGATACTTACAACATTCTTTTAGAAATCATGAAGATTAACCAAAGGTATTCGACACGTAACGAACTGAGTGTTGTTCAGAATCTTTTTTTTTACAAGAAGCCAACGGAGCTGTAAAACAAATAGGTAAGTTGTTTGTTGAATCAATTTACAAAAAAGTCGACTGTAACAGGATATCATCTCATAATGAACTATAGGTTTATATTAAAGTCCAACTAACATATCACTCCAACGTCGTTTTAGATGGCTAAATGACCAATTTTATATAAACAGCCGGACACAGCAGATTAACTTTGATTGAAGGCAAACGATAACCAGTTCAGTTTGTAATGTACAGGACCAGCGCAATCACCTCGATATCAGGGACGTTGGGAGGATACGCTCAATTACAAACGAGTGCCATACTGATGGTTTCACTTTGGTTGAATACAGCAGCCGGAAGTAACATTAAGTTGATTTACTTCGTTGAAAAATTATGGAAAGTATTCTTTACAATATGTCAGTTCATCTTTTCTGTACACTGTCTGATAACTTAATGCTCAGTATTGTGATAAGTGGGGATATTTAAGATATTCAAACATCAGCTTTCACGATTGCACAATTTATTCTCCCTTCATAACGTTCAGTTGAATAATTTACCTGACTGAAGTTATTTGATACAAATCTGATTGGCTACACCAGCTGCTGCTCCACAGGCAGTTCCAGTTAGTGCAAATCCATAGAAGACGTAATCACTTGATGGAATTCTGTTATTTTACAATTGTCTGATTCTATCGACGGAGTTTGGTAGCATCATTCAGACAGTGTCCGGTTAGCACATCAAAAAGCGTCAGACTACAACGGAAACTACAGACATCGGTTGCTGTTAATTTTGGCCCAAGAAATTCACGTGAACCCCTAATAATTTCAAGGTAAATTAATTTGTGGGCAGGATAGTTACATTTTTTTTCTCCTTGGTTGTCATTGTGTGGGCTAGACAATTCCCCAGTTGTGGTAGTACAGCCACATCAGTACAGCGACATCAAACAGCCTTCTACTTGATTGAAGAGTTCAAGAGTTTCGTATTTTATTTTAGAATTATTACAAGATTTGTAGCTAGTCAGTAGTAATAAATAAATGCATGAAATTAACAAATATATGATTAGATAAAAAAAGTGAGTTTGACGCAGTTTTCGAGACTATTTATTGATATTGGTAATCAGTTCATCAATGCAGCAGTTAGTAAGAATTCTGTGATTTCAAATTAAATGTAGTACCTCAATGCCACTCTTCATTCATCATTGTGAGACACTTTAAAATATGAATGTTGCTAAAGAGTAACCTTAGCTGAGAGTCTATAAATGCTCATTAGAGCGTGTGCACATTGAAGTCAGTAGAATAATATTCACAATATTTGCTGGTAGGAACGTGAGCCAGAATTTAACTGTTGGTCAGAACATGAATGGATGCCACTGAATAGTCCTCAAATAAACTAGTTACTTACTTTTGTTATGCCGTTTTAAAATAGAGTGGTACAGAATGTCTGTAGTCCAGGCACATCCACAGACGAGTTTTACTATGGACTGACTAACCTTCTACACACTGCTAGGGACACCGACACCTAAGTGTTGGCTATATTCGTGTACGCCCAGATAAGCAGTCAAAATGTGGCTTAAATAGCCTGCACTTTTAAAATGTTCGTGAAAAATACCATGATGAATACTCGTTACAATTTCAGTTTGTTTCTAACGAGTGATAAATTTTGTTTCTGTTAATATCGACAAAACATCTTTCGATTTTCATCTTCACCTTAAACCTGGATTCAGAATGATCTTATATCTACCGACAATTGATTTTCTACCCGGTTTCAAAATTGTGGTCCAATCTGATGCATTTATGTGGATTACGAGCATACGCTGATGTGTCAAGCTTGATATGTGTTTTGGTCGGTAGCTATTTCGGCGCCAATGAAAAACTTATGCAACCAAATTGGCAGATGTTTGACCACCGCCATTCAGAGGGAAGGCGAGCAATGGTTGATTTTCCAGATGTCGCGGAGGATTTCGAATCATCCGACAGAATTGTACTCTGAGACCTTTCATTAAGAAATGGTGTGTCTGAGTAGCATACCGAAATTCTAAAAACAGTCTACTGTAAGATCCCAAACCAGGCTGGAGCTCATGGCAATTTAGCATTTGCTTGAGGGAGAGTGCGATAGTGTGGTCTATCTTCTCTTCTCATCCGTTCATTATGGAGGCAGCAGTTCCTGAGGGTGGTCTTAAACCAACTGCAAATGGAATGACACGGAAGTAGTCTTAGACATCAGATTTCAAGAATTAACTTATGGAAAGGATGCTACCTCCACTTCCGGGAAGTGTTGAGGAACCTAGATTATTCTAAATTGGTCGGAAGATTTAGTTTGCCAACTTCACGTGACTCTTGAATCTGCTAGACGCTGGGTGCTGTTACAAGTGTGGCGCGATTCTGTACCTTCCCTCACACTTGACGGCAAACAGTTGAAACCAAGTTGAAAGCCGCACCAACGCTGGCAAAATAAGTGATTTGGTCACGAATGGTACAAGGGAAACTCAGATGTTGTTAGCCAGTCTACGATTTCTGCGAAGCCTGACACATCGTCATACGACCAAACCTCGCTGTACTGCTACGAAGCCTGCCTTATTTGTGCAGAACTTATTCACAAAATGTTCACCTTCAACTACTGCTGTTTTGTTGGCATTGTTTGTGTGCGATGGGAACACTGATCGAGCGGCAACGAAGCTCGTGAACTTGTCACTGGGATGGATGGACCTTTCCGACCACTCAGCATAATACTCTCGTTTCACAACCTTCGTTGTCCCGGACGCACCTTATAAATGTCAACTCAGTGTTTGCCATATTGTGCCTTGTTTGCGGGCGGTTAATGATTTTGGAAGCGATGCTCTGGCAGTCAACATGTGACTTGGGTTTTACGTATAAGTACTATGTGTTTGAAGCTTGATTCGGCAAAGTGTCCCAGGCCTGCTGGCTTCACTTTCAAAGGCAGTGTGTACCTTTGCTCCGAAACGCTGTCTGAGCAAGCAAAGATTTAAATTTTTTGGCACTTTTGTGGCGCAATTCTGTGTGCACTGGTTTGCTGTTTTCTCTCTATCTATGTTGAATTTTTTTATTTTCTGCCATAAATCTTCCACAATCCGCCTGTTCCAAACATGCTGTTCCACGTAACTGCTCGAATTATTCACAAGAATTTATAGTTGTTTTTTGGCACTTAGTAGGTGTCGCTCTAACATTGATTATCAAAGACCTAGTTACTTCTTGTCTGTTTCCAGTAGGATGAAAAATAATGGATTCAAACCAACAACTTATTCTCCCAAAACCTTAGCCGTAGCATATTCATCTCCGAGTTCTTTCCGCCTCGTCTTAGTCACACGGTCTGCCTCTAAGCACATCTAAATGCAATTTCAGCACCGCTCACAATTAATCGTACCTTTTGGATTCTCACAAATTTTTCTATCGATCTCTTCTGAGAATAATCGTTACGCTTGAGCTTAACCTTGGTTTGTACCCGTCATGAGTCAATACCAAAAATTTCGAGAAACTTTAACGTTCCACAACATTCCCTCCCATTCACTCACTCAACTTACTGTTTTACTGTGGACTGCAGTTGATAGAAAAACCTGTTGTTTTCCCATAATCTCACACAGAAGGCTTCGTCTTTAACAGATCTATCAGATTGTATTGATATTTCCAGTGCGCAAACTCTTTTTCAAGCCTCCCTAAAGAGCACATTATTTCCTCAAAACATGATCTCGCGAAACGAACCTTCCAAATTTGGATTCCTCTAAATTGATTTCTAATTCTCTAACGGGATTCAGACATGCGCATTTACTTTCACGTATTCAGTAACATTGTTTCACTTCATTCAACTTCAAAAAGAACAATCTCCCTACGAGCTGAACAGCCACGCAAATTAATTAATTGTTTCATTCAGCTAATGCTGATTAGAAACATTTATTAAATTATCCACACTCGTTATTCCAGTCACCATTGTTGTGATTGGTACTAGTCAGATTAATTGCCCCTACTTGTTTTTGTTGAAAATGTGAATGTGAACGAAATTATTCTCTAACCAATTACGGCCAAATTTATCGAACCTTCTACCTTTAATTGAATAAAGATAGAAGTGAGTACGACTGACAATTACTCAGTTTAGGATAATTGTGGTGATTGTCACTATATCTATTTCTCATTACTATTGTTTTATTACATTGTTGTTAATAAGTTGTACAATTGCCCTCAATAGATAAATTACTTGCCTTGCCTAGTTTGGTTGTTATTACTATTGCGTCGAAGCTAGCTCTGGGGTTGAGCTAAGTTAACTGCTTCATTTCTGTATTCCTGGAACCGTCACAATTGGCGTCGCGGACTTCTGTAAATTTCTGCTATGGATTCCTGCCCACTTGAACTTCCGAATATTCATAGTTCGTCGAGATAAATCGAGGACTATTTAGAACGCTTCAAAATATGGTGTCTCACAAGCAAAGAGCTGGAAGCGGAAAAGAAAGCCGATCACTTCCTCACCGTAATTGGTAAAGATGCGTACAGCTTGGTGAAAAACTTGTCATTTCCTGATTCACCAATTTCTCTTCCCTACGAATCCTTGAAGAAACTGCTACTTTCACATGTCCAATCTGTAAACTTTGAAGCAGCTGAACGAGCTAAACTTCATACGCTCGTGAGAAAAGAAATTCAAGGTATCATACAGTTTATTCTCAAAATTCAGACTCGTGCTGCTCGGTGTAATTTCGAAGGCTAATTACATACCCAACTACGTGACCGTTCGATTGCTGGAGAAAACTTGCGTGTTCTACAACAGAAGCTTTCACTGCTTCCGAATTCCACATTCCAGTCAGCTAGAACACTATGCAAACAGTATCAGGATGTCAAGGCTGTTGTGAAAAATGAATCGATGGTTTTATTGAACAACAACGTGAGACGATCAGAAGGTCAGCAAAGGCAGCTGTGTGAAAAAGTAAGTACTGGAAATGCAACTGATGACAGTCTCCTTGCACCTGATCCAAATGCTACCCGTGAGTGGGACGACTGTTAGTCATGTGATTGTAAACACTCTCGATTGGCTTGTCGATTTCGTAACGCTAAGTGCCATAAGTGTTGTCAACTCGGGCACATTCAATCCGTTTACCACAGTTCAAAGTCTTCTTTTACACATTCCAGTTGTGACGTAGATAGCTTGAGTTCTGACTCTGATTCCGTTGTTCTTATTATGTTTCTACTAATTCTCTTAATTCTACGCACCATATAATACAGTCGTTTACTGTTAATAGTGATCCCCAAAATTCCTTCATCGGTGACACCAATAGTATTGATTTTTTTAATTCTTTCGCATACTTGAAGCAGCTGGAACCTTCTGTTATCTTCAAACCTGCTAATATGTCTGTTAAGGGTATTACTGGACATGCTTTATCTATTCTTGTCGAATGTGAACTTTCAATCACAGATGTGCATTTCGCAACTTATTCATGTTCATTTTTTTTATCAGTTCTGGTCCGTTCATTACCGGCCTTAAATGTATGAAGATTTTGAAGCTCTCTCTTATATTGTTTGTTAAATCTTCTGAGACGGAAAGTTTCGTTTCTGAGTCTGTTTCAGATTTGCAGTCAGTTATTAAAAGAGTACCTGCAATCGACCCGGCGCAGACAAGAACTCCTGGACGGGTGAAAACAAACCAAGGTCACCACTACTGCCCAGACTTTCATTTGAACTGCGGAGGATGTGGTGATTGTCACTAAACCTATTTCTCATTACTGTTGTTTCATTACATTGTTGATAATAAGTTGTACAATTGCGTTCGAGAGACAAACTGCTTGCTTTGCCTAGTTCGGTTGTCATTACTATTGCATCGAAGCTAGCTCTGGGGTTGAGCTAAGTTAACTGCTTCATTTCTGTATTCCTGGGACCATCGCATTAATCGAGTCATTGAAATCGTAGGTTGACCTAAAAATGACGCCAACTTATCATGGTTGTCACCCCCATTTTTGACACCAGGGTCATTGATTAGAATCTCTCTCTAACTATTCCTAAGTGAAAAGTACAAGAAAAGATTTTGAATTAGAAAATAGACTTCCAAAATGAAATTTGTCGTTCAGTGTGACTGACGATCTTTGAGTGCGCAGTAACTACCGACGCCTGGAGAGGTGAATCATATTCATTGTGATGTTTTGCAACTAACACAAACCAGTAGGTTTTAAATTTTAAATTGTGGGTTAATAATGATGCTCGAAAATGGATGTTATCAGTTTATGTTAGAACGCATTTATGATGAACACGTAGGTAATTTAAAGAAGAAATAGATGCGAACTTGTGCATCCCCTGAACATCAATTTATGAATCGATGACCTAAAAGTTTTCCAGTCATTAAGCAAGCAGTCGTTATACATGCATATTTAGTGTCAAACTTGTCATTGGGTTAGGAAGAGGATACGGTACTGTTTTGTCGTTTGACAAATATGTGGTCTTCCGACATTGTACTGTAACCATGACCTTTAGTCTGTCCGGCGCACAATTTCCATATTCCATCAGCAGAATATTCCTGTAAAGTTGGGATCATATAAATCACTGTCTAATCCATCATAGGTTACACATACATTAAAGTCTTATGGACGACACTGATTCATTTGTCCCTTTTCTGTTTACAGGTAGTTTAGTTGCATTCGAACTGTTGGTAGTTGGTCTGTCACCCTAAGCTGTTTATTTCGTAAGGCAAGCTGGACGTCACATTGCAGGTGCATGCTTCAGTTATCAGTAGTTGATGTTTGTTTCCTCAATCTTATTTTTTGGGCACCACCTCAATAGGGGACTCTCAAAAAGCAGCACGTTAAATTATCGCTGAGAATTTGTAAGCCAATTCAGACACCATAATTAGTAGTCTAAAGCGTTGTACACACTCGATGTTTATTTTGACATCCGAGCCTACTCCAAGAACGTTTTCACATGACTTATTTTGACTGTGATGATCGCTAAAACGTACCACCGATAAATTGTTGATGCCTGTCTTATTCACTATGAACTGATTAGGAAACCTACTGGGGATACTTTTATTTACGACAGTATAACCCATATTATAAACACAATATCGGCTGACTTAGTTGCTTACCATCTGAAACGAGCTAGGCCATGTCCACAAATTAGGCAAGATGAACTCTATTTTCCTCCCTCAAATGATGAGGAGTATACTGGGGGGTCAATCAACTGAGGTGAATTCTTTGGCTATATGTCACAGTGGTATGTCAATTGACATGAAAGATTTAATCCGTCAATCTGACTCACGAGCAAAAGAGGTGATCTATGTCAACATCGACAATCAGTTGTAGTAACATCAAAAAATCTGTAAACATCAAAATTATCTCAAAATTCCCAAGTTTATTTTATCGTGCACAAATACTCCAGGATTGGCGACGAATAAATGTGTGCATTTTCACTGGTTAATTGATGCGTAATGGAGACGTATTCATTTATGATTAACGTAAGAGGTTCGGTCGATTATATGTGCTTAGTCTCGTCCTGTGCATTTTCTGCGTATGTAGATGAGAAAAATGTTCTTCAATTGCCAATAAAAGAAACACTTTGGGAGCCTAAACTACATCTCTGTTATCGGATGGGGAAACAATTTGTTAACTATCGAGGTGATTTCGCAAGTAATAGGTAGATATCTGTCATATCATTCGCTTGCGATAATTTGCAAACTGGCCTGTCTAATGTTTGAACAGCAGGGAACAAATGCGACGTACAAAGACTCCGAGTGCATTTTAGCTTGCAGGGGATTTGTGCTGATTACGGATTAAATACTGTTGACCTTAGGATGTTATCTGGTAACCAAAAGCTTTTGAGAGTAAAGTAGTGATTGTCGGCGGAAATTTATAGCTGGCTATTTCCACTAGACAAATAAAAAACTGAGAAAATGATTTACAAATAGAAGATTGAGAGCCAAATAACCGAACTTTTCGCGCAGTTACGGAACTCAGTTTGTACATGGATGTGCACTAACTATGGGAGAATTTGCCTACAGCTCACTTTTTTCGGCGTGTCAGGCATAACGTTCATCTGCTAACGATAGCTTCACTTCGAGTGTGAAGGTTGTTCAAATTTTTGAAACTAGCACTGGTTTTCGGAAAGATCTATGCAGGTCTGTATCGTTTCTGGGGTGTGATAATGGGTGCATTATCCACTGTATCGAATTTTGACAGGTTGACAAGTTTAACCAGGTTGTTCACAATGTCCCTACCAATTGTATGTGAGTCGTTCTGCCAGCACATCCAGATACGAACAAGTGCGCATATTGTCATAAAGCGAAGGTAAACTGACAACTGTGTTTAGTATCGAAGAGGTACCTAATCTATTTGTATTCTGCTCAGTTTGAATACACACTGTCCATTGTAACTTGCTAGTATATCACAGTCAAAGCCGAACTATTTTGGAATGCTGTCAAAAATTACTTTTTGTATTGACAAACATATTATTAAGCGAGTGGCGGCAACTGCATTGGTTTTGTAGTGTGATGTAACAGTTACAATTATCTAGTGTCTAATTTCACTGCATAAGATTTCTGGCTCTTGACAGTCTGTTGATTTAAAGCATTGATCTTCAACATTTTAACAGAAACAACAGCAATGTGGCGCATTTTAGAGCACGATACGCATGTTGAGGTGCACTTTAGAAACATTGATCAAGTAATGAAGATCGAAAAAAAATCTTTTCATATGTTTAGCTGTTGTTCCATACTGATGGGAACGGTTATCATTGATAACTTTTCGCCGATGCTCTAAAGATTTGGAAAAGTTTTGCACTTTATTGGGCGTTGAATAAAAATAATGAATGTTCGTGGCATTTTCCTTAATCATCATAGTTATTTGAGGGAAGTGGACCGATATTGCATTTTGTCTGCGTAGTAGAATGGCGAGGCGTGCAATAAAAACATGAGAATTAATCTTGTTTTTATTTGACAGAAAACACTGTTGCAGACCACGTTTTAGGGGTGCCGTGTAGAACGTTACTCTCTAAAAGTATTCGAAATAGTTGGGCTCTGAATGGGAAAGCGCTGTATTCAATCTGAAGTCTGAAAATTGCGCAATAACTTCTGAAGTGCTAGTCTTGCAAAACAAACATATGTCAACAACTCTCTGGAAGGATGAAGTCTCTTTCACATGGTCGTTTACTTGGCTCTAAAATGAGAACGGTCTAATACAACGTGCGTCATATTTTAAGTGAGCAGTACTGCTGATCCGCAAGCCAGATATGGGCATTTCTTTGGGCATATGTTTCTACACCCTAGGTTATGAAACCAACGCTCATACATTGTTCATCTACATGAGGTTGATATCTGTGAGTTATATGCCTAAGTGATTATGATAGTCTACAGTATGTTTAATGACTGCTTGAACATAAGGTGATGACGATGAAGACGCCTCGATTGAATGCTTGAGAAATACTGTAGCATGCAAGCCGGCTGTTTCTACTCGGGTTGTCCGTTACAATTTCGGACCAACTGTGGGGCAATGTGGAGACACCAGGGACAGCGTTCTTCCGAAGTAGGGGTTCCAACAAGTCCTGCAAAAGGAAACAACAAGAAACAAACATGAGCCAAAGGCCCAGTAAGCCATGCACACGACTTACACAAACAATAACTAAAACGGCGCCGACAACACAGCAGCACGCTCCGTCACCAATTCAAATTCAACCAGTGCGCGCTTGCTGGTTTCGGTCGCACATTACAATACCTTACTCCCATATCGATTTAATGACTGGTGTTGGTACCTGAAAGATATAGCAAGACAGAGAGAAAAGCAGAAGCACGCGTTAACATTGTTGTTCGGCGCGTAACAATGGGCTGTTTTACACTAACAAGATTGGGACTCATTAACCTTTTTATCCCTCTAAACGACTTTTCTTTAAATGAAGGTTTCCTCAGTACAATACGACAGTTGCAGAATCGTCGGAACAGGCTAAAACAAGTAACAGCTCACTGAACTTTCAGTTGTTGAAAACATTATTAATGAGACAAGACATGGAATTTATTCAGACAATTATTCCTAAGTAAACTTGCTACGGTGGTATCCATTGCGAATTGGCCTGTCACAGTGACAGTAACCAAAGGACATTTGGGTATAACGCTCATCACGAGTGACATGCGCTGCTACACATGTGATTGCATCCACACACATCAAGTGTCTATTGAAAACCCGACGGATTATGACTAGGAGGCGTGTGAGTTCGACCTCTTTGTCCAGCATGTCATTGGTGGTATCTGCCTTTCTTCTAGCCGCTCCCTTTTGGCCTACGAGTCATAACTGAACCCGCAAGCACTGAAATCTTAGTCACCATAGCCCACTGAATGAAATAGCACACAAGTCTGACTGCTACGACAAGGTACCTGAGAAAGTCACAATAAGAATAGTCAACACATCGTTTTACTCACAAAAATTGAATTCCATGAAATTATGATGCTCCCCATCAAATATAAGCATATTCATACCGATCAGAAGATGGCTGGTCTAGAAGAAAAGTCAGCGGAGTCTGACGAATTCTCATTACCCTTTGAAACTTTCAAATCCCAGTGGAAAACTATCAGCCATACCAGTTTTTATATTGGTGAAAGTCTTCAGGTTTATCTACTTCCCTTCGAGCTTATTTAACCCAGAAATGCATTTAGTAACTCTGTCTTGACTTGGTGATTCTGTAATTGGTCAAGTACATCAGATCTTAAAGATATACTACTTTTACCGTCATTAGTTATTTGGACCACGGTGTATTCAGTAGTAACTATTGTCGACAACAGAATAACTTGGGTTTTGTTTGCCAGGTCTACTAATGGTACTTTGAATGAATGTCATTAGTTATTTGGACCACGGTGTATTCAGTAGTAACTATTGTCGACAACAGAATAATTTGGGTTTTGTTTGTCAGGTCTACTAATGGTACTTTAAATGAATGTCCAACGCTAACCAGTTGTGAATCAATTAGGTCGCAATGGTGTGAGTATTTGGTTTCGTTCAATAGTTATCAGACTAGCTAGTCAATGCTTACTGATCCGATGGAAACTAGTATCGGGTCCTTTTTGTTTCAAAATGTTCGTGAACACTCATCAAGTACCTTTGTTCAGAGATTAACAGTATCCAAAGTGCATCGTACAAATACAGAAATGTGCTGCGTTAAAGCTTGAAATACAGTCTGAGTTTAACGGATTGAATATGCTTGACGTGGTCATAATTACATCATCAGGGGAACTTCTTTAAAACTAAAATGCTAATCTAAAACAACCCAGAAAACGGTATGCTCTGTCACACGGAGAAAATTGTAGGCTAAATATTTACAACTAACCCGTGTGAATATTTTATTTACTCATGGTATTCACGTGTGTTCTGCGGACTTTCGTTAGTTCATAAATGAAATTTATTTAAGTTGACTCTTCAGACAAACACATGCAAGTTTCCAAGTAAGTTTCACTAAGAAAGGCTGTCGCGGAAAGTTGGAACAACCATAGACATCTTTTTCAACTGGAAAACAGTTGAGGAAGCGGAGGACTTCGTCGAATAGCGCTGATGAACACTGTTTGATAAGTTTGCTAATGATGTTGCGATCAAATCACCGGTGGGCGAATACAAATCTTCACGGAAAATTTTAAGGGACGCGATCAAAATGTGGTTTGTTAAGTTACAAAGAACACAACTACGTTTTTCTGCACAGAAATTTGCCAATGTTACGAACGTTATACAAACTGGCTCAGATTTCCAGTACAGCATATGGAAGCTAATTTCCAGTTAGAACGAATTTCACTGAACAAAGTGGAGTCTTTCAGACTGAAATCAAACGAGGTTAGAATTTCATCGCATCTTTCATTTCTAGTGTATGCTTATGGTCGTACATTTTGTTTCATACTTAGCTAGTATAGATCTGCGGAATTCTTCCAGGTTGCCCCACTGTTTTTCCATGGCTGACCTTGGACATCTCGGTGTTTACCGCTGAAGTCAATTCAGCATTTTTCTTGATGCAGTTCCCTCATGAAATTTAGTTTTTCTTTCGACTATCGCGTTATCTTTCTTGGAATCTGTATGATTATACGCCGTTCTATCGTGCTATCTAAAACGAGTGTGTTACTACACCCGACTTAGTTCCATCCTCGTAACCTAAAGATTTTACAGCTGATGAAGAAATCTCACAAAACATATTCTGACTATTCTCAACATTATGTAATTATTGTGTTTCCTGTCCACCTCTTGGCGGAAAACGTCTGCCGTTAAGGTGTTGGTTCCATTTCATCTGTCCGCTGTCTTTGTAGTCAACATTTACTTGTGAAAACTATTCACGTACATCACCGACGGTGCGTTTCTTAGAGAATGTTTTTCAACTTGTTTATATAAATAAGTTTCTCTTTTCTTCAGCATATGTGAGCATACAGACGAGATTTCACTGTTTTTGTGTAAAAATGTAATATTTGATTTTAAGTTATCACGTGAAATATGAATTGAATGTAACATAAGTGCTTGCAGCCGTTTCATTCTTGTGGAATTTCCAATCAGCCTGTTTTGAAAGG
>JTDE01000284.1:26739-77785 GCA_014338405.1 Paragonimus skrjabini miyazakii
GAATTGGACAATAAAAATTGTGCTTTATTGGACGCCTTTTCGCTACACTATGATCACTGTTTATTTATAATGGGGTTGCCTCCCCAGAAAACTATCCTTTCTGGGCCATTTTAGACTGGTAGGTTGCTTAAAATTTCCAGCCATTTTTCTTTCTGAGGAATACATATTGTTGTTGGGCCCAGGACAAGATTAAACCAGTTAACCATCATCCTTTGATTAGTAAGAAACATGTTTTTGTTCCACTTTTGGTTTGCTTTTGACTGGTTTTTGTTTCTGATTGGTTAAGTCAATCATGATTTGAAAACGTTCATCGGTATTGTTTCTAAACTGACTTAACTGATCTATGTCGCTGACTTCAGTAAACGTACCAGCCAGAAGGGTGACACGTACAAATCACCTCGAGTGTTTTATATTTTCTTGGTCAACATAATCAACATGTTAAAATCTGGGATAGTATTGTTGTCTGTTTAAACAAACACGAATAACATGGATTGGGTGAATATTCTAACGATTCTTCCACGTTCATTGCTCGACAGATTACACTTCGCCACTGTTACCGTTCTACAGTATTCTATCCACATACTGCAGTAATTTCCTGTCTGTTTCCATATCTAGTCGTGCGAATAAATTGCACACAGTGTCTTTACATGACTGATAAAAGATAGACTTTCCATCTGCATTCTGGAGCACGCGGCTTACTGTTACCACATTGTGTTGAAATATACATAGACAACTCTGTGATTACCGTTCTTTTGTCTACCGTATGACCAGAAGTTACTTCCATCATCGTAGTAAGAACTGATGAATTACTAACTCTTGTAATACATGCCTTCCTTTCTTACTCTATTTAGGTATTTGGAATATTGTGTTTCGCCAATTCGTGCCAAGATATCGAATAATGCTGCCGTGTTCTGCTATCCTTCATCGTGTAGTGAACTAATGAAAAGATTTTACTGCTTGTTAATCTGTGTATTATTCGAATGTTTTGTCAGTTCTAGACTAGAGTCCGACTCACTCGAAGGAATCAACAAATCTGCCAGATAACTAGGCAATAACAACGAGACGTCAAGGATACTCGATTGTAGAGACACAGCTGGCCTGCTTTCGTGTGTTTATCAACAAAATTGATGAACCTTACAGTTTGTCTGTGCTATGGGCTTGAAGTGATATTTCCCATTAAACTTTTACATACAGCGTATACAGTCAGTCCGTTTTCGTATCTCATCCATCACACTTAACAAGTTTCACAATTTTCCACTTTTACCTATGTCAACTAGAAGATCTAATATAGAAGCTTTCACAGTAGCAGACTGAAGTCTATTTTCGACGTCCATTCTGGTGCCTAAAAATGGTCATCATAGAGCGATGGTTGTGATCGATAGAGCACAATCTACGGCTATTCCGCATTAGTTTGACGTTTACGAAACCCAGGTGCGTGCATTTTTATCGACTGTTTCTGAAATGCGGTCTGCGATTCCTGACCTCCCGCGTGCACGCTTAATTTGGTTTCATCCATTCGAACTGGTGGATGAGAGTGATTTAGATTCGATTGGTCACTGATGTGATTTGTCTTGGTGTTTTCAAGGCTGTGAATTATGTTGGCCATCCCATTCTGTTATAGAATTTCCACATTCACGACATCTGTCAGTGTTCACTCACGTGACTTGAAAATACAACTTAGGAGTTACTCCAGTCACAAAGTAGCCCACATCCCCAGTCATTCAATGACAGATCTCCTTTCATTAAACCAAGATGGACACCTAAGTTGTAATGCGCAAGCAGAACTGCTTCACAGTTAAGTCCTATTAACATTGAAATACACTAGGCCGCTATATACTCACGCGTAAATCACTCAGGCTTTTTTAAAATCCTACTCAGTCGTCACATATTTAAGAGATTACATGTAGTGTACGTTTTCCACTCACTATCCTAGCTTAAGCCCGCAAATCACTAACTGTGCATACCTAACGGAATTGTGTTTGAGTATATTTCAGTGTTTGTTGTCGATATGATGGCACGTCAATAACTTGGAGATTAAAACGAAAATATTTCTTTTTATGGCGAGCTTTGAACCGACGAATCTATCTGCAGGCATGAACTAGCCTTTCTACGGCGAATATCATTGAATGCGTAGCCGAACGCTGATAATAGTGTTCGGGAATCCCACAACAACAACATTTGTCAAATTGTGTTACTCACTGTCTTACAAGACCGTCGATAACGTAACTGTCTGTAAAGAGTTAACTGAGCAGCACTCAAGTCGAAAACTTTCAGAAGTTAACTCTTCTAATCGGAGCAATATGTTGTATAGTTCTTAGTCAATGAACTTAGATCATTCTTATCGTCTTGGCCAGCGAAGGTCAATTCATCAAGGTCGGTCTACCCCAGTCTTTGGTGCAATGTCGATACGTTATTATTTGATACTCTTTCAACTCTTCGGATAAACTACTCAGCATAGCAAAAACTTCAAAAATCCATTTCCACATCTGTAATTCTTCAGGTAATCAGATGCCGTCTGTTAAAACCAACGCCGCGGGTGAGAATTTTAATTACACTGTATGAACCACCTTAGAATTGACTTACAGGCCCCTTTTGTCTTCTGACACCATGTCACGCATTTGACTACTGTGTCGAGAAATTTGGGACAACTGTGGTCCAAGCAATATCAACACATTTCATTTTATGAGAAAAACGAAACTTTTTCATGGCGTAACAACAATATTTATATTAAAGATTACTGTTAGGCAAAAGGCACTGTAACTTTTGATTAGCTCGTTCATTGATGTGCTCCACGGACCTGACTTGAAGAATTCAATTGCTTAAATCCAAACAAGCACTCAAACAAGTCGTTTTAATCACTGCATCTTACAGACAAATTTGTCGTAGCAGCTGATAATCGTTATTGATCGATTGACGTCCATCGACCACATTTCTGATTGCAGCAGCTTGTGCGTGCACTTTAATCGGTTGAACTTTTTCCTATCGGGAAACCACCTTATTCCAATTTAATTCTACTTCTTTATAAAGGTGAATTTTTAAGGTAGATGAAAAACCTGATTGAATCAGGCATTTCTATATTTTATTGGGCCACGTATGTGCGCGAGATAAACTTTGTTAATAGTTTTTATATTATCATTGTAAAGTTCATTTTTCTAGCTCGTCGCAAACCGAAATAAGCAGGGCTCCAAGTAATAGGTTCGAATTTTGGAGAAACTCAGTTCCGTAAGTTTTTGCAGTGATAGTATAAGCATGTCTTATAAACAATGGAATGCTTATTGGTGGGAACCTCTCAAAATCGACATTGAATATTTCAGCGCTGATGAAGCTATATTCCGTTGTTGCATTTCACCAGAAAAGAATTAGTTATTTTGATATCAGGGTGTAAATAGACAATGAATGATTAACGTTGCTGCTTAGCATCAGTATGAATGATTCTCACATAGCCAGTAACTATTGAACAGGATAACCGTCCGCGATGTCTCAGTGAAGTATATCAAAATAAGCTTTCCTGCGTTTACAGACACAAAACGCTGAAGTGAATTTAGCAACTGGACACTTGCAGCAACTGACGAAATTTTGTTTGAGGAGTATCAGGTTTTGGCCACTGTCGACAATTAACCTCAGTATGTCATCATTACAGAGATTCTTAATGTTTACTCCTTTTTTCCATGAAATCTACTGTAGTGTTATATCCAGTGGAGCTATTTAGTCTCTCACATAACAAATATGTGGAATGTGTTACTAGAGTATGTCGTGGAGGGAGAGATTTTAAGCAGAGCGTCAAACTGCGCTAATTACCGCTTTTTGAATTCTTCAGATAATACATTTTGTTAACCGAGTCTAGACTTACATACACCTCAATGTCTTCTACAGTGCTTGCTGCACTGCTGGATGCACCTCACGCTAATTGCAGTTGTCAGGGATGAATTCGACTGAGCAAAGAATTCTTGCGCTATGACGGACTCTTTCAGGTTGACACTGAACAAATTAGTGTACTTATTGGTTAAGTAGGCTCAAGGTCAGTAGACTTATTTACACCGTTATGTTGCTTGGATCAGCATATTATGGATCGTAACGAGGTTAATCTAGTACCAGCAATATGTGTCAGAATAAGATGGAGAAGTATATGGTGGTTCGGCAACTCTGTTGAAATTTACCCTTGGTTTCACTGCGCAGACTGTTAGAATTACAAGTCTGCGGTCTAGCACTGTTGATGAAAATTACAACTAGTTTCTGTCAACCACTCTAACAACCTCTGGTAACTGACCATGCAAACCACAGGTTGGTGTTTCGTTACGATCTGAGTCAAATAGTTTACACTAGTGTGATTGACTTGATCTTCGTTGAACGGCAATCATTAGTGCATGGGCAGTTTAAAGATAACTTTCGTTTAAGGGACAGTGATACCTTCTTTCTCATGTCAGAGTTATCGAAAGAACACATTTATAAACTGGAGACTAGATTCTGTTGAGTAGAGGATGAATTTTGGTCTACTCACATCTGATCGATGGTTCCATAGTCCGAAAGACAGAATCATTTGGAAGTCAATTGTTTTGTGAATGGGTTCTAACAAGTAACTACAAAGACATTTCACGGTAGGTTTCCTAGTCTTTGAGATAGTGCGATCAGTTTTACAAAATTGATGAGGGGTTAATAAAGAAGCAGGAGAGAAACTTACAAACTGTCGTCAAGACTCAGCCCTTATACCAAACAGATGTCGAATATGATGACGAGCCATGTCATGATCAACTGTACCCGAAAGCATACCACTGGATATTCAATATTCATGAGGTGGAGCTACCTGCCCATTTTTGTTTGAGTGAACTTACACCTTGCTTTAAAATATAGGGAATAAAAGGTGCAGCTCACTCAAACAAAACTCTCCGATTGATTGCTGTATCACTGTTTAGTGAACGAGTCAGAACCGATGAGCATGTCGCAATGCTGAATGAATACACAGTATAATGAATAAAGCATATGCACTGTTCATGAAAATATTGTGAAGTGATTAGTCCGCCAGCGGCAAAAATATGAGATGTAGGGCTACTCACTGAAAGTGGACGATGTGACCGAAGCTTGTGTACACACACCAATGTGTACCGTTTAGAACCTGAAAAATTTCTCATGTGCATTGGTGATCCGTTGGCAGACATAGTTGCTATGCTAATCCTTGGCACCAGCCTGTCTTCCCTGAAGGTTGTTTTTTCCATTGTCTATTTTTAAGGGCTCGTAGTTGACTTTTATGCCTTCAGTCCTCTTGACACACGTTAGAACTAGCTTTCTCTTTTCAACGTCTTTGAGGTTCATGGTCTGGATCGGTTCAACCTAACGTGAAATGGCATCTTGCGCAGTTCACAGTAATCGGGCTGTGTAAAAAACTTACACATTTATATGCAGAGGAGCTAGAATTGCTTTGACTTACAATGAGCACAGTTTTTAATTTCCTGCACGTTTCTATTGGTTATTTACAAGTTTAGCCAATGCCGTTCACCTTCGTGTCAGATACCAGCTAGAGTCGATGTGGTCGTGAATTTGACTTATTTCCAGGAGACGATCAGAACCAGTGTTGTAATAGTCTATGACAGGACTGGCCTTGGCAATACGACCGCAAATGAAGCCGTTCGAAAATCTACCAAAACCAATCATCTGACTCGTCTAGAGGCAAAAACGTTGCAGTCGTCCTGGCGTTTTGAATTGAGGTATACTTGCTGTGGTTACGATTTATTGTGTTCAAAAATTGTTTCAGCTCGACGAACACTTTAATAAAAATACACTACTTGTCAACCGTTCCAGCACACATTATGGTCAAAAGCTATACCATCATTAACACAAAAGTGTTTTTTACTATTTCTGAAGTGGCGAGACATTTGCAAAGGTTGGGTGTACCAAGATGACTGTGATACACATGGTTTGAATCCACCTGCACTTTGGTAATAACCAATGCATTACTGTCAGTTCGTCTGTAAGTACAGTGGAACATTTCTTTAATCCTTTCCCATCGTTTAGATAACGGGAAAAGTTTGAACTGCTTATCTAATTTATTACACGAAACATAAGGTTAACAGATAGCAGGTGCATTTGATATCGATTCGTTACATGCCGTATAAGTGACACAGTTAACCAGTTCGGTTGGAAAGTTTCATGGTGTCAATCAATGATAAGCACGCTTGTGTTCGCATAATCAATTTCGTTGCAAATGTTTACTCTCAATACGCCCTAATTTGTTTGTGTCAAGCTGTGATTTATCCGTTGGCCAATCGATACTGGGCAAAGAACACTACGCTCGATCGCGATAAACAGCTTTTACGCGCCAAGTTCGAATTGACATCGTAACAGGTAAGTGAACTGAGTGTTTGATCCCGCACTGCACTCAGTACACATACTACGGTTTAGTAATTGTATATCTTTGTAAGCGAATATTCATGTTGCGGATAAGTGGTTCATCTATAAATATGAATTAGTTGGTATTCGATGATCATCAAATGTAAATTCCACTGTCAGCACTTGCATCACGTGTGTAATGTGGATGTGAGTAACGGGCAAATTCGAACAAAGCGACAAACATATTAATGCTGCAAGTAGAATTTACAGTCAAGCTGCACTCATGTATTGAGAACTGTGACTTTAATCACATCACCCGGCACAATCAAAATACCGCAGCTGAAATTTTAAATCACACCAATCTGCGAGTGAGGTCATGATTGCTTCATCATAATTTCCAGATAAGTGCATATGTCCCGTCTATTTGACTTCTAGTCTGTAATTTCACTTCAACTCCGTCCGCACGCACAAATGAACTTAACACGTGATTTAATATCATCAATTTTCCTTACTTGAAGTGATTCAATGGATTGGACAGTGTTTCACGAATGATGAATGTGAACATGAAAGCTGATTGTTGTACGTCAAAATCAATTTTTTAAATTCATTCATTTAAGTTCCACACCACTCTAAGTATTAACATTCCGAGAATTGTGTTCCACAAACCGTAAATGCATACATAATGCAACAAGTTATTATCGAAACTTGCTTCGTATAATCGACACTGACTGAACCTTTACTGTGATTGTCTTGCAGCCTTGATAATGTTTTCAATTTTACTTTTACATACCTTTATGTGTACCATTCTGATAGCCTGTACTCAGGTGTGTTTATAATTTCCAGGGATATTACTATTTTTATTACTCGTCTGACCCTTATGTCCCAAATCCTTGCGCCCCTTTCTCTGCTCAAGTAAGCAGAACTATACAACTAAGTCAATGTGTTTGGTTGTCGAACGTGGCAATTACACCGCAAGCACTTCACCATCAAACAAGGTAAAATAATTACTACGTAATGGTTTAAGTTAGGTGCCGCTTGAGTTCGATTGAAGTCTTGACATGTGCACATCAGTTAATTGATACCTCGACTTGGATAACTATGTAATGGCGTTTAGCTCGAATATGGTAATGAAGATCAAATTGTTTGAAAAAATTGAAGAATGTTCTACGAAACTTCTAGAGAGAATGAGGGGAAACTTGTGTAACAAAGTACTGGGTAAACTTACTCAGCTTCCTCTTGCACGAAAGTGCGTTAGAGGACATCTCACACAAAGTTCCAGAACCCCCAACAGGTTTACCGGAGTCCGGCCGAAATCTCTGTTCATCCCACACCTCTTTTGTCCCCGCGGCCGCGATTATGACTGGGTGAAAACACGGAATGCTACGTCAGCTAATGCAACTTCTTATATCTGTAGGGTAACCGTCAGTTGGAACACGCTTTCACAGAATGTGACGTTTTCAATTGGGGGCACAATTATTCAAAAAAGAAGTTCTTCGGAGTATTGGCTACTTTTTTACTAGACCTGGTGTAAGGGATTTGTTTACATTGTATTTCTTTTTAGTACCATCCTGGTCAAACATTCAAGCCAACTATGCTTTCAGCATACTTTTTCATATCAATTAATGTTTTTCACTTTACTGGTTATTTTGTCAAGAGAATTCGCCTTAATGATTATAAGCCAAGGTTCTGGGACAAAAACCGCGTTAGCCATTCGTTTTGAGTTTATATTATGCGCTTTAAATGGGGAGCTGAACCGTGCTATTGGAATTGGTTTTGAACTTATTTTGTTCTGATGGTTAGAATTTCCAAGCAGGTTCTTATTTGATGACTTTCATGCTTGTGCATGGAAGTGAGGGATTTTCTTACGGTACCATCGCGTCTTTAGAAAAGTGGAAAACTTCTGGTCCAAATAGCCTTGTTCAGAGAACTCACGTGAACTGGTTGGTTTATGTTACTGAACGATTGTAATCTAGATGCCACACAACGGACTATAAAACCATCAATGCAAGCCATCAAATCAACCGCTGTTTCTAACTAGGACTATTTTTATTGGAAATACTCATTAAAGTCATAAGAACGACAAAGTTGAGAAAATATCTTGTTTTATCTGTTTGATCATCGGGCTAATCACAAAACAATAAATATGAAAACTAACTAGAATGATTCATGAAAGTGGTCAATACAGGTTATAGACAGTGCAGATGTAGCCAGTTACGCAACAACTGTTCAAAATTAATACGACCGTTTTTGAAAACACTTGGTCCACCGGAACAATAATCTCTAGGCTATATTGTCTGCTGAAAGCGTCCAATAGAGGTTTGCCTTTGAGATCCATTTTAGATATATGAAGCTTGCCTTATCATGCTCTGGCCAAATGGATTGTCGAGCTGCTCAAACCTATCAAATTGGACCTAGCAAAACAGTCTTCTGGATATGTTTCAGTTCATCGACGCAATACAGGAAGTAAACCTAAACAATCAAATAATGTTCTCATACCTTGTCGCTTCAATATTTACTAACGAGCCTCTACAAGAGACTGTTGACTGCCTATGCGATTATATTAAACCTAACAACAAACATATTAGCATCACAAATAGCTGAACTGAGAAACTGCTGGTGATTGTTACCAGCAACGTTTAGTTTCTGTTTAGCCACGCAACCTACCGACAGAGATGCAGTGACAGTGAATTCGCTTCTCAATTCCCTGTTAACTGATGTTTTCATGGGTAAACGGAAGGCTAACCAATTCAGTGCGTTCAGTGAACAGTTTGCACCTTATAAACGCTATGTTGATAATTTTGTGCCATAAATGAGGATTCTAACATTAACAGAGTTATGGAATTGTTCAACTCAACCCATAATAGTAGTTAATTCATCGAGAAGTCAGAAAACAATGGCCAATTAAATTTTCTGAAGAGGACATGATTCAATCCAACGAAAGTTGTACAGGAAACAGACTTAAAGTGGTCAGTACGTTTATTTTGACAGTTTTGTTCCACTAAATCAAAGGCGAATCCTATTGGGATGTCTGACGGTTAGAGTTGAAAATCTGCACTCGTGAAATCTTACAAACTGAGCTAGATTTTCTACAAGAAGTGCTCGTGCTGGATGGGTACTCCAAGTGTTTCATTCAGAAGGCAATGCAAGCGGTATAGTCGAAACTTAGTGCATCTTCTGTAAATAAGAAACTAGCGTTTGTTGAGTTTCCCTTCAAAGGGGATCGCGTGCTCAAGATTATCGCGAGAAAAATCAGAAAGACAGTTGAAACAACCCACCCTGCTGCGCGATTATGGATGAATTTTTCTTCAACATCCGTTATCATGTCACAACCCAAAGACAAATTTCCATAATCTACAAGCAGCTGTTGTATGTACTCGTTTATTTGCTAGTGTCAGGCGTCATACATTGGTCGTACTATGAGGCTGTTGTCTGATACAGTGCGTGAACGTCATCCTGCGTGGTTGAACGTTGGTGTGACTAAAACGATTTCAAGCGCGACTGTTGTTCATTAGAGCGATTCTAACCGCAGTGACGGCAACAGATACCTCTCAGATTTTGCAACGAAGGCCAAAAAATCGACCATAGATTGTGAGATTCTGAATGTTAGCCGTTGCAGAAGCCAGTAACATCCGATTGAACGACCGTCATCTCTGTGCTCAGAAGAGGATCATGTGGATACTTGATCTCCTCTGGCCCACAATCAGTTAAACCTGCAATTTAGAACAGCAATTGTATAACTGATAAGATACCGTTTTTCTGACTCATCTTGGTCACTGTTTCGTAACGTTTTATAACGTGAGGTCAGTGGCGCAGTGGTAAACACGGTTGCCTCATGAAAGCGGGTTCGGAGTCCTAGTCCCAGCCACGGTAAGGATATGCATAACTGATAAGCATCAGTCAGAGTGAATCTCGAGTTTAGTGCTTCTTTTCGAAAGAGGTTGACTGGAAAGTCTATGGGAATGCGACAACATCGATCAATTGTGGGTGATGTTCAATCCGTATGAAAACTAAAATCCCCTACGATTCACCAGTGTTGCATAACTATTGTGTCGAGAATACCCAAGGTATCAAACAGAAAACAAATTTGTTCGTTACCAGTACGACTTTTACTAACGTAAAGAATGCAATCTCGACTCAACTGTAAGGCTCATACATTAAGCAATAGCGGGTGGACAGTTTGCACACAACAAATCCGCCACCGCTACACTGAATCAAAGCGTTAGGATGTAAAAGTGAATTTCATGGAGAAGGTACGTTAGTTCGCTATAATATCATGACCAAAATGAGGTGCGAACGGACCACGTCGACTTTCCAGTTTGCTGCACTATTAGTTAACCTTAAAAACGTTTGAAATAGGTAGCGCAGTAAGGGGATTTGAAATAAACTGCAGTAAGCGGGAGTGAGTATGAATATTGGATTACACACGGTGGCGGAATGAAACAGCAGCTTATAGTAAGCAAGATATGCAGAAATGGCCATGTAAGTACACGTAAGTGCATACTGACTCAGAATCTCGGAGAATTCAGTTGTACCAATGGTGTTTTGTAAAGGTTACAAACTATTCAGACGGCACATCATAAGCATCTACCTTTCAAAATGATACTTCTGATCCGGTTATTATGTTCGGCAAATATGACTAATGTTACCATCCGTCAATAGGTTGAACGTCGTCCCACACACTTTGCTGTCATGCGAGTCTTCATGATCATCTAGTGTAGCACCTGACTTAAAACACTTCGCCAACCACCAAAGTAAACTGTGGTCAATGACGGCTACATGCTCACAGGTCCTCGATTACATCCTCGAATTATAGTCCATCCATAACTCTAAAGCAGGGTACATGAGATTCATTCAGAGATGACTTGAATGATGGTGTTTGTTGAACATCTACCGGAAACCTGCGTAGTTTGGTCAGCCTACCGGCACAATATCACATGTGATTAAGTGAACCAATGATATTGATGCCACAGGTCATGGCGCCGCACGCAAACTGACTACTTCGGCTCACTCAGCTGGATCGTGACTTTGCTGCTAACTCGTGTGCATTCTAATCGCACTTCAGCGTCCTCATCTTGAAGTCAACTCGCTGTCGGTGTCTACCTTTCCAGTGTACATAGTCTATTTAGTGTGGCTTTTGAGACTGACAAAATTAACCAACTAGTTAGCACATGACAGCGGGTATTCTCATTCTGTCATAGTTTATCCATATTTTGTCCCGTCTGGTATTTGGAAACCATATTCATCGGCAGTGGTTCATTGTTCACTATAATGGACTTTGTGTGCCACGTAGGCTATAGTGAGATGTATATTGTTAGATCGACCCCTTACGATTCAGCTTTCGGCAAACTAGTTGATGACACCGTAGAAACTGTTACTGCACGAATGCCTGAACTGCACACTGCTGTTGTGCACACAAATGTGGATCAGTGCCGACAGCAAGGATAGTATAGCATTTGGCGGATTCTGGCGGACACTAGTAATCTCTTTGTTTCCCCAGGCGTAAGTTTACTTGGATGCACGATAATGGTGAACGCTGCTGTCAGAGAAGATGAATATTGGGAAACCACTTTCCGTAAACAGTCTGCTGTACACTTCTTTACTCTATGTGCTGTGCTGGTAATCTACAACTTTTATGAGTTCAGCTGGAAAATTTATTCAATTATACGACTATATAGTTTCACGTTTACCTTTTGCGAACCATCGCCCCCTAGTTGTGGATATATCTGATGATTCACTGAACAGGTACTAACAGAAAGTTACAACATATGTAGCGGAACATTCTACACATGAATACATGCGGTATCCCGCAAATCGCGGCAATATTTAAGTTTCCCACCTTCACTGATAGGTATGCTATCCATAATCTGTGAGGAGGGAACCACTTCTCCAAAATCTACTATTCGGTTTGACTAGAGCCAGTACCAGCTGCAGAACGCATCAGTGTAGAAGACGTTTTTTGGATGACCTTCAGGCAGACATTGAGAGCTTAGAAGAGATCGAATTTCGAAACATAGAGCTTTCTGTTATATGCGAACTAGCGACAACAGCTGAATGCTCGCGTACGGCATGTGTTATATCAAGCGAACTATGAGTCCACCTGGGGCTATCATAGATGCTACAACCCTATGAATTGTTGTGGGGTGCCACATGTTGCCACCGACTTGGGTTTTTCCATCACTCCATTTCTGATTAAGTGATAGGTTTAATCATCAGATGTAACTTTGCCCGCCCGCACGTAATGCGTGGTTTGTAGGGCCAAATGTATCACTCAGTTAGCGGATAAAAATATTTTTTTTCTACAATTAAGGCAAACGGCCAAACGAAATATCCAGCTTTCGTGCGGATACTCGTGGAAACTTAGTTTCATGTTTAGGCTGGTCACAACAATGTCTTCTCATCTGGAGGAATAAGCGGCAGAGACCACTGACAACTTCAAGTTTATTAACCATGTGAAAGGCAAGAGCAAACTGACTTTTGGAAATGATCTCAATTGACTATCAGAACTGTAAACTTTTTAAGCAAAAAGAATGACGTTTAGTGTTGCGTTACCGTCGTAGTCTGAACAAATTGACTAAAACACCTGTAATTCCAAATCACATAACTATAGAGAAAGAGTGAAACTCCTTAGGAGGAAACATCCCAAAATATGCCAGTTACCCTTATTAAAAGTTAGTGGTAGATTCATTATTTCATATTTAACCGAATGATTAAAACAACACACAGAACCTACGCTTATTTTTCATACATATAGAATTCCCTTAAAAGTCAAACAAGACGGTTTGTTGTGCTCTATCGATTCAAGTGTCAAATGTAATAGAAAGCGTTCACCCTTTCAATGTGACTTGTTGTCCTTGCCATAACGAAAATCATCTACTTTTTGAGCATCTCTAATAAAAGCACTTTCTGTAACTGTGTGTGTGGGAAAAAAATCCCGACTACTATCTAGAAAGAATTTATTATGCACTTTTTTCTACTACCAACATTGGCGATGGATTATTCGGGTGATATTCAGCCTATGGGAAAAACATAGCATCACGACATCAAAATTGAGATAGAAAAATATAGACCTTTATTCGCGTAAAAGCAAGGTTGAGTTGTTCTACGCTGATTAACTTATTTTGCTTGATTGAGTAGACTGCGAACACTGTTTGGTACTTCATGGTGAATACAACGTAAAACTCATTTTATAAATAATGAATGGAAAGAAATGTTAATGAAGCTTAGCCATTGGTTTCAATTCCCCTGGTGAGCAGCAAGGGAATTTTATTTCTGTAAATCAACAGAAATGGTATTCGAGTGCGTAGACGCTTTAATTATTGGTGGTTTCCGACTACGCACATCCTTCAGTATTTCTACCGATGCACACAAAACGGAACCAACAAATTCGGGGTTTTTACATTAGAAAAACAGCATGCGTACACATAAGTGTTCGGCATTCAACGGCTGCAATCTCTCTGGACAGTCACGACCAGACTTTAAATTCCAGCATGTACATAAATGTATATTGTCATATGTAAGTTACAAACTATAACGCTGGCGGCGATTAAGTTCTTTACGGACTAGCAAACTGTTCGTCATAATATGAAAAATAAATGCAAACAAAAACGCTGCTTACTTCCAAACATCAGACTGCTGTATTCAGGCAAATAGTCCTGTTACCAAGGACAGAACATTGACAACTAATGTTCAGCCGTATTGAAGCACATGGACAATCATTAGGTGACCAGTATGCGATAACACCTATCAGATAAAGTATTGGTGCATCATTCACACCGCACTGGAAATGCTCGTAGGGACTTCTTGTCCCATATGATATTATTGTATAACACGATTTTAATGAAAATTACAAAATCATGTACTGCTCATTATCAGTTGGAATGCGGTAAACTATAGTAAGATATTCGCACCAAATTTAGTACCAATGAAGTCAAACAGTTACAGCGTCGTGGGTAACATGTTATGGATCAATGGATTTAGAATAACACAGTGTTACGGACAAGTTGTAATAGTCTACGTTTCACCCACCATTTAAACAGATGTAGCGCAGATGGACCTAAACACGGCAAATTTTGCGTGACCTCTGTTCTTTCGGCATCGTGATTCTGATTACAACACTCCTAGAGAAGGCCAACCCAGGTTGGTGAAACGTAGAGTATTACGGTTGTGATTCAAGAACGCCGATGGCACAAGGTTTATTTATTCAGGAAAGCAAAAGGTGCGTTATGCGTTTCAACAAGAGAAGAAACAAAAACACTCATTTATGTACGGTACTGGACCAGGACGGTCACGATTGCCACAGACAGCAATGCTCAGTTCCTTTACAACCCCTTACGTGCCAAAAACTATTTCATGCGATGATGCACTCCGATATTTCTTCTTGCATTTTTCCTGCGGCTACTTAAATGTCAAAATCTATGCTCTGGCGCCCACTACTGAATAGCAGTGTTGTGAGTAGTATGGCACGATCGCTTCTCCTCACCACGCTAAAACTTGCACGTAATATTGTGTCATTCTCAATCCATTCACCAATGGCCGCAAACAATATTTTTGTATATTCAACCCCACTTAGATAAAACCCTCATTTGTTCAAATTTTTATTTCACTCATTCTACTGTTATTTACCTATCAAGTCCGCCAGAACAGCTCAAAGTTTTATCACTTTAACACAGCTCTTCAGGTAACCGTGTAAGACTGTGCACCTTAAAATTTGTGCATTTCCCGTATGTTGCTGAGTGATTGAGAAAGCTGTTTGATTTTCGGAAAGCTGTTTATCAGTATTCATCTCCTCCGACAGCAACACTCACCATTGTCGAGTTACTACCAGAAATCAGAGATTAGGGGATAAAAAACATAATCGGGTAGTACAGCTTCTGCCAACAACTACGTCAGTCAGCAATTTGCCAGTAATCGCACTAGATATCGAGCAGTAAGCTTTGAGTGCTCGACAAAATTAGTGGACGAAGTACCGGACAATCGTTTCAGTAGTGCTCCTTAAACATTATATCGGGTACCATCAACTCGTCGGCCGAAGCTGAGTCGTTAGGGATCGACCTAGCAAAATACATCTCACTATGGCCTACGCGGCACAAAAAGTCCATTATAGTGAACGATGAACCACTGTCGATGAATATGGTTTCCAAAATACCAGACCTGGTAAAATATTGATAAACGTTTGTGATAATTTTCAACCCATCATGACAGAATGAAGATACATTCACTCATTCACTCACTCATTCATTTCTGAATGGATATCATGAACCCTGTTTCAGATTTAAGGATGAACTTTAATCCGAAGATGTAATCAAAGGCTTTTGAACACGTAGCTGTCAAACAACCTTAACTGGTTATGGTGGTTGGAGAAATGTTGTAAGTCGGGTGATACGGTATTTGGTAACCTTTACAAAACACCAGTTGTACAACTGAATTCTCCGAGACTTTGGACCAGCATGTCCATTCTCATTCGATGGCTAGTTCTGAACTGTTGAACAAAAGATTTTATAAACATATTTATTCCGATGTTGTTTATGATGACTGGTGATCTTTTTGAATCTGAAAGTGTTTTGCTTCCCAGTGACTGGTGAATTTTTTACATTGGCAACCGTAGTACTTTTGCTCAATCCAGTTGCGAATACTGTCTATTCGTTCTTCGTAGATTGTGCGATTCCATCGTTGTAAGTAACTTGATTCATCGATCGCGCGGGAACACAGAACCTCATACACATTTTAGCGGGACGCATTACATTACGGACCGAATGATTATTGCGGCTCACGAAGCTCTACACGGGATTTTTAAGTAGGAGTCGATTTCTACCCTGCTATGCGGCGTTTGTTGTTGACATTCATAAAATAATGGCAAACGTCTACGTAGTAAGCCATTTAGTAGACGGTGTACTAATGATATTGACAGGGATCGGTGGTAGTGAGACAATCTCTGAATGACTGTCTAAAGTATATTACCGTTAGTGGGCGTACAATTTTTTTAAGTTCGGACTTAGTTGTGTCATGATAAACAGGTGAACCTTGCTTGTAGTCAAACTAAACTGTGTGATTCGGAGTGACTGCGCGTCTATTTTCCTACAATTTGAGTTTATTTTGTACAAAACGCTTGAGTATAACAGCAAGATCTACTTTAATGCACAGATTATCAATGGGTCCAAATATCAGCTTATCAGCCAACCGCGCGCACATACTGGACGTGTCTTTCACTAGATTGCGAATGATCTAATGGGAGATATTCGTTGTAGAGTTGTTGTCGAAAGGAGATTGAGGCCATGGGGCGAGAAGGTGAATTACTGAATGAAAGTATACGTGGCATTTAACCGATTGTCAGCAAAGTTCACTTTCGTGGATTGCCAGATTGCCTTGATAACTGATGTGACAACCAGTAGTGTGATAACCAGATGCTAATGTTCAAGAACAAAAGATTAGTCGAACTTGTGTTTTAGACAGACCCAAATGCATACCATCCTTCCTGATGTCTTGATAGGTGAAAGTAGATTTTTCTAGTTCCATTATGTATTACAAATTTTTCACTCCATATTTGCAAGCCGCTGAACGCTCAGGATATTCATTTAAGCTTCTCTTTTCAATTTAAGCAATATAGGTTTGAACCAAATGAGTTATTCTGTTTAGCGTTTTGCGCGGCAGTGACCGAGAATTCTACCTGCCCATACTGAATGCCAGCTGGGTTTGCTTTTTCAAACGGCCTGATCGTTCCGTTCAAGGTCAAGAGAGCTTTTAGCGATGTATCGACTGATCAGACGAATCCACATGTCCTAAACAACTGATCTATCTTTCTACAGTCGTTTTGAATTTTGAGCATCCTACTGCATGCTGTTATTGATCACTGCAGATGAGCAACTTCTTACCTAGCCTCTTTATATGTTTTGTTGGCTTTGCTGCTATGTACACAACATCTACCAGTGAAATATAGCGGCTTCCGATGAAGATTTTTCGGTCGTCGAACGGTTGATTAAGCTCTGTTTCAGGTGAGTGTGACATCAATCTGTGAGAATGATTTTGTATTGCACTTTTCGTCAAAGTGCACGGAGTCAAACCGAACCAGCGATATTTTGTAAACTACTGTGGACGGATCATGCCTGACCTACAATCAATTCTGCAATTTTGCAAACGGACAGCGACTTCATTAACGACCTACGTTTAATTCTGAAACAACTTGAAGACGCATCATTTGGTTGTGAAATCGTTCATCTGGGCCTCCCATTCAGAGGTGAAAGTGTCCGGTCCGTTGCTTATTGCTGACGAATCTTCCATATGGAATATAAGAAAACGTATGTATGTTATGGTTTGTAATTTCAGTGGTTTGAAAGTGCGCGCGGCTGCATCAAACGCAATTAGCACCTGCACTGTAAGATCATCTGCGACGGACCGCTCGGCACGGGATCGAGTGTATCGTTGCATTTACCGATCGTGATCTTTGAGCGGTCAGAACGCGGCTGGATCAACCGACCATATCAGCGGCAGAAAGTAACACTTGACTGGGCTGGATCCATCCGTTACAGATCATTTTGGTGGACATCCCACCGTAAGCCAATAAACAAGGGGATTTGCACGGGCAGTTGGTGCGCAGTTGTTTGGGTACGGCACTAACAGTGAACATTACGCTTACAGACGTCAAAAGGTTGCTCAAAATCTACGTATTTTTGCTGTTTGACTGAAGAATGTGGCAAAGCTGACCCACAGGGAGCTAAAGGATCATTTTACAATGCGAACTGATATGAGAAGTCAACAGGATAAACTCAGCTCATGCTCATTCATATGCTAGTTTCATTATTTCGCACCTGCTCGCATTGCAAGCAATTATGTATGCAAGACGAATAGCGTGTATTCAAGCGAAGAGAGAGGGCGCATGAAAAGTTAATGACGTGCAACTCGCTAAGTTCCAATCAGATAAGAGAAATTAGTGAACAGCGTGAGCAAATCGCAGTTGTTATACATGCTTGTTTTAGGAAGGTATATTCCGAAGGGCTGTTCGTCCGCAACGAAATTTCATTTCTATCTCGTTGATGGGCCATAAGAACCACCATCGTTGGTTTTCATCTGCGTCTGAACATGATGAAAACCATATGGCACTTGCACTCAAACTTAATAAAAGCTTGTGTAAACGTCGTGAACATCACTCCGTCAAACAATAGAAGGAGGTGGGGGGGGGGTAAATCTCATATGGGAGAACGATAAAGTGTTATCGGTTGTTTCGGTCGCCGGTTCGTTAAACTTAAGACCATGAGTGCATCGTTTATGTAACACTGAACGTCGTCTTTCTTTACCGGTGGAGAAATGGTTCTTGAAACCGATTTTGAGGAGGTCAAAACCTCAAAAGATTAGTAAAGGCACACTGGTGGATCTGAATTCGTTTGATTACCAGCGACGTGTACACATAAAGTCGAAATGTTCAATATTTTGGACTAGCAGACATTGCCTTTCTTTGCAAGATCGAAATTGTCAAGACTAATTTTTACCAGCTATTTTTGTTCCAGGCTAGATAGTACCATATGAACTCTATGCCACTGACTTACTCAGGCGCCCTCTAACGCACAGCGTGAACACGCACCGTGATTGACGTATTTATATCCCGTGAAGATTTACACAACGGACACGTGCTTCATTCACCGTATGTGCACGTGGTTGAAAAATGTAAATAACGATTGTCTAAGGTGTGGTCTCACAGTTTTGCTGCAACACGTTTCTGGACACCGCTCAATAATTTATTGTACCACATGTCTGAGAGTGCATGTTGAAGTTATTTGCAACAACCTAACACGCACAGCAAATGGGGTACCGACCGTCTATTGGCTTCGAGTAGGTCATCATAAGCGGTGCGAACATGTCGAGACATGTGAGAGGTGGACAGTATATGCTTCACTGATATCTTTGGTTTTGTCGATTTGTCGTACTTCATAGAATGAGTGCTTGTCTTCGCTGACCACCCAGTGGACAAGCGCGTCAACGCTGACTAATCAAATCCACGGGAAGACCAGTGATGTGAAAGGGTTAGGAGTTGGAACAATGCGTGCGTCATGTGGTGCGATCTCTGAAAGTTTCCACCCTTATAAGTAAAGACTGCAACTCCAAATGACTGAACCTTGCAGTCGATTGAAACTGGCAGAATAGAATAGGTAAGCATCAGTCACCATCTAGATTTGCGACTGATAAACGAACCGAGCTTACTTTCCTGTTTCTGCGGATGGTCGCTGCGTTGCTATGTTGGACAGGCTATTAGTCAAACAGTAAGCAAAACAAACACTTGTTAGTTCATTTCGTTTACAGATTGATTTAAGCTTTTATGGAAACTTTGATAATGTGCACCAGAATGTGCACTGGCGCACCACGATCTTCAGTTGTTTATGCGGCTGCTTCTGTGTTTTTTCTAAACAGTACATTGAAGCCACTGAAAACGTGTAGAGGTAACAGCACAAAAAATGAAGGTTTGGGGTGCTTTAATCATTGGTTAATAGGGGAGCGGAAAGTTCTGTTTATTAAACAACCACACATTCTGTAAGCGCTCATGTTGTGGATCGCAAGCTGAAAGTTTCATCGTGGTTATTGGACATAAGTTAGGTGAGCTGGAAAGATCAAGCGACATTCTCCCTCGCTTCGGCGATCCTGTGATTGCAGCATTGTGTGTCCAAATCGATTCTCATTTTGTGTCGCAGTCAATAAATCAAAATTTGGATGTTTTAAGTTCTTGGCCATTGCCTACTATTTATCCTGGCGAAATGTTATATGCAAGACAAAATAATGTTACTTGTTACTTCTAGACAATTTATATCCACATATACTTGAAAACTCACGTTACCTACCATCCGACTGAGTGAGGCAATCTAATGTTGGCATTACGATACATAGAAAATGTCTGCGATTCCACCTTTGTTACCATCCTTGAAATAGGAATAGTCAAAAATGACCCTTAGAGATGATAGCCGAATGGAAAATCCATAAGATTGAAGGTTCAGAAATCTTTACGCAGCAATAATAGGCTAGTTGGCACATTTATACTATCGATTTGAAGAATAGGGAGCTGCCCTAAAATATATTAAGCGATCTGGGTTGGCAGCAACGTCATTTTCTAGCCACTTTCCATAGGTTGTCACACGTCTTTTTCATTCATTTACTTCGCTCTCACAACGTTCTGGGTTGTGTTTTGTTGCATGTCAGCGGAAGTTGTGGACGTATTCCGGTGTCTGCGGTCTCTAGAAATGTGTCCAGAGATGTTTAAGTCATTTTCAACATGATTCTGTCACTGTCTGCTGTTGTGCTAAAACATGATTAGGGTGTTGTGGTTACGTCAATACCTTCACTGCTGATGACACCAGTACAATTGACCAACTTAAAACTCTAGCAACATACACGTCCGGTCAGTCGAGGTAAACGAGGTGATCCGATCTCAGGTTGGTTATGAGTGAGTGTAAGTCCAGTGACCGCAGCACCTCCATAACATCTGAAAAATAAAACTTATCGTTTGATCTTCTGTTGTTTCAACAAATTGGGGATGCCGTTTCCCTGACGTTTAGCTGAATATCTCTACTGGTGTATCACGGAAATCATGATACCTCAAGCTGCCCAAGTGTTTAACCAGTTCAACTAGTAGACACTGAGAGGCAAAAATCCACGACATTCATTGTTGCCAAACGGGTATTACCCGGCAGTAGTGCGCACAACTTCCAACTGGAAATTTCAGTTGACTGAACTTTCAGGTTATAAATACAGGTACACGGACGGCAGCATATACGTGTCGATTGCATAATAAACGTGCCACTCCACTGAACAACTGTTGGCTACGTTGATGCAATGATTCAACCACCAATAAGATACAGTCACCACAGTCAAGCCCCTACCGCATTGAAGCGTAATTGTTTGAACCAGAAGCGATTGTGTAGGGCACTGAACTGGAAATGATGCACAATTGCCATTAACTCATTGCACCGGTTTGCCTAGCTGGTGAACAGTATGTATATTTTGAGTAAGCAGAATAAGGCGGCGATTACTGATAATTGAATACAGCAAAAATTACACGGGGTCATGTGGTCCTTAAGACCCATAGTCCGTTACCAACAGCCGGTACGGCAGTTGACGTCGAGCCTACGTAAGGCAGTTGTTAGGACAACTGGGAAGCTTAGGAAACAGTAATCAAGTGGAAACTTGTAAAATCACACTTACTCACTAGCTGATGAGCTTAACATACAGTATACTAACACGAACGGGAGTCGAAATGATAAATGCCAGCAACTCAATACAGAAAACTTTTTACTTTTTAAGAACAGACGAAAGGTTTGAAAATGAATAAGGGAGAAGGAAGCAAAAGGAAATATTGACGAGTAAATGAAGCCGAAGCAATCGTAGTTTTGTCTGTGACGAAGTGAGGCATTTTACTCGCCAATATCTCACTTTTCCACAATGAAATACAACACATTAAGGTATTTCACAGGACTGGTTAATACAAAACCAGTAAACTATGTAACAGAAGACAAAGTCTGAAGCATTTTTGTGGAAATAATCTTTCGAGACGGATCGCATACGTTAACCTAGCTAACAAAAGCAGAGACTTGTCGTAGTCAGTTGGCGCCTCCCACACTTTGACTGTAAGAGTTCACCGTCACCAGCGAGCAGATCGGTGACAGTACCAAACAGTACTGAGCTAGATCACAGCCCAGCGGAATGTCTTCAGAAGTGAAGTGGTAGCGACACATCCGACGCCTATGTAGTTCTGTAGGACAGCCTCCGATCAAGACATTTGTCATACGTTCATAGTAAACAGATGGAACGGGTGAGTTGGCTGCAGCGCCTCATGTGTTGTATTGAGATAAGTAGGCTCTTTGTGTTTTACGAAATAGGTGGCTTATCAACGCAGGTATCAAGACGTGTAATAACTTTTGGCGGCATTTCACGAAAAGTGGACACTACTTAAATTAATTTCGAGGATATATTGTTATATTCTCTTGTTACATAAATGATCTTCATAGATACGAGTACTACTACACCTTTTGATTATTCTTACATAAATATCAGTATTTGCCATTAGATTCGTTGCTATAAATCCTTTACAGATTTACTGTTTTGTTGATATTTTATTTTTTGTTTTACCGTGCAATGACCTGCCGCTTATCAGTTAAGCTGTAATGAGTTTTCGTGCGCGAGGAATCGTGATAAGATATTTTGGCGGTACGCAGGAAACGGTAGTGGCATTTGCTTTACGCCGATCAAACCTATCCAGAAACCGAACAAGATAGCGGTTATCGGCATGCTCGTTTGATTAATCACCGAAACATATTTGTCTCATTTTGTGTAACTCAGCTTTGATAACTCGTAGGTTATATGCGATTACCTTGAAAATCCTGAGACCACTGACTGTTACTGGCAGGTATTTCACTTCAGTGAACAGCCCTCAGTTTCTTCGAGTCAGACATCTACAGGTGGCATGGACGGTTCCATTTCTGTTACCAGTTAGTATATTCAAGTGTGAGCTGTCGAAGTGTACCTGACCATCAGAATGTTACGTTAAACAATCCACCACATAGTCCTTAATCGGTAGGTTCAGTTTTTTTAGAATCTCTTAGCGTCTGTACAAAGAATGATATAAAAAGCAAAGATATCAACATTTCATTGCGTTCTATACGTGGATATATTTTTAGGACCCACTTTTTCCCAGCAAAATTAGGGAGTCCCTATCTCAAACATTTTTACTGTCCTGCTTTAGTGAAGAAGCTCGACGGTGTGGTAATAACTAATCAACTCTTTTTTTCACACCCGATAGACATATGAAAACTGTACTAACATCATACGTAAGTCTTACTCATAGGCACTTACATTAGTCTGCGTATCACAAATCCTTATGAACTCACGTTATGAAGTACCTGTGAGCAATTTCACTTCTCAGAAGGTTTAGAAAGGGCACATCTTAACACAGACCGGGGTTTGACCTTCAATTATTCAGCGCTTTGACAAAATAACTTATTCACGGCAGACGGATAGTGTGTCTGCCTGAGGAACAATTTCTAAACCGACACACTCTACAACCAGTGCTTAGTGACGTCTAGTGCTTAGTCGTCAACATCGTGGCCTATGCGCTGTCATAAAAGGCACATCGACCGAGGCGTAGTAACTATAAACTGATGATGCATTTTACCTGGAAATGTAATCACTTCTGATACTTTTCCTCAAAAGGTTTAGCCAAACTGTTGTTTGGAAGCGAAAATTATCTTAAAAGCTGGTTAGCATTCAACTGTAAGCAAAACGAACCGTCTGACTTTTCACACTTTTATTCTAAATGCCTCACGACCTAGAAAACACGTCAAATAACTGCGGTACTAACTGCTGTAAGGGCTTAGCAAGTCCGACAAAGCGCGGCGGTTAGTAAATCGTTTGATATTTTTCTGAACAGAGAATGACAAAATTACCGCAACTTATTCTATGAGCGACAACCTCCTAGAAATGACAATCTCAACTCCATCCGGTGAAATGTCTATAGCATCATCCCATTCTGTGCACGTGCTGGAGTTTGTCGATAGTATATATTACAGAACCTGCAACAAAAGGTGTTCGTCTTCAACTAAATGCAGAGTAAACTATTCTTAAATTAATTCTCAGGGTGGCCAAATTTCAGAATCCTCGTAGTTGAACTTGCGCAAACGACCAGTAGTGAAAACAAAGGTTGTGCGTTGCTCACAGACAGACGCAGCTGAGCAGTCGTACCGTCACGTCTAATGTAGGGTCACAGACAAGGTAGTCAACACGATGGCCTCATGTAATTACGGTTGATATTCAACCTCCGTCAGTAGCTGAGCTATCTACCACTGAGCTAAACTCAAGTCTAATGCTTCCTCCCAGAAAAGCTGACTGAAAGGTCCATGAGGATATAAGCGCTGCATTCAGTCGTGACAGTTAGAATTTTCCCGTTACCTACTACGAGAAATCATGTTTTTTGCCGCGTTTGCGGAGACGAATCCTTGTCTGGATTTTTCGATGAAAGCTTACATCAGCTGAAATGTAACACATGACCTTCACTGAATTTCCACACTAATGTTCTCTATACCGTAAACTTCCATTCTAATTTCCATAATATAAACAGCTTTAAAATGTAGTACACAGTCTGAATGGGTACCGTCAGGAATAAGAAAGACAAAAAGATAATTTGAACCTCCCGGTGGTGGTGACCACGAGACCTTTCAAACAAATGTGGTCGTACACCCCCCTGAAACCTGACAAATCGATTGTAAAAACCAGGGTTTAGGTACTAGAGTATTAGTACAGTTTAGGTAGTTCTAGACGAAAACCTACGCTAAAGCATGCAAATAGAATCAAACCAGATGTAATCTGCAGATACACTTTGATAAACTATGATCAACCCAAAGGCATTAATTCAAATAACTGAAAACTAAGAATGAATCATTAGCTCTCTAATAAGACACAGCATACATAACTAGTCACGTTTGAGTGGGTAACCATGACTGAAAACATTTAGATCGAGTAAGAAACTATCAATGCAGAGAATATCAATCTAAAATTGAGACAAACAGAGATAAGCGGAAGCTAATCGTTAGACTAAGGGTAAGCTTAAGATAAGAAAAGTAGTTGACTTATGTAAATACCACAATTAATTGATTCAGTTAATAATAATAATTACAGGCAGTTAAAGAATGAACTCATAACTGCCAACTTTTAACACCATGATAGTAAACAAACAGACTGTGTATAACGGTGTATCCCAACAAAATTGGTATAGTTGATGTATGCTTATTATTTGGAAGATACAACACATGAAAGCTTTTTACATAGTAGTTGTGCCGTAACCAATGAGATTGGTCAGAATATCTCAGCAGAATGCCTCTAATTTTGTGTCCATCCGGATATTTCACTGCTTCATGACTTGCCATTCAAAATTTATGTCGAAAACAATATGGCAATTATTTGTCAGTGATGTACATTCAAAATGCCAGCTTTGAAAGGAATATGAAACGGTGGTTAAATGAACTCGGAATGGAGTCAACAAATGATTAACCGCATACGATAAACAATAGTTTATCTACTCACTTCTATTCGGTGAGTCGAGAAACGCGTACATAGATTGAGGAATATGGCGACAAACCACTGTTTTAATCATGGGATAACTTGGATTTTGTAAATTGTGCAAGTCGGCATCCCCCAGATTCAGTAAGAACCTTTCTCATTGCAAAGGTAGATTGATAAACAAAAAGGCGGAACTGATGTAGTGCATACTGACATTCCTGTAATCAAGGGTTCGGAAAACACTGATGAGTTTCTGTGAAAGAAATATATTTATTAGACATGATACACAATCATTCAAGCTAACGAAAAATTGCTTCATGTTACTTTTCTCTATGAGACTCAACAATTTCAGAGAGGAAGAATAGACTGGTTTAAGCAAGCATTGTAACGTAACAAACAAAAACCACTGAAGGTAAAAATCAGTTTAATTCACCAACTGTTCAAACCCAGACAAAATAGACAATCTGAAAACGGATAAATTAATCGTTGTTTCAACATAAAACCAGGATTGAACAAACAGCTTTAATGTTATATCTTTGTTGTTCGTCAGTTTGCTTACTTTGTACTGGTCTAAGTAGGTTACAGCTTGTGGTGTTGCATGTGTAATTGTACTCAGTCAATAAGGTACTCTGATTTCTTGAACATCAGCTTGCACCTATACCTTTGTTTTCTTGTTTCATGGATAAGAACTGCTTACTGCAGCCAGTCCGAGGTCAATCTCTCATCACTTACGCAAGGTTTGAGTTCAGGAACTATGATTATGGTTAATTAATGTACATAATTCCTTATACAATGGTGATACGTGAGTTTTAGACAAAAAATGACCATGGGGAAATAACGACTTTATATCGTAGTATAGCGTAATCTCAAGACAGGTGACAGTACGGATACAGGTTGGTTTCAGAATCCACGTGAACAGGGGAACAAGAGCAAGTTCACCAACTGCAGTGTACATTTTGTACTTTTCAAGAAGTGAGGATGACTGGCACATGGCGGTCAATGTCACTAAACCTATTTCCCATTACTGTTGTTTTATCAAACTGTTGACATAAATATGTACAACTGTGCTCGAGAGATAATTACTTGATTTGCTCAGTTCAGGTGTTAATACTATTGCGTCGAGGCTAGTTCCGGGGTTGCGCTAAGTCAATTACTCCATTTCTCTATTTATTGAACGACCACGCACCGTAATCTAATATTAGCAGTAGGACTGTATTGCCTTTTGGTTATTGAACGCTCTACAAGCCAGAAAGTTCCTCAATTTAATTTAAATTATGATTTACCTTAATTACATACAGACAGTGAACGGATGAAACAGTGACAAAACCACGTCAGTCCAACTGACATTGGGTTCGCATGAACTAATTGAGCAACATGGAATGAAATGGTGATGACTTGTTGAATTCCAAATACGCACAATTAGGGATCGTATATGGAAACAATAAACAACGGTGTTACGTTAGATAATACTGATTGTATTGATACAGACTGAGAAAACCCGCCAAAACGTGTCGAAGGGAAACAGAGTCTAATAAACGAAGCAGACTGGTAATTCCAGAGTGGACAGTTTGTGTAAAGAGTAACTTTCGTTTCATCTTTCATTGAAAAGTATGCTTTATTGCAAGTAATAGGCAGTGCGTTTTGTGTGTTTTACCTAACTGACTGGTAGATACAAGTGCGAAACCTTAGCTTTTGATCCTGAATACTAGGGTACTGCGAACGTTTGTTAATCGTTGCAACCTTTTTCTTCTACTATGTTACTGGAAGACATACTGGACAACGACAAACCCATTAAAAACGCGCTTTCTGTCAGACGTACTTACAAATAAACATTTAGTCCAGCCGATATTCTAAGTTTTAGTTTAATCCTGGCATATATCCCGAAGACCCGCACGTAATAAGTCTGTATCTTTGATGGCAAGTAGTTATAAGCCGTTAACCATATAAGATTCTATCCCGGAAGTTGTTTCTTCTTAAAGTTGCTGCTTGGTTGATTGTGAACCAACCCCTAGAGATTATCCACTGCTCTCCGGACGTCATGTGACCTGATGGCAGCAAGCAACCCATAGATAACTGATAAACTCCCATGTAATATGTCTTGTTGGATCAGGGAGTGCAGTAAATCACTACCAGACGGTTACCAGTGAGCTGTAACATTCATTTTGTTCTACGTAATTAAATAGATTGTCAACTTCTTTGCCTTGACATACGGAATACAGGTGACAATGCAGAGACTATCGTAATATTTTAGGTTGGCCAATATGCGTAGTATTGTGCAACACCAGTTTTTGGCACGAAAAGGACCTGCTATTTATCTTCCACACAAACAAGACCCTAACCTAATGATTTCTTTCTAAACAGGTCGACTGAAAAACGTTAGATTACATAAGTAGCTATCACATTTACAAACTTCTTTTTAATAACGCTTGTGGTATTTAATGTACCTTGTTGGAGAGGTATTCTCCTACTGTTTTGTAAATTCCGCTCAACACTGACCATTGTTACAGAATAGGGGACTACTATTTTGTTGAGGGGAAGGTTGGCGAAGCATGCGATCAGCTAACTTTTTACGGGTAACCTGGAAGAATAAGTAGAGGTACAAGTAAAGGTAACCTTGTAATCGTTCACTGAGACAAATTTTCTGAAACATCGAGTGCTTTTCACAACAAATAACAGAATATATACGCCTACAAAATTTAAATTTTTACAATTGGCTGACCACCAAGTGAGGCAGAACGAGTATACAGAAATTTGTGGTGTGTCCTTCAATCTAATAATTTAAAGCCGATGAAAATCCCTGCTGATTTATGGCACGTCTGCCAATATAATGAGCAATTATAAACAACGGTAGGCAAGATAAAAACAAGTGTTTTCTGGATATGCCAGATACCAATGCGATGTAGTCCACAGTGACTGCAACTCCATTGGTCACCACATGTTAGTATTAGAATGATGCCATACTTTTTGGTTCCAAATAGCCAGTGAAAAGTGCTTGTGTTACGAGTAACCTCGTTTAACTACTGTATACCTCGAAATTGATTTGCAAAATGCTAGCCATTGTAAAACAAATTTATATTTTGAACAAATTGAAATACATAATTCGCCTGCTAGAAATCTATGGTACAAAATGCGTCTGGCATGCTTATACAATGTTCTGGCCAATGCTCGCTTGTACTTCATTGGTGTGAAACTTGTGAAGTGCGTGTACTGAACAGTCCAGGTGGGTTTTCGATACACATTCCTTCTTACTGATCCATCATCCTTGCGACCGATGAGGATGTCTAAAAACGATAGGCATCCGTTTTTTTCCAGCTCACAGGTGACTGTCAGATTAGCATGACATACGTTGAACCGGTTTACCATCTCATCGATCTTTGGCGTAGATTGTGCAAGCATGAGAATATCACCCACATAACATTTTTACAACGGCAGCAATGAAATGTCTCGAGCCATTCACCTTTTTACCATCATCATGAAAAAATCCGTTAGCAAGGGTCATAGTGGACTTCCTATGGCGACTCCGTCTATTTGCCAGTAAGGCCCACTCTGAAAACTGAAACTGATATTTTCCGTGCATAGTAGTGGAGACAGTTTAAACAAATCCATGGGAATTTTTATATCAGAACCATCAGTCTCGATCGGACTGCATATAAATTCAATCGTCTCGTGTAATGTGACATTCGTAAACAGTAATTGAACGTCTACTGAACACATTACGTTTTCTGCTAGGCTGACTTTGTTGAAATCTTCAATTAAATCAGATGAGTCTTTAACGGTATATGTGTCAAATTTCCGTTTTAATAGCTTAAGAGCCTGTAACAAACATCGAGCCAGTTTGTGTTTTGAGACATTGCTAATAGATAGAATAGGTCTGAGTGGCACACCCGCTTTATGTGTTTTGGGTAAGCCATACAGTTGCGGTGCTGACGAACCGCTGGGTTTTAGAGATTTAAAAGTACCTTCATCAATTATTCGGTGTAGCAGCAACAAATCAAGGTGTCGAATTATTCGGCCTTCCATATCAGTAACCTTTTCCACTTCGTCGATACGTTGGAATTTGCTTTCGTCATTCAGTATGAACAACATTTTTCGAACATACTCCTCTCTATCCATAACTGCGGCACCGGAAGATTTGTCTGGCCTCAACACGACAACGTTCTCAGACCTCAGGTCTTTTAGAGATTCAAGATGACGAGTTGTGAGAGCACATCTATCCCTTGATGGTTTCATAATGAACTCATAGGCAATGTCGGTCAGCTTTGTCTTAAACCAGTTATGATTGTCCAAGCTAGTAGTATGCAAATCTGATAACCGATCAAAAAGATTATCGAATTGGGCCTCTATCGATAGGCGGTCTAACTTATTTGAATGAACTTTGTAATCAAGTCCTAGCGACAATGCTTCTAACTGTAACACATCAAGTGGTATAGAAGATAGGTTCAGAACGTACTTACTGTGATCTTGAGTACATGGTTTATCTTCTGATTTCTCCGAAGACTTGTGGAGGCGTTCCAGATTCCATTTCTTCGTTCGATCAACAACCATTTTGCAAAAATTAACAAACGCAATGCGACAGAGAACCGGCAGATTCTCCACAAGATGTACACGACGAGCATGAGTTTGACGTAATTCCATTATACGCGTTTGTACAGTTTCAATATGTGTAGTACTGATACGCGTTAGGTTCCCGACGCTAGGTTTCAGACGACTTATTCTCAAACATTTCAAGATAAACCGCGGATAACGACCCTTTGATATACAGTCGGAGAGACAACATATCTTCATTCATTCTCGAGCCATCTTGCATTTCGGCAACTATGTGTAAGCTTTAGACTCCCATGAACCTGAGAATTTTGCGTTATTGTTCTCCACCTAGTTTGCTGTTTTATTTTCTTCACCCCCACCCCAATAGTATCATATATATGTTCTTGGTTATTGTTGTTTGGTACTGAAGAGCCAATACGAAATGCTAACATCTACCACTGTCTGTCTTCTTACTGCTTTGTTCAAATTTATGAAGGGAACCAATTGTTTCAAATTTCTTTTCAAGCCGTTAGAACTAGCTCAGTGCAATCGTTCATCATATTGTGAGTTTCTGTGGATATTTACAACATCATTTGGCTGCTAGAATGTTCTTAGCATCACCTGCTCTGTCTGTAGTTCATCAAGAGTGAATAAACGCCTGACCCAGATAAATGGGGTTTAGACCAAACCATACTTGTATGCTATCAGGACAATGATACAAATCTAAAGATATTATCTGCCGCATGTTACTTAATGATAGGCCGATTGCTTCATATGTTTCATCCTCACGTCTGGTGATGAGTATATCTAAAAATTTAAACTACCGTCTGATTCACTTTCGTTAGACAAGGAAAAGTTTGGGTAAATAGAAAGTTCAAAAAAACAAACAAAAATGATCAATAACCATGGATTTTAGTGTCATCAACATATCGTTTATACAATTTGGCTTTGGCAGCGTTATTTGGAAATTATCGTTCAGTCAGTCTCAAAGAGTTGGTAACAATTATTGGGCCTAACGGACTAAGCACAGCCACTTCGTTTATCTCTATGTAAGAAAGTCCTTCAACAATAAACCTACCACTTGCGCACAATGAGATGAGATCCTTCAGATTTTCAAGTGGAATGCTTATATCACAGTAACAGCTGGGGTTGAAATCAAATCAGACTCTGACCTTCTCATGAACAAGAACGTTTGTAAATGTGACTAAACGTCAGTCGAATACATATCTTGAGAACTCACTGTTACGCGTTCTAATGTCTCTGCTAATCCAAACAATTCCCCTAGGCACTGGGGAAAGCGTTTTAGAAATGGAGCGTTGAATGTCAATTGCCGTCTTATGTGCGCGCGTCCATTCCCTGTATATTTATGTGTCCGTCGCATATAAGCTGCACGTTATACGTTTGTAACTAATGAGCCTAAAGGAAATGCAAATATATCGAGACATACGTCTTTCACACTGATATAGTTGTAACTAGCATATATATATATAAATGCCATCAGGCGTGAAATATATTTCTTTAGTTTTTGTTAAGTTACCAAGTCCGGAAATAAAAATTACACAATTATTGAGCATCGAACCCGTCTTGTTGGTATATTTTCTGTGGTTCGTTAATACAGTTCCAGGTTCACCAGTGAGGTCAGAACAATCGACTTGTACAAGCACATTAGGGAGTCAATGAATTCCTTGAGTAGGAAACACTAAAAATTAGTACCCTTCTGAGCTGGTTACTAAAAATCGAAGTGCTTTTTTCAGCCAACTCTTAGAACCACAACTGTTGTTTACACCTGCCATTTCCACCCTCACTCTCACGAGTCCTGATTGAGTTGAACGTGTAGGGCTAACGAATTAAGTGGTGGGCAGGTTTTGTTTTTGTTGATGACCACTTGGTATTTCCATAACTTGACAACGTTAGCATTGCTAGTCAGACTGAAAGAACTACACCCACACAAACGGTACTATTATTGACATACCGACCTCCTTAGTTTGATGTGTCGGTACTTTAGAACGTCCTAGCATTTAGGCTGTTGACTTTTTGAGTTGTTCTGTATTGTGTAAATTGGATTGTCTCTGTAACCATAATAAAAGTGCAGGTTGGAATACGATTGACAAATGGAAACACATTTTGCGGATTTTCCTCAGAAGATAAACTTAACGGTTAGCATTTTTAACATATGAGTAGCACTCCAAAATATGACATACCTATTACTTTCTGCAATATTGTTTCGAGTTGACGGCTTATGAGCGAAACTTTTGTGAGTTCTGCAGTCCATCGTTGGACTGAACAACCTAAAAATGTTGAACGGATCGAAACTGCATTTTTACCAAAGATTTCATAGTCTTGTAACGTATAACCACTTTATCTAGATAGTCCCTGATTCACCTTTTGTTCTAGCAATTACATTACCGTTTGAAACAACTGTGAATAGAAATGCATGCTTTAGAGTGCTAATGATCTCAGTGAGTGAGGTTTGAAACGGCACAAACATATCCGTGATTTTAAGTTGCTAAATTATCCTGTATCTGAACTGGAGACAACATATTTTTTGACATACCGAACAACGTTTCTTCTACCAACTGATCTGACTAGTTTTGAACTTTTGAACGAAAAGCATACTCGTGAAAGTTCAACATTGTCAAACATGATCGCCTGTCATTTATTCAGTCTATTGTGAAGGCAATACCAGCACTTAACTTCGATTTATACTTTTGACTTATTGAACACATCTTCTTTGTAAATGACTAACTATTAATATATACGTGTTGTAACCACTGAAATGAAAAACAGTTGGGGCAATTAACTATCACCAACTACCATACTGACACGAGTAAAGGCTCCTTAGGTTTTACTTCCTGAATGCGAGTAGTAGGTCAGCTTGTTTCAGTAGAAGTCATATTTGCTGGCTGACACTGAGTATTGAAGTATCCTACGGATTCACGGTTTGCTCGAAGCCAGCTCCATGGAACTGAAAAACTTCTCTGACTTTACAACGTAGCATATGCCTACCTCACGGCGTAATCTTTTGTTTTATGTCCAGTGTAACTTAGATTAACGATTCTCACTTTCTTCTGGGAGCATTTACTTCAAGGTCATTCCAATACTGTGACAAGTTGTGTGTGCTTTACAAGCAAGAACTTGTTCTTTATTTTAGCCTAAACACTCGACAAAACTATGCGCTTTTATCCTACTATTTTAAATTATTCTAAAATGTAGAATTCTCTACCACCATTTTTTTCCACAGCTGAATCCCATGAATTGAAAATCCTATCAAACTACTTATCGGTAAAAACATTTGACATATCATAACTAGGACTGTCTGAACCATCCTCTCAGGTTAGTCACTGTCCAGGACCCTTTGATGGATGGGTGGATATCAGATTTGTGAGCTGTGGGCGTGGCTTCGTAGTGCAACTGATAAAACATTTTTGCACCTGGGCATTTTGTTTCTGTCGCTGGCCTGAGTAAAGATGATGCGCAAATTTTCCCCAATTGGAGCCTTCCAAATAAAAATGCTATCAATTTATATGGCTGTTTGTAACCTTGTTCGTAAACTACAGCTTCATGTTTGTTAATCACTAGTATATTCGCAGACTTCCAAAATTAAAACCATTGTATCTCACAGCGTGTTTCTCCACTTTATCTGGGAACCATTTTCAAATTGGTTGCATAGACCACCTTCTAATGCTTCACTACAATCGGAGCGAATTTGGTGGGCATATTTAGGGCTTTATTTGTGTTGTTGATTGATCCTGTTTAGATCCGAAATATCTGGGCTTCTTAAGGAATATATAGTACACATTTGACAGTTACACTCCAAAAAGATTACAAGTGTCGAAGTTTTTCGTGTAATCTCGACCAACGTGATGATTTTTAAGCGATCTATTTACCACAAACATTTTACCTTAAAATCACCTTGTAATCTTCCTTGTTTTATTGTTTTTTAAATAATTACTTCGATATTTTTTAATATTCTTCAATACACAAAAAAGGTAATATATTCATTTTCCGAGATGGTTTGTTATTTGGTGTCACGTCATATCTGACCAAGAACTCTAATATGACCTTTCGCTGTACCTGTTCGCCAATTGCCACGTGAACAAGAATAAACCCGTAGTTTACGGTTATGCGACGAAGTGCGTCCCACTATTTCCTGATTTGATTTGTTTTTAAAAGATCAAACTTCTCCTTCGTTGCCAGTCCCAAGATCGGTGTCCTACTTACTAGACTCTTTAATGTAATTTGTAAAAGTCCTGATTGATTTTCACAGAGTGCCAATCACTTGCAATTGGAGATCAGTTGCTTCTATCTTGGTTCTCTTTGTCAACAAGCTGGATTAACTGGATGACCATGGCTCACGCTTTTTGAAATGAATATAAACCATATCAGTCAACCGTAGTGGTTATTGAGTAATTGTTAATGAGTTCAGCCATTGTGTCAAGAAAGAGACCAATGGAAAAACAGCATACGTATTAACAAAAGTTAGCGATTTTCCTGTAAAAATTAGCTGAGATTTGAACAAACTGGACTGAAGGACAAGAACAGCAGCCAAACACCGCCTTTGTTTAGATCTGACCATCATTTCCGTTATTATCTTTTCCCTTGGGTTTTATATTAGAAATCCAAAATGTCATTGCGTTCATGCAAACAAGTGTTAACCACCATTCTCCTGAAAACAAAATGCTATGGCAACCGGAAGATTAGTTAACTTTGATGAATAGCCTGTTCGTTGATGGTCAAACAACAAACTATACTTAAGGATTACTAAGGGCTTCATTGTTTCTATCATTAAATTGATGTAATGTTACAAATCATACCAATTCTCTTTCATATGCGCGTCAGTCTACCTTATAGGATCATTACTTCGATGAATGTGCACAGAACAGCATGTATCGAATAAATTTAATGGATCGCTAAAGCACTGAAACGAAACGGAACAAAACAAGCTTTTCAGCTGCAACGTGGTAGAAGAGACACCATCATGAATTCAGAAATAAGTGTACAAAGTTCCACACCTAAACTGTTGTTGAGTTTGTTACAAAACTGCTTTAGCATCCATAGTAAATTGTGATGACACTTCAATCGAGTTTCAGAGAATTTTCTTGGTTTCACATTCAAACAAATTCAAACAGTTTAATCAGTATAATCAAATAACTTAAGCTCCTCAGCGCTATTTGAACAGCTGTTTGTGTAAAATTTCCAAAGCACACAAAACGTTTAGTTAAAAACGTGCAAACGTTTCATCGAGCAAGACATCACTCAGGTCATACTGCCAGAAGTACGCTGAACATAACCAGAAACTGGAGATCCGTAAGGGATCTCATCACCCAAACATGAAGCATCAGCTTTTACCAAAATAAAACGTATTCTTGCATTTTGTTTTAAAGTGTTCCATCAGTTCTTATTAAAATTGAGTCATTTACCCACTTTCAAAACAAAATTTTGACGCTTATTTGTGAGAGTATGGTGCGACTGAGAAGTTTACTTGTAAAAAGAAGGTATACACGTTTACCATTACTTCTTAAAAGTTTGGTCCATACCCAAATCGACTTTAGTTTTACAAAGATACCGTAATGCATGGGTGGTCGAGTGCAACAGCTTAGATAAATCAATTACTGTTTAGCCAATCACATTAGCCAGTTGATGGTATTTGATTTCAGTGAAAGACCAACTTCAAAGGCTGTGGGATACAGACGTCTATTTCATTAGCCTGATTGTTTTTTAATGTCACCTACCTCGAACAGTAAATTATCGGTACGAAGTCATATCGTTAAATCGGCTTGATTCCTATTAACAGTAGTTTGGGTTTAACTTGCATTTTTGTCTGTTGGTAACTAATGACAATATAAACTTTCGTTTTGGCTCTTGTGTACACGATGAATGCTTGCACTTCGAAGGGTCTTCTGCTTATTTTCCCAGTTTCTCCACAAGTTCGTTTGCTGAAGAGAATATTCGTACCAGGAGTAAAGCCAAAAGCTACATGCAATCTAATAGACATTTTGGATTACATAAAATGTTCAAATTCTTTTCATGTTTTTCAAATTGCATAAATGTAAATCTGAATTTTCTGTTTGAATGAATTATAAATTCGTTTCCTCTAGCCGAATTCTTAGTGTACTGCAATGAAGATTCAAGTGTGCTTTACTTTGTACAACAAGACGTTGGTTATTTTTCATTGGGTGATAGAGAAGTGAAGATTGAATGAACATTGAATATGTGCAGATCAGTCTTTGTACCGAAGTAGGCATTTTGATTACAGTTGCTGTTGACTCACCTAACACATTCTGTTTAATTCGTCTGGCTCCCTTTGTGATGTTTATAAATTAGTGAATGTAAACACTACACTGCTCAAGTTGTTGCGAATATGGAGCTGTTAAGAATAACCTGTTCTTTTCATATTGGTCTATGGGCCCACAAACCCATCGTGCACAGCATTCCTAGTGGAGCCTTACGAATTATGCGTTCGTCTGTTTACAAATTTTTTTAATTACCGAGCAGTCAGGTCACACTGATTTTCTTCTTCGATGTAATTTGTTGGCGACAGAAATACCAGACTTACTTTTGGAAATGTAAATTGAACGTCATTCACAATTGACTACAGCTTTTAAACATGGGTAAATATTTTGACCAGCCTGTATTGAAGTGGCCAGCTGGGCTAAAATTTGGTTATTGCTGGAGCCAGTTAGTGGTGCGTTTCTCTGTTATAACAAACACTCAAACATCAGTCAATATTATGACAAAATTCTTTTGTTGATCAATGGATGATTGACAGTAAACGTGAACAGGGGTTTGCATTCGATATTGAGGTCAATATGTACTACTGATAAACTGGAACAACGATAAAGCTGGAATGTGGTACTTATTCTAAAAACGAGCGGGCCGAAAAGTCTGTGTGAAGTCAAGTTTCGGTGATGCTCCAAATATGTCAACCAGATCTCAGAATGCTCGAGGGCTACAATTATTACTTCCTACCATTAGGAAAGATTCATTTATTAGGGAAAGTGCAGTGAAACACTGACTCATAAATATTGCTTCTTTAACAGTGTACTTTATCATCTATGGAGCAGAAAAAACATCGTCTCAGACAGTAATTAATGTGGATCGGTCATCAGACCAAGCCAGCATAATTCTTAGTAGACATCTAAATTCAGTATAATGTTGTAATAAATAAAAAAAGGTCGAAGATGACAAGAGGTATGTTGAAGAAAACTGTTATCCTGATTACTCTTAGCTGTAATTGTTGCATCTTTTTCATTACCTGTATTTGTGCTCAAATACAAATCTGATTCCTCGGGGATAAACTCAATAAGATGCTCTGTTGAATATACAGATAAGTAAGAAAATCCTATACTGATGTTTGTCATTTACCAAAGTAATGCATACTTGCACTCGACCTTTCTGGGCACGGTGGTCTTGGTGACATCCCTGTCATTCAGACTGTAGCGCAAAACGACTGTTCAGCATCCAAGAAGATCTAATGATACAATGAACACACTGCACTATCATGTATTAAATTTTTGTTGGTCTACGCTTTTGTATCAGACAGACACCTATATTCGTACTGACTAACTGTAAGATAACACGAAACGTTCTTGTTACGACATACTGCTAACTCCTTTTTGAAGGGTTTCTGCATTCCTGCAATTTCTGTCATAGCACGTGATCCGAGCACGAATTACATGCATTATTTCAGTAGTAAATTTAACTATACTGGAACTTTGTGTTGGAAGGCAAATGCTCCTGGTTGATTAGCTGGTACAGTAAAACAGCGATGCGGATATTGAGTAATGATTCAAAAATCTCAAACTGTGGTCCAACCGCCAAAATTCCGTCAATCGGAAAGCCAGTCTGCCTACATCGTGACTGAAGATGGACTAAGTCCTTAATCCCTGTTGGAATACCAGATATCTTCCATTTGCCTATGTAAACCGCTCTCTGTTTTATTCCCACTAGCTTTTGACGCAGTTTGTAATGCAGACATATTTCCGAGGACGGCAGTAGAAGTTCAATAAGTTGTTATTTTGTCGTAAGACGAATTTTACAGCTAAACAGCAGGAGGTATGTTGTGATGTTGCTAACAGCATCAGAGAGAATCTAAATGATGGACTGACTGCTAACAATGACGCAGAACTACGGAGGAATTTGTCGATTAAGCACGATTTCACGTTTATTGGTGACCTTGTGGTTTGTGAACTCAGGTATGGTGTAACGGTGGCAACATTAGAAGAGTTCGCCCCGTTATTCCAGAAACCCCGTCATAAAATACCCAACGTGCCAGTGATGACTACGCTACTGCCGATAATGTTTCAGTGAGTAACTGACCTCACGAATGACGTCTGTCATCTGGTATCTATGTTGCAGAGTTCCTTGTCCGACTTACAAGACAGTGGCTTTATGGGATTCGTCAAGAGTATCCAAGCAGTGACGACATCAAGAACGTACGGATAGGTACAAAATGTAGCTTCAAGGACTACAACGATGCTGGTCGTTGAACAGAGTCGAATCTCATCCACACTCCATAAGTGATGACTGAGATGAAAGGATTCATTTGTTGACAACTCACACTTCAATCTCACTGCAACATAGTTTTATTATCAAGATCTGAAGTAGCGAGTACATTGGCTTCGATAAACTATCAGGTCTGTGCTTGGCAGCTGAAGGTGAATATCCGCAGGATAACCAGACATTAGTCGCAGATGCTGAGCAGTTATGCCGAAGTTGAAACGTGGTGTGAAAACAGTAGCCATCATCTACTTCTTGTATCCACGACAAGTTCGTTGGTTCTGGGCCTAAACTTCTAAGATAGACTTTTCCTTGGCACTAAGCATTACTACTGCGGGAGACTCACAGGAATTATAATTCAAACTTCGTCAATTAGTTATATGCTGCTAGTGAATTGTGGGTGATATAAGGATGGTCCCAACAAAGTTGAATACACATGACAAATCGGTTTTCACGAAAAACTAGAATTCACTCTATAGATTATGAAACCTAATTTGCGATGCTTTTGATTAAACGGGAGAAGAAGGCTTGACAAATCTCACTAGTTTCTCTTCATGAATCAGAATGATTGCTAACGTCAAAAAGAGTGATGACAAACCTTCCAGGATCTGTGACAACCATGCATGGGTGTTAACTTTGGAGTCCAAAAATTCATTGGAGTAATTTTTTCGTGAATCAATTTATTGCTACCAAAGTGACCAAGCGAAGCGCAATTTTGACCCTCATAGACGTTGTTTTCTAGTTTCTGGAATCTGTTGCCAGAAATACTCCGAAACTACTATCAACAGCATTCGTGGTGAACTACCCTGGACGTTCACTTTACATGACAGTTAAGTCAATTTAGACATGATGTGTAGAAGCCATGACTAACAACTGTATACAACGTTTTAGTGTCACGTTGAGACCACCGTGTAGATAATATGTAACACTCAAGTAAAGAACTTAGATTGCAGTTTGAACATCATTCCTACTTGATCGCAGCCTTCGCATTCAGATGGACTTTACAGCCAGCCTCTTTCGAAAAACCATTGAACTCCAGTTTCACTCCTATTACAGTTCTCCGAACTAGAACTCCGGTCACGCTTACGTGAGCTAAATTATGAATTATATTCAGGTTGACAGTGGTCAAATCCCCGAACACCCATCAGTAATCCAAATTTGGATTTCTTTGAACTTGTTGCATCTGCTGAATACTGATAAAACGAAACTCGATACCAACCACTGACCGCTGTTGATATAAGTATGAATCAAAGCAGAGTGGTCAGAATTAAGATAACTCTCAAAAAGATATCTGCTTCATCTGGCAATTCAACAGTGGAATTTAATCGATTATTACGGTAGAAGACTGAACGTAGATTATTGAGAATTAGACTGACCTAAAAGTACCGTAAACGGCAGTTGATATTGACATTTCGCTGTTTGACGCCTACGCCGTTTGCAATCAATATGGGCGAGGATGGAGTAGGGATGGTATGCGAGCGAAACGGTCCTTCGTACTCTTTATTCTACGACTATTGAACAGAGAAAGATGTGATGTTCTCAGGTATGGAAGAGAGCCGTGTCCTTCTGAATTCTGCTCAGCTACTTATTCAGGTCACAGTTTTAATGACAAGCAGTTTACAAAATAGCTTCTCAACCATAACAAGTTGTTTTGCAAGTTAACGGTAACTATGTTTCTGCGCTGGCATATTACGTCATCCGTGTATGTCAAACAGACAAAGAAATCCCCCAGACTGACTTTCTGCTGCGTTGCCTTGGAGTTTTTGCCTCCGAACTCCATCATTCTACTATACAGTCCGGTCCTGTTTCTCGAGAAAAGCCAAGCAGTGGTATCTGGCAGTATGCTGAAGCTGTACTTCCATCACCCAAAATAAGTTATGAATTGAAGTGAGAAAGTTATTACCTTTGTCACATCCGAAGAGAGCACCTTTAACTCTCGAACACTGCTGTGTAGAAGAAGTTCAATTATCGTACTGTTTCCCACCTGAACGACGAGGACAAATAGCCTCAGTAAGAGCTATCTGAGATCGAGAAAATGAAATACCTTGCGAAATAAGTGTAGCTATACTGAGACCAAGGCCTGTAGTGCCTGTCAGAGTTCGTTCTGAGGATTAGTCTCCTTGACGTGATAACTACAAGCCGTTTCGCAAGATGCGTATTCACTATTTTGGACAGCTTCGTAGCATATACTAAGTTCTAGTGTCAAAAGTTTCTTACTCCCAAATGGCCTAAATTGTTCTGACCAATACCCCAGTGATGGTGTCTGGTTTACATGCCATACAGAAACTCCTGAGATGACAGCGTATGCCTCGGGTTTTTATCACACACAATAGGCCACAGCTAAGTGCAACCGGAATGTAGACCTAGTTTGACATTTTTGTCCGTAGATATCTGCGTACAGCACCAGTACATCCGTGTTTCAATAGAGTGGCCGCGAGTTTTTTCCAGAACTTGAAGAATATCTGTATTTCGGTCACTCGTATACTCTGCTTACTCCAAGTACGTTTGTAAACTAGGTCCTTGTGGGGCGCTGCAAAATGGGACATTACAAAAACAATCAGCTTTCGGTTATGATTCAACTATGTGGGACCCATCTAAATGGATAGGACCAGAGAATTTTGCTCCCGCGGAATGAACTTATGAATGTTTTACGGGGTCATCACAGATCATTTAGCGCTACCGTGCTACGGTGCATCAACGGCACCATAGCCAACTTCAGCCTAACACTGACATTGACATCCCAGTGAAAAACCTAGCCATCAGCAGGTAGAATTGTGTGCTTTTTGAGAAAGATCAACGGGTTAGACCCAGATAGTCAACGGATGACTATTTCGAGGAGCATTAGTTGTTTAGCAAGTTTAGCTAGCAAGCAGAAAAGCAAACATCTGAAAGAAGAAGGTTGTGATGATTCAGCAAGCGCCAGTTTTCTCCTAACCGCAAACCGGGAGGGGTATCTACTAACCAAGAATGACGAATGAAAACGTTGAACCAACCGTGGTAACGTCACTGTGACAAATCCCTGATAGATCACGTTTTTTAGTCAGGGACAGCATTTAATTCTTAGCAATGTAGTTTACGTTAGTTGATTCACACCGTCGGGTGCGATTACACTTAAACAGGCGTTTTGTATTATCAGGATGCTAACTCACAAGTTTACCCAGTTCATTTTTGACCGTTCGATAAGGATAAACAACATTGAATGGTGATTCGAGCTAGCAGGATGTTAAGGAAACAGTGAACTTGCTGGTTAATTAAATCTCTGGCCCTATAACAATATCGTGTGAAAGGAAAGTTTATGAGAATCCTTTGGTCAAGTAACTTAGGCCACACTGGAACTGGCTCGTTCGTTTCCTGTTAGAAATATTACTTCCTATGAAGGAAGAGGTTTCAGACGATGTCAATGAGTACTGAGCCTGATCCACAAATCCGCAACCATACATACGTGTTTCATAATCAGGCCAAATTGCCAACAGGTTGACTGAGAACAGTACCATCGGGTCTAAATGTTTTTATATTAAAAGCTCTGGTAAACGGGAGTACATCATGTGAAGTGCAAACAAGTATCTTTTGGTAAGCAAAATTGCAGTTACTTTACCTGTTTATTAGCTCAAAACAGAAAACAACTAGTTGATTCAAAACCACATCAGATAAACGCATTTTAGTGGCGTGACTCCACACGTAAAACAGGAAAACAATGTCTATCAATCTAGGCCAATTATTTTTTGTGATTCACAGGTGGTATTTGGTAATAGTAAGTTTCTTGCATTATACCGTTGGAAGCCTTGGTCAGTTTTGCTTACTCCGAGAATAGTTCATTGCATACACAGTGTGCACACACCTGTCATGATTTGTTGCTACAGTTTATCGAGTTAATGTCGCTACATCTTAGGATTGCATGCGTACATGGTAGACTCGGAGTGAATGCCACAAACAGCCGATCGGAAATCTTACTGTCATATTTGTCCAAAAACAAACGACAAGGTCCTGATTTTAGAAAGGATTAATCAGTTACTTTTAGCGCTTTATTTTGATAACAAACCGCTTAGCAGCTATGACAAATTTGTATTTTTTGACATTAGAAAGTTAACAAACACATGGAAACAGAAGTTATTAAAATTGTGAAGTATTTGTTGCTTTGACTGATGTCTAAATACTGTTGACCTATTAGTGCAAAATGGTTGGTCAGCTAAAGTTGCTTGGTTGTGTCCTATGTAAAATGTGCAACATACACGATTTCAGCATTTATCACATCCTTATTATGTTTGTTCACTGACCACAAAGCAACTATTTTAGCAGACCCCAAGTTTTGAGAGTCAAATGCTTCTTCATAGGTTGAACTGTTTTTATTTGGGATGGACAGGGGTTATCACATATTGCCTAACATTTGAATGCCACATAGTGAGTTGAAGGAAGCTACCTAGTTAGAGAATATAAAACGTATTTACTCAAGAGAACACTGGGATTTCAGTGAGATGGTTGTTTTGACGATAACTCAGTCATCCTGCAAGGGCATACGCTCACATTTGGTGGCAGAAAGTGTCAATGTGACCAACCCTGTACGGTGCTTCAACTCTTTAGCAAAGCCGTTAACGCACCAGTCAACACATTAAATTAACCCGAACGAAGTTACCCAAATACTGTCAACCAGGGATTCTGTATTCTTGTCACTTACAAAAAGTGAATGTAACACAGCATGCAACTCAGTCATCTCCATAAACATCACTTTCTCCACGGGCATCACTAGGCCGGCTTGTTAAAAATCACGATCATACTCAACCGAAACGGTTTTATCAAGTGACCCAGGAAACACGCCTGGAGACATTTTTGTCTCAGTTTCACTGTACTTGTACAAATTGGTTACGTCAATGCGCAAATCAAAACATGAACGAAGTCAGCCATCAAGACAGTGGGATAATTGTCAGCTAGGGTGGGAACTAACAGTTGTCGTAGTAAAACGTTTTCTTTTGTAAACAATCGAGATGAGATCCAAAATCTAATGACCACATCAACGTCCAATTGACTTCCCTACCCAGAATAAAATCATGAGGCAGCAACTACCCGAAGAATTACTGAGTAACCTTTTTAAACGCGAATTCGGTAACCATCTTCATAGATCATTACGTAAGGTGGGACAGACATGAGCACAACTGCCAAATCCAAAGATGAGGAGATAAAAATCCTGAACTCATTCTTCCGGAAATAAACCTGTGTGAATGCTCTCAAAACGTTTGCAGTTGTGGATTGCTTCATACTCTGTAGACTTCCTGTTTGTACTGAAATAAGCTATAAAGAAACCAACAGATATAAGAGGAAATGCTTGAAAACTGAAAACGTCATAAGGAGAGTTCGTACTAGTGGGCCAAAATGTAGTTGTCAACAAGGAATTATCAGATGACGGAGGAAGGTTGAGGTCAGTCGCGCAGTCCACATTGCAAATTGTTCCAAAAGTGAAAGAAAAGAAAGAGGAACAAAACAGCAGTTCGGCAATGAAACAACAAGGCGAGTTATATTAGATTCAGAGGGAATGGTTTTTTAAAAGTGCATCCGCACACATGGTCTCAGTCAGGCGTTTTGGGAGGCATTATTAAACTAGCGGCTACTTGGGAGTGATCAGAAATATTGTACCGACAGTTGTGTTATACTGATGAGTAGTAAGAGACTTTGGTCTCCATATAGATTGAACACCATCCAAGATTGATCACAGGTGTCGCATTCCTATTGAATTTCCAATCGACAACTTTCGAAAAGTAACACTAGACTCGAGTTTCGCTCTCATTACAGCTCGCCAATAGTGCATATCCTCGCCACTACCGGGACTAGTACTCTAGCCACGATTTTCATGAGGCAACCTTGTTTACCACTGCGCCACTAACGTCACATTAGGCACAACCGAATTGTCATGTGAACATACAACCAATTTGGCTTGTGAGTAATGACCAGGTTGCCCGATCATCTCGAAATGGAGACATAGTTACTGTCTGTTAACTCCCATTATGTGATATTTCATCAAACAAAGATAGGTTCGTGCCTACTTTGCGCACCATTCATATCTGACTGCAGATGTTCACATTTCCAATGACCATTATCCCTTCCTCCTCATAGATAGCATTGAGCTTGTGTTTTGTTATTGTTAGAACTGGTTGGTAATGCATATGCGCTCGATCACCGTGAATGAAATTCCAGTTAGGCCAAATCGATCATCCCTGTTGATAAATATCACAATGGCTTCAAATTAGACAAGACTGAGTCACTGCACACAAAACCTTAGCCAATTTTTCATGTGAGCAATGCTCAGGACGTGTGGTTATTTTGATAAAAGACACAGTAACTGTCCTCCTAACCTCAATTAATGATTCTCTGGTTAGGACTATGTTGGAATTCAGAAAAAGCACTGAACATGTCAAGCAATGTCCTGATTACTGGCAAATTGTGAGGACAAACGGTTAATACACATTAAAGTTCATTTGAAAGTGATCTATAGACTGTGATAACTGCTATCTGTTATGTGTACCGTTCCAGTTATATGTTCCAAAAACCTCTACAACATGCCAAGAAAAGTTTGATCTACCTCCCTCTTGCTGGTGGTTGACAAGGTATACCTTAAATCTTTGTGCGAGTTAAATATTACAGTTTGTGAGCTAGTATCTGCAGAGTAACACTCAGCAGGGCTGGAAGACCGTTCCATCCACCGCAAGACAATTATGAATTACGGATCACAGCGCCATTGTTACATCATTGATTGCGGTCTTTACTGATGCTCGCAGAACACAACACTTGGAGAACTTATTGGTCAGCCCTCGGTAGCTGGTGCCACATGCTATAATAAACTGACCATCTAGCTTAGCTCACCGTGATTTCGGTTGCGAGTATCACTCAGAGTGTGGCCCGATTTTTACTCATAACGGTTTTATGTTGTTGTTTTTTTCACCCGCTACATATTAACAACTGATGGGAGTATGCACGATTAAGTAATAAAGTGGTTCTTGTCTTTTAAATGTTATTTCCAGTAAGTACAATGGGATGCAGTGTTTGAAATCTGATATATATTTATGGTATTCGCACAATCAGCTGTTATTTCCAAAGGTGTCCATGGGATTTTTCTGCCTTTGTGATTGCTCCGCCAAAATTAGTTGAACAGTTTGTTCAACACCAGGCGGCTGATTAATTACTTAGGTCCGATTGCATCTCCGGGTGTTAGGGATGAAATATTAGAAATTAACCAGCACATTTATGTGTGTTATACTGTTTGCCATTTTGCACCGTGTGATAATGGATTACACGAGAAATGCAATAATATCATATATAAAAATAAATTATCTGCAAATTACTGGAATGCAAGAAATCTTGAGCACTAGAAAAATATTATAAACGTTTACATCGCTTGGTCTTAACAACATCAAAAAGTGCTGGATTATTTAAGTCTATGGTCTCGGGGATTCAGCCTCTGCACGGAAATTTTGTTACGCCGCCCGCCTTTTAGTATCTCTTTTGCGGTGGCTACGAGGTTTCTGGAGTCAAACGTCAACTGATTAACAGAAGGTATGCATTAACTATAAGCACGCAGTTTGGAACACAATAGCTACTCAGAGTGGTTGAGACGAGCCATAATGACTCTAATTTCTGTAACGATTTACTAATTATTTCGAAATGCTGAACGTAACGCGTTATCATTAGATTGTGAGTGTGCAATTTCAGCCACTTGTTTGTTATAAGGATTTCGCATAAGTGATAATCCACAACCTCCCAGTTTGTTTGATATTCAAATGCACTTGGTGGTCTACGTTGAGTACTTTAAAAATTCTGATTTACCTTTCAGGTTGTTTAGTAACCATTGATTTTAGGGTGTGGCATATAGTCGTAACAATTTAACCACAAACTAAGTCATATTCTCTCATTGTTCCACTTGATCAATTGGGGTTATTGTAATTTGGAAGAAGGTCAGTGTCAAAAATCTGGGTTTTGGCCAACTTCAAACCAACGACAGAAACAACATACCTGAACGCAGTAAGCATTCTACCAGTTGTGCTACGAAGCCACACCAAGAGCCCAGAAATTTTACATTTGTTTTTGGCCACTCACCCAAATCAACGTGCAATATAAAATCCACCAAATGGTTAAGGGTACCGACGGACTAGACACCATTTCCTAAACAGTTTATTCTGGAATCCACCAACACCACTGTTGATCCTCGATTCTGCACCACTTATAAGTAATCGCTTTATGCTATTGTCATGAAATAAACCATAAAAGTGAACTAATCTGGATTTCCAATGTAATTGTTGCACTATGCCGATAGTCATCAAAATATACATAGTTACGCTGCATCCATCCCTCCAAAAACAGGTTAATTCTTACGTCTCCGAAATGCTGTAATGGATACGGTTACTTCTCACTTCTAAGCTTCAGGAAATCATATAAATTAACCCTCACATGAAACCCACTCTGGATCTCTTAATTTACATGTCTGCTTGATCGGTTCAAAATACCTATGTGGTCATTTATAATAAAAACCATTTGACCAGCACGTTTTTGAGAAATTCATCATCAGGTCACTACACTTCTAAAGGTTGGGTAGTAGATGCCGATTAAAGCGTGAGTAAAGCACAGTTACAATTATACAACGAGAAGACAACTAAGTCAGTCATATACACCAATGGGGTGATGTAGACACTTCGCCAATGTTGAACTCAGATGAATGGAATGTACATTCATGGGTTGGTCAAGACGGTTCAAGTGCTGGAATAAATTTCTTCCGACAACATAACAGAGAATGACGTAATCGGATGACGATTGCTTCAGCTATCGCTGTGGTGCGACGTTGCGCCGGCCTTGACTACCACTTAGGCACACTGTAGATGACAAGAAACACTGACTGGGGCCCACGCTTTGATCTGTATTTGCCGAATGTTCTACATTTGTTCTAGTTACTGATTTTATCACTCCGCTTCTAAGCCATCCTGCAAGATGCTCCCTTATGCACTCACCAAACTGCCTCATCTTGCGTGCAGTATACTCCGCGGTACAGCAACAAGAGAGGAAATAAACCACCACGGTTTGGGTGTGGACAAGCATATTGTCTTTCTGCGTTGGGAGATAGCATGCACGCACCTGCTAACCAAGATCTCAGTGTCATGACCGGGGAAGGTTCTCATTAGTGCGTTGTACTGCCTACGGTTGGGACAATCCGCTGGTAAATCACATTTGAATGGCAGACTTACGAACACAGATTTCTCACCTATTAGGGCAACCAAAAGAAGTGCTGATCGTGCCAATTTTGAGCAATATATTTCACAGATTAGCCACTTTATCTCAAAACGTTAAATGCATGAGCATACTCCTGTTCGATAGCAACATCCGCACAAAATTCATCCGTCCTATTTGTGAGACTGTGGATAAGGCTTCTCTCTTGCATCAACGGCACAAATATTGGAATTAGTACACTGCCACGTTCGTGTATGTTTTCTACAGGTAGATCAATGAGCCGTCTGTTCGTTTAATCGAATCAGTATCAACGAGATAAAAGGAGCCGTTCTTTTATGTTTCTTAGTGTACTGTAAAGAAGGTTGGTTTATGTTAAACATACAAAGAATACTATCGATCTTGTCCAAGCTAGCTACTATCGTCAATTTATCCTCTACATAACGGCGGTAAAAACAGATTATCGACCGAACTTTTCATCTGGTTGTGTGCAAGCTTGTTCATTAATATATCGACTAGCGTAATAATAATTTCAACAGTTTTGTTCCCCCAAAATACAAATCTTTTTCGCAGTTATTGGCCCACGAAGAAATTCTGAAGACAACACTGGCGGACTGACTGCATCACGCCACTGATGGATATAGCTGATTTGGTTGCCTTCTCGTTGTCCAAATGTAACTACACTTTACTCACGCTTTAACCTACATTCATTATTAAACATTCGAAAGCGTTCTGATTTGATGAATTATTTCTCGAAGACGTGTTCGTCAACCGTTTTTATTTCAAAATATTGATGTCACGCCAAACTGTTTCATCGTCTACACTATTTTTCACATTCTCACGCTTGCAACAGGCGTAAATAACCTCAAAACACCATATTCTTCGGAGAGAAGTTTTATTGCACTGACAGTTTGGTTTTTGTCATTTTCTAAACCAGGGTTTGGTTCCATAGAATGTTTGAATAATTGACATCTGACGACAGTGTTCAATGCTCTACCAATACATGAAAAGCACAAACTGGAATGCTAATCTTTCGCTTCAGCTCAATAACCATCCACTATACAGAAACAAATTAAATCGCTGAGATTTTTGAATAGTTCACAAACGAGTCGACCTATAGATTTCATCTGTTGGATTCAACTTTAACACACATGCTTGATTTAGGCTTCTGTTGGTTTCACCTTGTTGTGAAAAACAAAGTTTCAGCAAACAGACTGTCTTTGATAAATTCTCTTCTTTTGCTAGTACAATACTGTGAAATTAAGTGAGGAGTTACAATGTTATCGATCAAAGATTACTGGGGGGGCAAAGTAATTGAATAAAATGATCAACACTACTTCGCTGTGGTTAGGAACACAAACGAAATTGGTTCTAGTTAGTCAGTGCTAATCAGACTGGGACAGTGGGATGGGGACAAATTGTTTCACGGGTTGAGCGGCCGTGTTCGGCCAAGCAAGCCTCAAGGTTTGAACGAATTGTCTATGCACACACCAGAATGGTACTTTCATAACTTTTGCTCACTGGCCATCAGTAAGCCATTAATTGAACTTTTGTCGCTTGGCCCGAAATTCTGCTGTCCAGGTGGCAAAGTTAAGCAAGTAGATCTGGAAGTTTAGCTTGAAAACTTTAATGGTCAATTACAAGATTTACATCCGTCTTCCAAACTGAATTCCGGGCACTTTAAATCCACCCTCGTAAGCGCTTGTAAGAAGTATCTAAGCTGTAAGATCTCGCCGTTTAGACTGTTTACAAAGTCTCGCTTGGAGGCGCTGAAGGTTTTAAAAATTATCATTCTGTTATGATATCGACGCCTGATAAAAGAACAAAAATTGTTCTGTTAGACGGGGCCCATTATGTTGCCAAAATGTCAAACCTCTTGTCGGATAGAACGAAATTCCGCACTGAAAATGCTGGTAAAGATAAGACCTTAACAATCGAAAAGAGATTATCACTTATGCCGCGCAGAATGAAACAAGCTTATTCGATTAGCACTTATGTATTTGATTGTACACGTCTGACAGGATCCTGTATTCTGCGGTTATACGGTCTGCCTGAGATACAAAAGGACGGAATACCACTCAGAGCGATACTTGACATGTGCAACTCCCATTACCATGCGGAGGCACAGTGGATAGTAGAAATTCTGGAACTCGCGAAGAAAGAAATAATTATATACAGTTTAAAAGATACTTTCAAATTCGTGAACTGTTCAGCAAACCCCAAAGTAACGCACAAGAAAATACTGTATTTTGATGTATCGTCGTTTACTAACGCACCACTGACAGAAACCATTAATTTTGTGTTTGACCATATTGAGAATCACCAAATTAACATTGAACTGCCCGTCGATCTTAAAGAACTATTAGTGTTCTGCGCAAAAAATATCCAATTTAAGTTTAACGGAGAGCTATACCATCAGGTCGATGGCCTTACCATGGGACCAGTTCTTGCCGACATCTTCATCAGCATACTTTAAAGCAACAAGTTGGATGATGCGATTAAAGAAACAAGCTATTACCAAAGATTTGAAGACGATATCCTTTGCGTAGTATGCAGTTCAGAAGATCCACAGAAACTACGAGACATTTTTAACAAGGCTCATAATAACATGAATTTCACTTTGGAGAGGGAAATTAATGAACGAATATCCATTCTTGAGGTGGCGCTGTTACGCGGACCAGATGGTTCATTATAGAGTAGCATATTTGGGAAGAAAACATGGACTGGTCAATACCTACACTTCCCTAGCTACGTACCGCTCAGTCTCAAACGTGGTCTGATACGTTATCTGACGAGCAGAGCAAACAGGATCTGTACAGATGAAACGATAGAGGAGGAACTGAAAAACTTACGGGAGATTCTTAGTGCTACCGCCTACCCAGAAATGTTCGTCAACAGTAACGTGCAAGATAGAAAGCCACGTCCCTCAGTGGACATGGCCGATAAGAAGAACGTCTACTTATCGTTGATATTCAAGAGTGATTCAGCGGCAGAGTTGATATCACGTCAAATCGCCAATGGTATCAACACGGCTCATTATGCCGCTGGCTCTGTTGTCACATTTCCCTCGTAACGGGCGGTTCCACTGAATTTGAAAGATAACGTGCCTAATAATGTTGCCTCTTTTTTGATCTGCTCATTTGACTGTTCCTGTGGTTCAGCTTACGTAGATAGCAGTACTAGGCGCTTACCTGTAAGAATCCGTGAACGCTGCCTCCCTTGGCTTCACTCTGGGATGACAAAACACATCAGCACATCCGTTCTGACCCAGTTGATCGACTGTAATCAACACACAGACACAAATACAGCATTTCGTACCGTCTATCAGGTCCCGGCCACCTTGTCGCGAAAGGTCAAATGCCATATAGTGTCGATAGCCGAGGCGGTCGCAATCCAACTACGCCACCCAGATCTGTCTGCGCACCAAAAATTCGTTCAAACCCTGAGGCTTGCTTGGCCGAACAAGGCCGCTCAACCCGTG
>JTDE01000284.1:77885-95504 GCA_014338405.1 Paragonimus skrjabini miyazakii
AAACAATTTGTCCCCATCCCACTGTCCCAGTCTGATTAGCACTGACTAACTAGAACCAATTTCGTTTGTGTTCCTAACCACAGCGAAGTAGTGTTAATCTTTTATCCAATTACTTTGCCCCCTCAGTAATCTTTGATCAATAAAACTCTAACTCATTACTTAATTTCACATAATTGTTCCAGCCAAAGAGAAGAATTGATCGAAAACAGTCTGTTTGCATGAATGTTACGGGATTTTTAACTATCCACCTTGTTAACTTACACTACAGTTTTGAATATACTGGTTAACTGTACGTAACAACGTTCCGTCTGTCAAAACAAAAAAAACTCAGGTTAAGCTTAAAATCGTCAGGTGATTCACAGTTTCAGAACAACTTGTGGGAAGTCGGCGTTCATTTTTATTTTGACGTTTCACTGTTAGTTACCGACTGCTGATTGGAGCAAGTTAAATGATCAAACTTCCAATGGACAAAAATAACACAGAGTATGGATCCCGGTCCCATCTATCAGCCACAACATCCAATTGGCAAAACACTACGCAGGCCTGGCTAATTCATTTATCATGTTCTTAATTAATACTGGCCGAAATTGCATTTATTGGGAATATTCGAACAAGACGGTGAGAAAACACAATTTGCGATATGAAGTTAGTCAAAAGTGAACGTGTGTGTGGCGTGAGAACAGACAAAAATACTTGATTGAAAAACCCAAATCCATCTGAATCGTGGATGATGCTCATAGGTGAACCTAAGGCTAGGAACAACGAGAGTTAATTTTATTCGAGAGTATCGGGTTGGCTGCCACGGCAGGCCGACACAGATCGAGAATATTTCGGAGCTTATGGGTTATGGACACCCATCAGAACAATTAACGATGACACGACATAGACTTCGTAACATGTGATCGATGTATGCTTTCCGATAGAGTTTAGATTTCCGTCCTAGCTGCGTTCCACTCACTTAGTGTGCTGGTACATTTCGGCGCCTCATACTGATTGATTATGGCAGCGAACGCAAAGATATATATTGGCAAGTACGTTTTACAACAAATTTTCGATATTTCAGCTACAGACTAGTTTTCCTAGCAGAGCAGATTATATCAGCCGGCCATCAAGAAGACTTTTGAAGCTAATCAGGGAACTACGTTAGATTGATTGGGATAAGGCTGGACATTACTGTCAACCGCAGTATCCTCGCCCAGCTGGTAGAAACTGTGCATCTAACTGACAGTGAACAAGCATTTCTAGTTGTCAGGCTCATGCCAGGTTATCCATCAGATGATTCACAATGAGTGCGCCCTGTGCAGCCGAGGCTATCAGAATCAGTCTGCTTGGACTCCCAAAAGCGGTCTGATTAGGCGGCGCACCCACTCTAGACTTAGCGTGACCAAACTGTTCGTCGATCTGAACGATTCAGCTAACGGGTAAACTTGATACAACGGGCCAATCAAACTCTCACCGAATGACTAACCGGTAACCCAGTTTCTTGATGACAAATTTTATTTTTATTCGGATTTAACTTTAATGCTCGTATACCTTTCAGCCATTATGGTGCATACACCTAACTCTGGTTCCAGGTGATCTTTTTGGCCCTCGAAGGCAACCGATTGAGTAACTACAAGGATGCTGACTGATGGTATGATTGGTAGAAGACTTATTAGTTCGCTTTCCAAGCGGGGTCGGAGGCCACCTAGAGGGCTGTAGGAATGAAAATATTTATGAAGTGTTGTATATAGGTGATCTAAAAAAATGCTTCTCTAATTATCAGCTGTATTTTTGGCTGGTTTCAGACTTTGTCTGTCAAGATAATTTGTTATAAAAAGGGTCAATCTGGTCCAAGCGGTTAGTAACAGGAAGAGTTATATGCAAAAACACCTGCTGGAATTGTTTTGTTTACAAACGGTGTATTTTTGACTCTCCATGAAGCAGTTTGTTGGAGAATGACCATCTGAATTTTATAAAAGCTTGATCTAGCTTGATCAAGGATATGTGTATTTGAGTGGCGTTTAATCAGTGCACTTAAGAAGAACAAACTTTATTCTTGTTCCAACTCGAATGTCACTGGAAAAATTGGATTACTGTGGGCTAACACATGGATTGACCCTGGAATTTATCACGCATTTCCTCCTGCGACAAACATTTTGCTTGCATAGCTTTTTGTCACCCAACATGAGAAAAATACTCGGTTTTGTTTTCATCATGATTATATTGACTAAAACAAGGCCGATTTGGCACTCATTTCCCTCGTTAAACGCATGGATTAAATCCCCGTTCCCCTTACTTAAGGAGAGTGAACTTTTGCGTGGTCATATAGAATTGCAAAGTTTGTGGAGTGCGTTCCACTATGGTCAATGATAAAACTCTCGTTTTCTTTGGTGTGTACAAAGCACTGACACAATCTAAACAAATCACATCTGGTTAGATGGCTTAATGCTCAAATGCACGAAAATAGTTCACATGAGTAGTTTACAATATGAGCAACCAACTTTTAACAACAGCCATATATTTTGTAACACAGTCCTTCCCCTGTCCAGTTATTGAAACTAGTAAGAATATATACCACGAAGTGGCAGTATTTCTATTCACTCTCATCAATTGTTGACGTAAATCTAGCAAATTGTAAACAAACTGCACATAGCAACAACACGTGGACGGATCGACCAAATGGCTTCGACCTCGCGCTCACTAGTAGTGGAATCAGTCATGTGAGTCGTTAGAATAGCTCTACCGAGGAAGCTGGGATTTCGACTTTTCGATAAACCACGGAGTTTTCGTTTTTACGTTGCGGCATTGCCTTTCGGTGACGAAAATACGCAAAAAGGTTAGTTGTAACCTACGCTAAATCTCATTTACTACAAACAATACGTATATCGTTTTGTTTGTATGTTTGCATGTAAATTGCTTGTGTATTGATTTGTTTTGAATTTGCAAGACATTCAGCTAATCTACCAGTGCGTTAAAGAGCGTTCAAGGTTACGACATCTTCATCAAAACAATGTATTCATGATTAATTTATATCACCATATTCTGAACATCGTCCCTTATACAGCCCCTCTGCTGAACCGGTGATTACTGAAAGGTTTATGACGAACCAATCATTCCGGTCTTGAGTTAACAGTCACTCGTCGTGACCATTCATTGTGATTAGTAATCATTCACGTAGACTATTTGAATATTCCGAAACTAACCAGCAGATTCTTATTTACTAATTCAGTTACCCATTATTCGTAAATGTATTGTATATAGCTTAAATGTGCGTGGAATGAGATAGAACAACATCTCACAATACGTTGATGACTACGATAAAAGGGATACGTTGATTCTAATTTATCAGAAGCCGTTACATATCTTACTTTGGTGTTCCACATAATACTCGGTCGAAACGCTGTACGGTCACTCATCTTTAAGCACTGTCGTTTGTGCTTTAAAGATGACAGTAGCAAGTAAACAAATCGTATCGAAATCAAGTTGACCGAATTTAGATCAACTGACCGTTGCGGAGCGAAAATTACGCACAAGTATGACAGGCGAGCGGGACACAATTACGTGATCACTTCCAGTTATGAATTCCGACTTAAACAGCGGCCGAAACACCGCCAACCAGGTTGAAGTCAGTTACTCTGAGAACAAGACGCGCATGGTCGACAATAAACATTGTGATTGCAGAACTTCGCTGAAATTGTCCTGGCGTAACTGAACTACGTGTGTGGAGTGTAGTATTTTGCGTTTGTTTTGTCTGCATCCGGAAAGAGTTGCAGTGCTCCAGCGAATACGTTAAAACCCATATGAGAGTACGCACATACTCCAGAAATTTGCAGGTGTTGTCTCTCGTCACTTGATCGTACCAGAATAAATTCTCCAGCAAAATGAGGTGGATGGCTACTAGTTCGATTAAATTCCGGCGCGACAAAAGTATTTCACATTTCAATGTCCCTAGTGTTTGGTAGATCTGAACAAAATCCCATAATATAAGGAAATATGTCTGCTGAAAGAATATGGCGACGGATGTTTTCACTGGTTACCACAAACTGAAACTTACGTATTCGGCTCATCAGCGTTACTGAAACTGTTTCAGTGATGACGCCAAAGTTAGCCCATGAGGGTCTGAAGCAGGATGACTGGGATGATGTAATGGCGACGGAAGTATTGTAATTTTACAGTACTTTCAAGCCTTTTCCAATTATCGGTGCCTTTCATTTTGGTTGCGTTTGCCGGGGGTGGAATTTGCAATGAAACTTATGTTCCTTGGAACTTGAGTCTGCTCATTCTTCCCTCCTTTGGCACAGGCTCTCTGTGCGTTTCAGTGTATGAGCCGAAGCCTCGTGGAAACTCTTAACTACTCAACCCATTCACAGAACTATTCAAAAAATAGTTTTTAAAACAGAATTGAGAAACTTCTTGAGTTGAAAGACAGATTGAGCAGTTCTGAACAAGTCTCCGTTTTTGTGTTATTACTGCGAGCAGGCCTACCCTTTTGCATTTTTATCGTGAGTTACTTGATTCAGTTGTCATCACTTATTTGTGTTCACCTTTAAGTAGTGTTACCTAGTTTAATTGAGGTTCAGATGCAATACTACTATACAGAAATCATATGGGTGCCAGATATGAATCTATATCAGCTGAATTTGATCTCCTTATGATAAACAAGACGCTGGTCCGTACATCCATTAGTTAAGGAACAGTTATCAGTCATCACGTCTTGAATTTAGCGCTGGACAGTAAGCGCTTAGTTAGGCGGCGATTCAACTGGTACACCGGACATCATGAGAATGTGGCTATTGCCTTGCGCAAATGAAATTTGTCACTATTTGACCTACAGTTCAGATAGAATTCCTACAGTTAAACTGTTAAGCTTATTAGCTTACCGCATATACATAATCGCTTGCAAATATAAGTTGTCTGTAGAAGTTGAGGTCATTTTTAAACGAGTAGGGTGTTTGATTTTCAATATACCAAACTTAACGGTTGAAAATGCGCTGAGTTTGTTGGCCCAAGTGTCGGAGGGATGTGATAAAGGTGCTCTATACTCATTATTAGGATCATACCACATGCGTGCATAAAGACTTCATTAAAATGACCATTAAAATCAGGCGTACGGTATTTTTTCTGAACAAAACTTGTTGCCTCATTCAGAAAGATATTTTTGTTAACTTCATAGGACGAAAAAATTTCCGAAGGTTGGATTATTGCATACTTTCGCCATAGGATACGTCCAGTGTTTTAAGATCGAGTGCTAATTTGGCCATTCAGAGCGCACAAGCCAACAACATCGAAGTTGTTTATCACTGTTCTCAATAAATAACCCACTTTGTTTACTAATCTATACAATTGATTCCACTTAGATATTCCGCCTTTTAAAAGTGAGAAAAATGTCCTATAACATTCATATATGAACTGGTAACTAAAAGCACAAGAATTAAAATTTATGCACCGAAATATTCCGGTCGGCCTGCAGGAAACCAGTGAATGAAAACAACTCACCATCTGCCAACAGCGAAATGATGACTTGTTTAACAAAGTTTCATTGAAGTTAATAACAATTATCATTTATTGCATCCGGTTTTCTCTGAGTCGGTTTCTCGCCGTTAGAGACACATTTAATGGTGCACTATTTGAAACATTGTCAAAAAATGATGGAAGACCAACAAGCGTTTTCTGGGAATTGTTCTATTTAATAGATTTCACTTGACATTCTGACTTAGAATAAATGCTGTAGAGTTCATTATAAAAATGTGTTAGTAGGTTTCATCAGTCATCATTCAGAGAATGGGTTCATATTTATCCCTACATCAAACGTTTATATTTTGAAAACAACCGGTTTAAGTTTTATTTGTCAACTCTTACAGTTCAGTTTACAAGGTTGGAGTTATTTTTGGGAAAAGATTTGAGATGACTATACAAACAAATTTCTTCTTTTTAAACGGTTTAGATTTATTTCAATTTCTGTTGAGAACATTAGTTTGGTAGCAATCAACTTAATTCGAATCTCATTTTATTCCACAAATTGCCCCGTGTATACGACTGCAAAAGTATGAAGCATCACTACCCGTTTACATGCATTATATACCCGGTTTATTAGTTGTCAGTTTACCCTGTGAACTACCTGTTTATAATGCTTTCGTAAATTACACTGACTACACTAAAATCATCAGGGTTTATTAATGTACACAACTAAGTTGTAGACCAGATAGTAGTTATATATGAGAAAGGTTATCTAAAATCCACTCCTGCACACATAAAAACAAGGCTTGCTGATTCTGTTTTCCTGGCTAATTCATTGCTGATTCAATAACAATTTTATATAAAAATGCAACCACGAACTGACATGTCTACTTGGCTAGAGTCACTGTTACAATGGTTATCTACTATTCCACACACGGAGTAAACTGACACTGTATGGCTGAAGTGGACCGTGTTTATTAGTTTAAGTGATACATCAGAGATCCACTGAGGATCGGGACAGTTATAAGACGTCACCGAGCTGCGTTTGGGATAGAGGAAACTAATTCGTGTAAACTGTCATTGACGGCCTGAATACTCCTGAATAATTGGCCGAAGCGTTATGAATGGCTTGAGAAACTGGTATTACGTCCGCTTGGTGGCTGCTGGCAGCAAAGTGTGTACTATAACGCGGATGACTTTGTGGTCTCGCTTTTAGTCGATTATACATTAGATGTTTGTTTGTTTCGGTCTACAGTATGGTCGTGCAGACGGTAAATTTTATTCTACAACAGCGACACGTCACGTAATACGTAGACAATAAACGTTGGTGTGTACGTCACGAAGTCTAAGCATTGGCCTCGAAATGAAAAAACTTCCCAGAGATACAGCTTAAATGTCCTGTTCAACGATTGATTTACATCTTTGTTGACCCACCTGGTGGCTGTTTTTTACAAGATGGAATTGAGATGAACATGCAGTTTCTGTTGTCGGGCGAAATGAAATTCTAATCTAGTGTGATGACCACGTTGTTTGTAACGAATGAGTCCGTGTAATCGTTTTCCTGCAGCATACATGCTAGGAAATTGAGCACAAACTCCTAAGTGAACTGTGAGCACGCTTCTTTGACTCATAACCCCACAGACAAGCATAAATTTCTTCTGCACATTCAATCCTTGTGCACATACAATAAATTGAAACCGTAATCTCCAAGCATATTTTCACTCTTTGGCGCAAACTGAAAACCAAAGCATTTCATCTCACAGAATAACTTCATTTTGCGTAACATTTTGAAATGGTGAAGTTGGAAGAGGAGAAAGTATGCCAACAAAATCCACATCTATCAAACGTGAAATATTGGGTTAGTTTTACAAGCTTTTCCGGAGTAGAAAGTGGACGTTGCTATATGTTACATTCTGTTTATTCCTGTCAGTCACAAGCGCAAATCATATGGGTTGCATGCGATAGACAGAAAGAGGCAGGGAATGGAAATGCATACTTTCACACTGAGTGTTATGTCACTGACACCGTATGGTTAAATAACTGACTATATGACAAACTCTAAACAGTAAATTCATTGCGCGAAATCCCTCATTATCAATCCCGAAATACTTCGTTGCAACTGGTCACAAAGCTGACCCACCTGGTTCATTCAAAATACTGCTACACAATTTAGGCTCGAAACTACGTTTTGGGAATCTGTGTTCATTAGAACTCCACAACCTGCGTTTTGTGCCTAAACCTGGTTAAAGCAATTCGTCATACTGCTGTGGTGCGTATGTATGCATGTCCATTTCTTACTTCTCTCTATCTGTGTGTCCTGCATAATCTGTATGCTCCGCGCTTGTGACTGATGATAGCAAACGAAATGTAAACATATCGTAACACATGACACCTACCAAAGTTACTTGGTAGTGTGTACAAAAATAAGGTTTACATTTTACTTCCTCTCGGATCAGCTGAACGAAACACGAACAGAGCTCTTAGTTTGCACGTGTTTGAAAGTTATATGTAGAGGCTCTACTGAAATACCGCGATACTTTATAGTTCACTGCAAAGTCTTTCTCACAGTTTAGACAGATACGTAGTAGATCACTTGACACAGAGCGATAATTTTCAGCACTTGTCAGTACCAGCATTAACAAGGCCAATTTTGTTTACAACACATTGCTGTCTAACGCTTTGGTGATTTGGATAAATATGATATAGTTGAACGGCGAAGTGTATGTATTATCTGTGCTTAGCTCAAATAAAGCTATACGATTGTGAATAACTTTATACAAAGAACCCAGTTTAAAATTGCGACAGAAGTTAAACATTAACATTCACTGTTTCCCACCTTGAAACAGACAGAAGATGAATTATTCTTCGGTTATCAAAACATTTTTGTAAGTCAAATAAAATGAGTAGTTTTGGCTTATTTTTGGAAGGCGTGATCGCAAGTCAACTCAATGAAAATGAAGTGAATTTGCTGTCTTTCAAAATAAGGAATACCCCATGGCAAATTAAAAATAGTTGCGGCGGAAGTAAACTACAAATGTTTGACCATCTGCTGATTACAGTTCTGATCGGTTAAACCAAAAAATAGAATGATTTGATTTTGGAGTCTTCTGAAAACATTTCAGCCCTTTCATTATCCATGCGGTAACGTTACAATCAAAAGATAAAGATCTGTAACCAACAGCTTTTAGATTTGGTAAGCAAAGTGAGTATGAGAAACCAGTTTTCTTGGTCCCCTGCATGCACTGTTGATTCAGCCGAACTAAGGAAACTGATGAAACCCATTATCTCTTGTTCAGTTTGTTTGAACAAATCATCTTGAGTGTTCAATCCCATACAACAGCTCCACGGTTCAGTCAAAGAATGTAAAACATTCGCCGGCAAAACTTTCCAAGTGAGATTGACTCATACGAGTAGAAAAATCACTGTTGAGGTGAGTGGGAAAAATGCAAAATAGAATGCAGAAAGGAAATGAATGACCATGAAAAAGTTCTGACAAAAACTAGCAGGAAGACAAGAGTCAAAACACCACACACCCAAAAAATGCCAACTTTTGATAAGTGTTCGTAGCTACAAAATAAGTGAAATCACCAGAGACTGAAGACGGCTAGCTTCATTTACGTATTATTTTCCACCAGGCATTGCATAGCCAAAACTTCTATGGACAATTGCTTTCTTCAACACCGACTTGATAACTAGTCCCCAAGGCACGTAATTCAGTTTCAAAAAATGAAGTTATTTTTAGTTTATTTATTCCTCAGTTCCGTTCAGAACCCAAATGCAGCCGTAAGCTAGATCAAACATTGTTCAAGTATATTGTAAATTTTGGAAAGAACATTTGACGGAACGAACGCATGGTTGAACCACAAACAAAAAATCACTAGGAACGCGTGAATGCCAGGCGGGTTTGCAAAAACAATTCTTTGTGATAGAGCATCAGATGATCAGAATACATGAACAACGCGCAGTCTGTATAATTTGTTGAGGCTTATCATTAGTTGAAGACAAATTTTCTGATGGTAATTACGAAGATGACAATATACAAGTAAAAATTGTGAATCACCACAATAAGCAAACGGTATGTTTTATTGACAGATTTTAAATAATTCCTATTTCTGAGTGCAAATCCATAAAAATGCTAAAGAATTCTCCAACCTTTACTAGTTGACTGAGAGCTGGTTGGAAAGAAGCAATATCTTTACGAACGGCACACCAATGTGCACTCCATAGACTTTGCCACCAACCCAAGTTGACGAGATTCTACAAGCAATAGCACCACCGCAACCACTATCCCATGTTCATGGCAGCACACCCAGGTTTATCACGTTGACAGTATTGTGCTTACCGATGGGGATGACCGCCTTTTGGTGATGTGCATAATGTCACAATGGCAAGCAGCTACAGAAAACTGCAATTGATTACGTTTATCTTTGTCTGTCCAGCAATGGTCTCTCTGAGAAGGTTGCGGCATCACACTTGTGAGCCGACAGTGGCTGTTCGGTATCTGGTCTTGCCGTGATCAATACGTTCAGCAAAATTTTGCATCCAATGGCATTGCTGTTTCGGTCATGTTGACGAGTCGACCAATTTTAAGAGCAACGAAACATCCTGTTTGTTAATGAGAGATCTTTTATGGACATTCTTCGTCTCCTGTCGCCCACCTTCCTGGTTCATCAAATCTCATAATGATAACCAACGTGTTCACCTTGTTTATCGCCTTGCAGGTTTAATGAGATCGGCGATTTCGACCTGTCTGTGAAGACAATCACGGGGTTATTGACTGGAGTTAACAGACAGTAACTTGACTCCCTGAGTAAATTAATTAACCACGCCCAGGATATCGACATTGAAACTTGATTTGAGAACTAGAAACTGCTACAAAGATGTTGATAGCTTGCAATATACAGTGGGAATTCCCATTGGGTTTTGTGTCTTCTCTCATAATTGTGGTACTTCGCTCTTTCCCATGAACAGAATCTCGAAAACGCATACTATCTATACATTTTCCCAAGACGATAGCACTAGCCGGACATAAAGTGGCACTCTTATCGGGCCGTATTATTTCTGGACAAATTGTGACCTAATCAGTGGTTATATTGCCAACAGAGAACAAATGTATATCTGCACAAATCCCAGGAAGAGCCGTGCATCTTCACAGGGTTAATCCGTTTATTAAAAAGTTGACAGAATACTCTGAAATGGCATCATCTAGAATCCAGCGAAGTATACAGAGATAACTGTCATCACGACGATGGGGAAATGGAAATTACGATGCCGATATATCAACTCCTTTTAGATTCCACCAACACAATTGTGACTGCCACAAGATCACCTCCTATAGGGATGCCCGAATAATAGTCATAATTTTTTAATGGATTTCGTTCAGAACTACAAAGTATTTAAAATCAGGTGGTATAACATCATGTTTGGATAACTTTTCATCAGTCAAGTTTCATGCGCCTTATTTCGGAGTCCATTAAAAATGAATGCTGACGAAAAATCTACTGAAATATTGACCATTTCACGGGGATGAAAATTCAAGACACATGTTTGAGCGAAGACTGTGGTTTGGTCAATAAGATCACAAATCGAACCATTTAGCAGAACTCGAACATTTGAATATTTGATTATCAACGTATTTAGTATGGTAATTGCTGCATACTAATGTAGAAAAACTTAACCGATATATCTGTGAGATCGCACTTGGACTCTCTGCTGTCACCTTAAGAATCTCGTGTGCAGTTTGAATTTCCATTTTTTGTCAGTGTTTTTACTGACAAGTAAGGCAGACATCTGAATTAATGAAAGTACTGGGTAGTACTCACTTCATAGTCTTCAAACCATGATTCCCTGTAAGTCATTGTCTAAACTTTGCAGAACTGGTGCTACACCTCGCTACATTATAAATTATTCGTCTACATTAGCGCAATCTACAATAACTTTTCACGTAAATGTCCGTCGTGAATGCGATCAGTCGGTTACTCACATTTGTCCTTAGGATTTATTTTGTAAGGTATCTATGAACTGCAATCTTTGCCAGCTTCCTATCCGTGTGTGTAACATAAGTAAGTTCACAAAATATACCTTCTCAATGATTTTGTGACTGAATTCTTGTTTGGGTCCATCAGCCAGTGCAATTCGTGTGCTTCTTTGTTGGTCACCCGAGTTATTGCGAAAAGTGGTAACGGGCTACGATTGGGAATGTTTAACCAATCAACAGAAATTCCGAAAAATATATTGCTTCCGAAGACAAGATGCAACCAAGAAGAGAATAGAATAAACATTTGAAATTTTGGGATATTTTTCGTTATGCAAACAAACTGCCACTGTTGACACAAGTCGTTGAGCTGTCACTTTGAAAGAGGTTGAATATGATCATAGAGAGCATACATATCATACGATACTCATTTATTGACACAAAGCACTCCGAAAAATTGAGTAAAATTAAGAATTTTGGAATAATCAAAGAGTCGTTCATGACTAATTCAATAATCGTAGATACTGCAAGTTATATGTGTATATTTTATTCGGGTGTAACTGTAGTGGCAAAAATTTTATGAGTAACTGCATGACTTTTGTTGATTGTTTTCCTACTGTTGCAGCAAAACCTGCAACAACGTGGACTGTGAGCGACATCTAAGACGTTTGCACAACTTTTGAAACTGACATTCATGTCGTTTTGAAAGAACCACTCACAGAAAGCATGAATGTGTTTGAAATTGAAATCTCCCAATGATTTTGTTGCTGAAACTTCTGGTAGGGAATCAAAAGCAATCATCCTAAGTGACTACCTTCTGAATAATCATACTCTGACGAGATGTACGCCATTCCTGGCTGTTTGGCTAGAACAAACCATAATTGCCTAAAAATGAAATCAAAATCGTCTGACTTGCGTTTTGCTGCTGCCGATATTCTGAATTGTGGTTAAAACAAATAGCTGTCTTTTTAATTACGTGATGTATTCACTGATATATCACAAGTCAATACATCATCGTGTAACAATCTAACACGCATTATTTGCTGATGTGTTGTAAGTTCGCTGTAATCCACTCATGCATTGCGTAGCCTACAAAACTGAATAAGCTACGCTCCAATTACTTCCTTACATTACAAAGTAATTTCACAATCCAGTGCATGCTGACAAATGAATATTTTATTTTGGGAATGTTTTGAACATCGGAAAAACAGTCCGAAAAACGGATCACCGTATGTATCAACTAAATCTGATAGCGCTGCATTTGTCAACCGATTAAGCGAATCAGTCGGTGTTTTTCAAAAAGGTTTCCCACAAATACGTTTGAGATACCGTTGTGATTCAGGTTTTTTTTCGTGTATATGACGCCATGTTGACAACCGTGAGCACAGGTAGCGAAATGCAAACATAGCGCCTGTTCTACATTGCGTTTATTGTATGCGTCTGAACTCAGTTATCTTGATACGTTTCCCCGACACTACATGAACACACACTATACACAATAGTGGATGACAAACATTGACTTAAGTTATTGATTTCTTAGGATAAACCTAGCCGAAACAACCAGAGTATACTTAGTTGGTATACCACTGTGGACATGATTTCATTCGCGTGTGAACCAGTGGCAATCATACCCATCTCTTATTCCGTCATTCACAGTGCTTTCTGCAACTGTTCGATTAAGGAATATTTGCCACTGTTGACTAAAACTAACATATAAATGAGTTATTGAATGAAATGGTTTTGATTGTGACAGCAAAAGACAACTAACTTCGTCAAAACAAATCATCATGTTGCCCTGTGTTTTGCACGTAGATTCGGCCATTATTTTCTGTTGTTTGAGGAAACCGATGGAATGTTTGCTATTTAACCGGTAGAGAGTAAAGAAGCTAACTCATACGAAAGAAAACCACTTGGATTAAGTACGTAATACCCTTCTAAGCACGGCGGTGTAAGTAAAACCGACTGCTATTTTAACTATCGGTGCCATGAAAGTTATCATTTAATGGTGCCACGCGTATTTTGTACATTGTACAGTGGTCGAAATCGAGCAACAGTGAACTACTTTCTAGACACCACATTAGGTCGCGCTCACCTATTTGACGTATTGTAAGATATTCCATTAAATATTCCTTAAAAATTGCATGTCAGTCAACTACAATGTATATAATTACAACACTTTTCACAATGTAAAGATGACGATCGACTTTAAAGCAGAGTATGAGTTAGTTTCTTCCGGTCATCTGACAATCATTACCATGATTAGATTTATCGTAGTTGCGCAGCACGCGGTTGTCCATATCCATCCTTCTTATGTTTGACAGAAGTAAGGCGGGCAGCCATTCGAGTGTGAATGTGCTACTATCAGCCAGAATTTTGCTTAACTTCTACCGAATAATACTGGATTGTCTAATTTGATAACGTGTCGATTTTGGTGAACTATACCCAACTGATCGTGCGGCAAACTATCGGCTTATCAAATTTCCTAGTGATGTCAGCATGATGACTGTCCTTCTCCAAATCAAGAGAAAATACCTGTCGTTTACCGGTCTCAACACACCTTCCTATTGAATATTGTTCAGTGGTCAATGTGGATTAACAATTATAGGTCTGATTTACATGAACATGTATGGACATAGATATTAACACAAGCAAGCTTCGCTAGTGGCGTCGCCCTCCATAGGCACCAGGTCTGGAGTAAAGAACTTGTGATCAGTCAGCGTCCATTAAGCCATAGAATTGTAACATCTTTGTGCAAATACAAATTTCAAAATTGACATGCTTAACATCTGAATAATATTCGCAATCAATCGTAAATAAGGTGATCTCGCCGGCGCACGGGTTGATACTGTTGTCTCATGAATGCGTGGCCGCAGCTACAATGCAGGTGTTGGCAAAACTATGCACTTTTAGTGTGCTCTGACAAGAGGGAATCTCAAGTCTAATGCATCTTTCAAGAGGGACTGATTGAACAGTTCATGAGAGTGCAACAGTTAAGACTAGTTGTGATTAATGTCCAATTAATATGAAGGCTGTTGCTCGTATAACGCTAAGCTGTCATTGGAAAGAGTCCAGTTGATTGGAACTCCTAGGATCCATCTATCACGACTCTAAGACCACTACATTCACTAGTGTTATTAGTTCGCCAGCGCCGAGGATTGGAGCTACCAAAAACGTTCGAACATAAACCGTAAGCATACTTTAAAGTGTTCGGAAACGTCGTAAAGCTATTGCCTCAGGTCAGACGTTATTCACACGGAGAGTTAGAGAAAATTAACGTTCGCCTACATTCTCTAGAGGTGTACGTCAAGCTGTGGTCAAGAAAGTCTACTGAGATTATGAAGTACCAGGAAAGTTACTGATGAGTAGACGAGGATTTAGTTTATTTCAAGTTGAACATTAACCACATTTGGTCGCAGCTGTCGCATTTCCATAGACTTTCCAGTGGGTCCCTATCGAAAAAAAGCACTAGACTTGAGATTCGCTCTCATTAGAGCTCATCAGTAGTGCATATCATCGGCACTGCCGGGACCAGAACTCCAGCCACACTGTTCATGAGGCAGCCGTGTTTATCACTGCGCCATTGACCTCACGATAGGCACGACTGAATTATCATATGTGAACGCACAATCACTTTCGCTTGTGAGTGATGATCAGGTTGCTGGATCGTCTCAAAATAGAGACAAAGTAACTGTCCTGTTAACTCGAATCGGTAACCGCGCGATTAGGACTCACAAGCGAAAGTGATTGTGCGTCCGCGTATGATAATTCAGTCGTGCCTATCGTGAGGTCAATACCAGGAAAGTAGTGGAAAATATTTTTTAGGAAAACGAGTTTATATTTTCAAAAAAATCAGACAGTTACTACATGTTCTAGTTAATTTCTTGGATTGGTAGTTCCAAATGTTGACAACGATACCAACGTCTCTGTAAAGTGAACTGAACAGAACTAATGTGCAGATTTTTTGGAATCAGCTATCCAGTTTATTTATGCTGGTCGGTTTACATTCAAACGGCATCTTTGGAATTTCTCATGATTATTGAAGAAAATTAGGGTTACGAAAGTTGAGCGTATCAGAATGGATGTTGAACGACCTTCAGATGTTCTTAAAAACCAATATCATGTGAGATACTTTCATTCTACCTAAAGTTCATAAACAACATCTTGTTTGATGGACTGTCGTAATGAAGTTTCAACTCACTCTCATCAGTTGCCAACGTAAAACCAGCAAATTTTGTATAAACTGCACGTAATAGTAACAACTGAACGAATTAGCCACATAATTCTAACCTCTTCTCGCGTTAGTAGTGCATTCAATTCCACGGCAAGGGAACTGATTGCATCAGCTCCTTCTGTCCACATAAAAACGGTTTATGTTGTCCGATTAGCATTACTTCCCACAATATCTTCAACCAGGTAAACGGTTGCCACGATGCGTTTGGCGACCGATAGGGCCGGGCTCTTTGAGTTTGTTAGAGTCATCAGGACATTTTTAAGGTTGCAGTTGATGACCAGTTAGGAATGTGTTCCTCTATATGCTGACGCAAACGCCGATCTGTCCGGCCTACATAAACGTCTCTGCAACTGCAAGTGGACTGGTAAATTTTGTGGGAAACAGACTGATCATCGCTATGAAGAGCCAAACCCCTAGTGCCTAACAGAATGCGCCATTAGGCAGCTGGGTAGGTGTGTCACAAAGTCGACGTTAGTTCGTAACTTAAGTTGTCGGTCAGATGGTCATTGTTGAAATGGATGTGCAGAAATACAGTTTTTCGCCACACTCCAGCTTGCCACTTTTGGTCCTTTCCTTTTACTGTGACTGTCCACAAACTTTTCGGACTATCCGTTATCCGTCGGCCTCTTCCTAATAAACTCTTCTTCTGCCTCCAGTCAATCTGCAATGCAAACGATTTGGGCTGTGTGAAATAACATTTTCGTTGACTCTCGTTTATGAGCAAGAGATGACTTTCGATAAACAAATTGCTCCAATGTACCATCTTTGCGTCTATTTGTAAGAATGTCTATGACCTACAAGGAATCGTTAACCTCCACCTCAAATGATACACTGAGGTTCGATTGAATGGAGTCCAGAGAGTTAAAAAATGAAATAAAAGTACATTAACGAGTTTGTTCCATTGTTGTTGCTATGTGCAGTTTATAAAAATTTGCTGGTTTTACGTTGGCGACTGATGAGAGTAAATCGAAATGTTGACACCTGGCGATATATGAATTTTCTTTGTTTAGATATTTTGGTGGCGACTTGTTCTTGGTTGAGAATCACGAATAACCGCATGAAAATACTTGATCAGAAGCCACTGTTGAAAATGTTTTAGCCGTCGCGTTGTCTCTAAGAGAGATGTAATAAGTATTCTGTTAACGGCGATCTCCAGAGTCATGATCATGGCTCCCCAGTCCATGTGACATCCCGTTAACCATCGAAAAATGAAAGGTGAACGTAGATGACCACGAATACTTCTCACATGTTGTAGAGATTCATGTCCAGCAGAGTCAGTATCCTAAATAAGATTTTGTGTTTCAACAGTGTTAATGTGATGATTGATCTTCTGGGATTTTCCGGCAATTCAAACTTCTGGATTCACACTAAGCAGAACGGCAGACTCAGTGGCAAATTGAACACTACCCACATCCGATGAGTTCTTGCATCCGGATGAGAATTGTGGCCGACCCACTTCATTGGGAAGTACTGGACTAGAGTTTCGCTGTTATTAGAGCTTATCAATACAAGTACAAGCCGGAAATTACACTCTGACCCTCGTGCTTGTGAGACCAGCATGTTGACCAAAAAGCCAGTAACATCACACTAAGTGTGACAGATCAATCATTTCAAAACGCTCAACCACAACCTTGTGTGAATGGTGTTCAGAATGCCTGATCGTTACTGGCTTTACGGTTTACACGCTGTTCTCACAAACATGAAGGTCGGAGTGCAATTCCGCCGCGGACAAGAATATGCAGTACTGGTGAGCTCTAATCAGAATGACATTCAAGTCTAGTGCTTCCGTACGATGTGGGTCGGTCGAAAGGTTCATCCGAATACAGGAACTGTGATCGCAAGCAGGTGGTGTTCATTCTGAGAAATAAACGAATTTTGAGTCAAACGCACTTGTTCACATGCATCGTGCATATCCAACCTCAAGTTGGGGTGAACAGTCTACCAATTTGTCTACCAATTTGTCTACCAATTTGTC
>JTDE01000284.1:95604-121222 GCA_014338405.1 Paragonimus skrjabini miyazakii
TGTTTCGTCGATTAACGTTTGTGTGGTGCTCAGACATGAACTGTTAATTCTCAAACTGCCATTAAGTTGACTCACTGCTGTTTCAGATACAGGCCTAGTTTTCGCGTGCAATACAAATACTAGTCCAGCAATCTATATTCTGTTGAAAATATCTTAATCGACCGGGCCATCGTTTAACAATTTGGTGACAGTTGCGTTTACCATACATCAATAGCTACCGGAGCGTAGCCGAAGTTGAACAACGCGAGAAGTTTCTGGAAGAGTCAACCGTCAGTTGCAAAAACGTCTACTTCGGAATGATCGCTAAACTCTTAATTAACCGCAAAGATCTATTGCTGTTACAACTAATTAGATTAGCAGACATTATTTTTGATACGTGTTGAATAACGCGGTTTGCCTTACAGAACATATGTGCAGATCAATCGATACATGTTCCAACCAAACGGCTTTAAACAACCACAGCGCTGGTTTCACTCATCAGGGTGTTCGTTACTTTAGTTGTGCTTCAGTCAGCTCACAGCTGACGTAGACAATGAGTAACTCATAATATCTGGTCAATATTGTGGTGTCACACTGACAACTATGAAGGCCATTTTGATGAACGATATTTATAATATATAGTTTACGGTAAAAATCTTGTTCACAATCAGAAATATTGATCAACAATCATCTGTGAAAAATATGAAGACATTGTGAACATATTTTGATACACTACACAAGGTAATCGCTCAATTTTAATGTAGGTTGTATGACATAATGTTACGAACCACAATATTTCCAGTGCCAGACGAAGAAGAATGAAGTGCTAGTGGAGAGAAGCTCAATCAAGTTAGTCTATTCAAGGTTGTTTCACCAAAAAATCTTACTTGAGTGGAAACTCAGCAGTCGAATGTGAGTGGTCTAGAATTGTTTTCAGTTCGCTTACAAACTGTAAAGGTTTACTCACTGTGAAACTAGGTAAAAAACTTTCGAAAATATTTGCACTGTCAGATTTTAATGTAATGGTCAAAAAAAACGTAAGGTGTGCAGTCATTCACTGAAAGCACACTAGGATGTTATGTCTACAAAGATTGAACATCACCCACAATTGATCGCAACTGTCGCATCCCCATAGACTTTCCAGTCGGCCCCTCTCGAAAAGAAGCGCTAGTCTCGAGTTTTGCTCTCACTTGAGCTCGTTATAATATGAAGTCAATGGCGCAGTTGTCAACACGGTTTCCTCATGAAAACAAAGCTGGAGTTCTAGTCCCTTGCCTTGGCAAGGAGATGCTCTACTGATGAGCTCTAATGAGAACGAAACTCGAGCCTGGTGCTTCTTTTCGGAACAGGCTGGCTGGAAATTCTATGGGAATGTGACAGCTGCGATCAACTGTGAGTGATGTTCAACTTGAAACTAACAAAATCCTCTAGTACCCACCAACATTGTTATATCCGATTTAACAGCGAATACTTATTTTGACTTCAGCTATATGAAACAAGGATTTTAGTGATTCAAGTTCATGTTGATTACCGACTTTGTACTGTGATAAATCCTAGACTGTTCCGTAATCGCGTTACTAGAAGAACTTTAACAACGATTAGTCACAACTGTTGGTCGCGAGTAAGAAGCATTGTGCCAGCTTGAAGAACATTCGAGATTGAAAGTTCTTGCTGTAACTTAACACTAACTAAACAAATAAACCTCACTGTTCGCTGACTGCAGTAATGGTTTATCTACCAATTGATAATATCCTAATTTCATAAATGGCTTCTTGTTACACAAGGCCACTGTGTATTGAAAAAAACAACGTAGTAAAATAATTCATAGCTAGATGTTAATTTTAACGAAATCACTGTTTGTTCCAAGCAATCGGTTTCTTAACAATGTGAAAATTACTTGACTTAGTTTTGCTACTGCTCCGTTGTAACTCGTTCGCGTAGTTGGTCCATAAACTATGATGAGTCACGGTCCAAACGATGACTCAGCTGACTAATCAACCCTACGGCTATTTTCAATGAATGTAGGCTGTGTAGATAATCACCTTTTTAGTCATTTGGGAATTTCTACTCTACATTGTCTCGTCCTCGGTGTCTAACACCAGATACCGGTAAGGAAGCTTCAAAGTAACCAGGAAACTGTAATTGGATTGTAAACATTCTGTGTGAACACATATTCAGGTCCTCGATACAAGCAGAAAGCTTCAATCTAAAAGAAACTTAAATGTTCGAAATGTTCTAACTGTTGAAAAAGCGTTTTTGAATGCCTCGTCACTAAATCTGTGTTGACAGACAGTCAAATTTATTCAATTGTTGCCGACCCCTTCTGAATGATAAAAAACAGCAAAGAAAACTTGCTTACAGCATCTGAAATTACAAAAAGGGTAAGCTAACTAAGGGTGACAAATGCACCCGAGGTAGCCGTAGAAGAGTTGCTCGTAATTTGCGAATCTCATGTGTTTTTTTCACATGAGAAGTATTTTCTGAAAAGTTTGGATGAAACGTTCAAATTATTCTGAACTGTCAGTTGAGCAAAATTTACATCTGCTCGCAGCTTTTACTCCATACAGATTATCCCGTCGGCATCCCCACACAGGTACACTAAATTCGAGTATTATTGATCCTACACTAAGTTTGATAGACGCATTTTATTAAAACGTTCACTGACTTGTGTTTTATGTTATTATCCTGTTTGCTTGATCATTTCGAAGAGAACAACATTTGTTTTGGTGCTTCCAGTTAACAATCTAACGACTAAGACTGCCCATCAACTTTAGGTCAGGGAAAGGTTTGTATTGTTCTTGAGATATTTTACACACTGGTGGATAGTAGGTAATTTAGTTTAATTCGAGGGGAATACCCATCGAGCGGTTGAATGAAAGCCGAGGTCAAACGGAAGTAACACTACTTCATGTTAAGCAAACCGCCTGATTTTCCGTGAACCATCTTCATCTCCTTCTCCATTTCAATCCGTCCTTAGATATTTATATCGCTGAGCTTCGGTGATTTTCTTTGTCCTTCAGACAAAAAAGCACATATGTTTGATCATCTTTTTGGATACAAAATCATGAGGATTTTCCCTAGTGTACAACTCAAAACTGACTCCTATCACTTGGAAGAAAGCGTGTATTGTTTTGTTTCTCAGTACCTTCAGTTGGGTGTCCTTTGAGTTCCGTGTCCACGACTTCACCATTTTCACACCTATCCACTTGCCAGTATATATCAGTTGTTTGTAGGTTATCTTTTAGCCATAAAGATTATGATCTTTCTCGGAAGTTTCACATAGACTTCTTTTGGCTATGGGTATGAATATCATCTTGCAAGTCATTGTGGTTCCTGTTGCTAGTATGAAAAACGATTTATGAGTTAATAACTAAGCGATGTGACTTGGTTAGAGATTGGAGATAGTAGTAGACGTTCTTGAAAGAGAAAGGAATAAATTGGCCACAATATGGCAAAACTGCCTCGCGATAATTTTTTACGTCATCTTTACATAACGTAACCACTGATGTTTTTGCAGTATACATCCCACTTTTCTGTTAAGGTCGCTACACATCACGGTTTTCCAATCCAGATAAAATTGTCACACAAATGGCGTGCATGGTTAACACATGTTACTGACCCATGTTGAGCAAGACTAGCAATCAACACATATGATGGGTACAGTGCAAGTATGATGTCACCAAGTATACAGTTTAACTTTGTGACGTGTGTGACACATGCAGTCGGCTTATGTGCACAAGATATACTTGCTGTGTTGTCGGCGTATTATTTTGTGGATAGCCATAGACTATAGACGTTTCTGGGCAAACACACTCCAAATCCGAGTTTCCTTACTTCATTACCTACACTATCTGTCAAACAGATGCACGACTTCCGCACTTACTGTACTATCTGGTTGTGTCAGATGCAAGTTAGGAGCTATGTTATATTTGTTCACTGTCGTATACCCTCAGGATGTGCCGAAAAGACTGATCAAACTACATTATGCCAAGCATTCTTAGTTGCCATACAAGTCAACGATAACATCAAGCTTCTGCCAAAAAAGTCAAGAGCACATAAGTATTTTCATGCACGATGTAAGTTACTGATTTAAATGTACACAACTCTTCAGTCTGTTTTGGCATGTTAACAGTCGATTGTCCGGAATGTGAAAGTGACTCGATTGAAAGTTGAGGTTTTACTGAAAAGAAATACAATTATGCTTTTATAACAGGGGCACGCCGCCCTCGCTGACAGTATAATTATGTTTTTCTCGTTATTCAAAATAGTTATGAAGTTCGCAGTTCGGGGAGATTTTCTGGGTTGTTTGTCCCTCATATGGGCTTAAGCATTAGGGCGTTCCATTACTGAAAGAGGTAAAATCACTGGATCAATAAATCACTGGATTGGTGACCGGAGTAGAAAACTAGATGCTGGCCAGAATTCTTTATTTCAGTGCGCAGAATCGCCATTCCCTCGGTGATAAACCGAAATGCGGATAAGGGCGCAATAAATGAACTGAAGTGATAATAGACGAAGAAGGTGAGCCTCGAAATCTGATACAGAATTAGCGAAAACTGTATGGTCAACAGGGGGTAATTCAAGCGTTGCAAACATGCATTGAGGAAAGACTGTGCTTGGATTCAGATGCGTCATGCCGAACATCGCGTTTGATAGGCTGTCTCCCCTCAGTGAAAGTGGCTTGACAAGGGGGAGTAAGAGGTTTCAAGGTCAGAATGGTGGGCGTCAAGTCTCGAAGTTAATGAAATTCCAAAGCATAAATGCTCAGCGAGGCTAGGTTTTCTCCGTACAGGCTTAGATTTCAGATCCCGAACTGCCTCCGTAGCGCGATTTGCAATAACTAAACCTAACTGTTATTTTTATAGAGAGGTAGGCCGGATAACGGCTTCAATCCTAAGTTATAGTCGGATACAACTGTTGTAAAGAAGCTGGAAATAACGAGGACATAACTGATTGGACATTCGTTTGAATGATTCTAAAATGGTTTCAGCCTAAGTAGTATTCGCTTCAGTGTTCGGAGAGCTTGAGTGGGCGTACAAACCAAAAAAATGTCTATTTTTTCCTAGACTATAATTGTTTGAAAAGTGTCTTGGTGATGTGGTAATTATTGAGCTGTGAATGTTCACAACGTTGCGCTCGTCAACATTGCAGTACAGCTGTGAGTTAGACCCTCAGCGTCACAATGCAGAACAAACGAATCGTAACCAGTGTAAATGACATCCACATTTTGAGGTCGTCAGCGAAATCTGATAGTTAGAATATAGTGTGAGAATCATTAATAACTATCAGAAAGTGAAACGCTTCAAGAAATAAGCCTTTGGGTACCTTAGTTGAAACTAGGCCTATAGATGGAGAATACACAGCGTAGTACAATCTTTAACGACGTTTGGCATGATCCATTACGAGCACTTCTACAGGAGACTTGCGTTCCTTAGCGAACGAATTTGTGGATTAAAACAGCGTAATCCCTAGGATCTATTTATATGACATCAATACAATTTCCTCGAACATTTTTATTTACACTGATCACTGACTACTGATAGAATGGTGGTGCATGAACGGCCCTTACAGAACAATGAATGACCATTCCTCTGTGGTTTGAAGTTACACCGTCTGAGGCTGTTTGCTTGGACACAGACATCCAATTATTAATGCGGGACATCAACTTTCTGGAACATATATATAAAAGTTTCTTTGGGGAGACTGAACTAGGAGTATGCAAGAAGTTTTGTGATATCTGTGACAAAGTTCTATTTAGTGCGTCGTTTTGCACTGTTGGTTTCTAACTGACCGCGCTTGTGACTCAAGGACTATCAGACTATAAATTTTAATAACAGTGTTTACCCAGTTCCATACCGGCTTCTCCATCGTCCACTTAGTACTCACGATGATCACTTCGGAAGCCTACTAAGAATCACTGACATCCTTTGTAGGGGTAACACATCTTGAGGTAGTGGGGAACCGGATTGGATGCTACACGTGCACTACTTGGCTTAATGTCAAATGTAGTAAACCAAAAGTATGTGCCCTAAAGCCTTATAAGGCGCTTACCTGCTCAATTCGGATTTGTTAAAGTTACACCAAGGGAGTAAGGGGTTAAGTGAAACATTGTTATGTTTTGGTACGGAAACCGAAGACAAACGTAAAACTACAGACCGTGGAACTAAGGATACCAAATCAGAGGTATACGTGGGACACTATGTTTAACGAAATTCGGTGTCGCACGGGCTAAAACACTTGAAACAAGCTGCTCGTTTGCCCTTAAAGAATAGAAAAAGCGAATCTGAGAGGTGGATATGGATATTTGGAGGTCGAACGTATGGAAATTCATTAGAATGTGTACGAGTATGTTGAAGATTTTAAAAGAATGCAAGAAGATAGGAACCTTCTGATAAGATTACTATTTGGCCTAGAAAGAACTACTGGTCGTGCGTTTGAATGGTATTCGAACGCTACTGTCTGTGACATTTCGAAAACATTTTAGCGAGAGGGGCGTTAAATAGAACACGATTTATGCAACATTCTGACAAATCTACTATGACTAGTAAACGTAGGGGCCTCTGCATCCGATAGAGTGCATCTTTAGGTTAGGTTAGTGACATGAAATCATCCTGGGGCTTCGTTAAAATAGACCGGTACTCTTTGAAGTTGGTAACCAACGCCATAGTGATGAGTTTCTTGCAATGGCGAAATATTACAGGTCGGTCACAAATGGGAAAATTACCCACAAGATGACTCAGTTATGAGGAAATAAATAAAGATAACAGGATTATCCGGCCGGTTACTTCTTATCCAAGTCCAGGACTAGCGCCTTCAGAACTGCTTTCCAGAATCTTAAACACATGTAGTGTATTCACCGTGGCTGGTCTTTCGTATAAGCAGCTGCTGGACTTGAGATTAACACACAGATCACGAACGAACGTTCTGTTGCCGACCCACGCAGACCGTGCCTCTAAGATTTGGTCAATACATCCCATTCATCAACCGTATGAATGTTTGGATTTCATACCCAATTATGACACCTTTTATTTCCAACTTCTGGAAGCTGTGTAGTATGGGCTAAAGATGGAGGTAGCCTTATTTTACTCAGGTAAGGAAAACTAAGGGCAGTACTCGAAGGGTGAGATGAAATCGTTAACACTGAAAAATCACTGAAGAATTCTGTGCAGACAGAACACCATGTTCACCTGGGTTTTGCATCTGTGGAGCAGACAGAGGTGATAGACGAGCTGAAGGCGGCAGTTTACTCCATTTTTCGAAATCGAATGAAAAAAAAATTTTTTACCTATCACGCTCAACATACAGATCGTATCCTGTTTAGTCATCGATCAAGCGACAAACGTGCAGATATTTTGTGTTTTTAGAAACCCGATGACAACAAAAGTAGAAGACGAGCAACTTTTACTAGCAGTCAGACAGCAAACAGTAAGTGAGGTTGAGATATATCCATTTCCAGACCTTACTGGATCGCTGAACACCTCATAAAGAGTCATTTGTATAATATAATGTCAATGTCCATCACTAGCGTTGGCGGATTCCCGTGTTAACTGGTCAGAAAATCTTGCTTGGACAATCATCCTGCTGGATAATTCGGTGGATTCCATAACACAATTGATTAGGTGAGAGGCTAGTTCCAAACGCGAAGTTTTTGAGCTTCCGGCGTGCTTTCGTAGCTTAGCTGGTAGAGCATTTGCGGTGTCTGGGCATGTTGTTTCTGTCGCTGGTTTGAATCCAATCATAGTCCAGGTTTTTCGTAATTGAGTTTCTTCTAAAATACTAGAGAGTATATTCGAAATATCTAATTCAGCAATTTGGGAAATAACTTATATGAAGGATAGACCAATCGCGCCAACTTTAAATCTGTAATTAACAAGATTTTGAATGACCTTCACAGCTTGGTTTTTGACTCACCGCTCTGGAATATTGATCATGTGATCTTCAGAGTCATACTCGAACTCAAAGCCATCAAACTTTCGGCACGTTGGAGAAAATGAGTTGGACTGAATCGCGAAGTGCGAAGTTTTGGCGGATTGTTAGACCAGGATAATTACTAATGTATGGTCACTGGCAATTAACTTCGATCCCCGTTTACGTTACGGTGACGTGGTACCATACCATGATCAAACCACTGGATTAAGTAAACGCATGCTCTGAAACAAAAACCCTGGGTGAGATTCATGTCTACGAACAGCCGTCGCAAGTACTCGGAATACTAAGCCGCAAAACCGAGCGTCACCAAGGTTCGGAGGAAATTTCTCAGGACCACCGGGGTCAAGTTATATGGACACAACGAAAGAAATCCTAAGTCATAAGATAACTGTGCAAAGTCAAAGACTCTGTGAATGTTGATGGCATAAACGTAAAGTAGGACGCAATTGAGGGATAGTGGTAGGCAGGTACCATCAAAATATTGCCCGATTTGCCAAAAGTGAAATCTGTGACCATAACATCGAAGAGGTGCACGACGAAATCGTATCACTTGACAGAAAAAGGGCGGCTAGACTGGACGGTATTCACCTGGTAACACCGAAAAGTCTGACTAAATCGCTGGTCCACCATCTAGTCAGGATTTTTGACACACTAGTTGAAAGCCTAAGCTACCCGGGAATTTGAGGTTAAAGGCAGTAACCTCAGCACCTTGGGAATAAAAGAGATGCTTTAAATTGCCGTTCAGTCAGCCCTCACGCCATTTATTTTCAAAGTACAAAGAAGAATCTCCAGTGACAAAATTGTGCAAAAGGTTGCAAATCACAGATTCCTAGTAAACCGAAAACAGGTTTGTAGGGAAAAAATTCCTGCTTTGTTTTTTGGATTAACGTGCTAAACGCCCGGGCAGAAGAGAAAAGTTGACACACATCACCTGGACGTAATTGAAATAGTTGATTCGGTAACTCACCGATTTTTGATAATGGGGCTGTCTCCAAAGTTTTCAAGATGAATCAAGTCCTTCTTTCTAAACACTAAGTTTTACGTCTAAGTGAGAGACACGTAACAGATCTTCCATCTGGTTCCTAGCGGTTTTCCTGAAGGACTGGTTATGGTGTTAGTCTTGCGCCTGATACTCAGCCGCGATTCAACGGAAGAAACACATTGTGTCTGCTTTATTTTGACAGATGACGTGAAATTAGCATAGCGTTCATCAGAACTCAGCATGCTCCTGTCCACTCCATTACTGAATATTCAAGTGGGCACCTTTTCTGAATACAGGAGAGTGTAATCAGCTGCTTTCTGTTGACATCGCCAAAACGTGTAGGTGAAGAAATCAAGGCGGAAATTAAAACGGTGTCAGAAATGAGAAGACCTAAAAACAACAATGAAGGTAAGTAAAGCTTTATATGAGTTAAAAATGTCCCTCACGTCTGGGAGCCAGATCGCTGCATGCCACATTACAAAGAATTTACAGGGCTTCAATTGCAAAATTGGGTGTAAACGTACTGCGAGCTTCTCACAAAGACTGTCAGAATACTCAAAGTGGCACAACTTTCCTTCTTGAGATTTTCCCAGATTTAGGCCACGAAGGCAGACCTAAAAGTCTGAACCGTTTTCCTCTAGAAGAAAGAAAATATACAAGGTGCTTAATTGAAGCATTCAATATACTGAAGTGGTTTCGAAATACAGAATAACCGTGGTTGACAATTATATGAAGTTTGCATCTGGCGGACAAACAGTAGACCTGCAGAACTCAAGTTAACGTGGGAGCTCATATTTTTTAAAAGAACAGAGAACGCCTGGAATAAGTTGTCTTTAAAGATGGTGTGAACCATCAACCCGTGGGTTAAAACGAACCTGATAACTGCTAGTTTCCGGTGTTCCTAGGAGTTTTTCACATATTAAGCGAACAATATGAAACAACCCAACGTCTTTATGCCAATCCTGTTAAATGCACCTCTATTTCCCTTCTTAGCATTATTCCTATGGCATCCTAATCCCGTCCGGACTCTTACTCCCAGCCACTCTGCGTTCGTTCTCATCTGTCTAACACTGACAGTCTACCGAGACAAAAGCATTGACAGTGATCTGCTGCACTCAGTGAAACTGTCGCATTAGTCCTAGCCACTTTACAAATTCCTTGTCCCACCTCCATGAATTTCTACAACAGTGAAATCAAACAACGTCTTCGTCGTCTGGTATGGTACTGTGAACTCGAAAGCACGACTAACTGGACTTTCCTTACTAAAGCTGCAACCCCGAACCGTACTGAATTGGAATTGATTACCCAACTTTGAGAGATGTCTACAGAACAAGGTGTTTTTGAGCGCCCTCAAAATTTTCGAGATGCACGATAGCAAGACGACTGAAACGGGCGTGGTGCTTGGGCGTTTCCATCTGCTGAACACTGCTCCTCAGGTCATAGATTGAGTAAAATACAGACTGGGATTGTAAGAAAGCAGCGCAGCTGCTTCGTTCGAGGTCTTAAGAGGTAGTCCATACAGATCATCAACACTGTCCGTAATAGACTAAAGACTAGTGAACACTACCAAGGATGACGCATTCACTGTGTTTGTGTCATCAGCTTTACTGGCAGAAGTCGACTGCCCAAACATAGTGTTGCAGAAGTTGAAGAGAGCATGAGTGAAGTTATCATCGTTGCTAACAGATTTTCATGGACCTAAGAGTTCGGGCATACCGATACATGTTGAGAGTACAGATCGGAGAAAGCTATTCGGATCGGTGACGGAGTGCTTGGTGAGATATTGTTAGTAATGAAGGCAGTCCTTATGATTTCCTACGACAACGTAGATCTTGTGGTATTTGTCATAGACAAACAATTGAAAGTCAGCGTACGCAGGTCGTTTCTTTAAAATAGATCTATGAGTGAGACGGTGTGGTTGATTCGAAGGTTTACTCCGGTAGATGAACACCAGTAGTGCGGATTAAGCAACAGCTCCAGACAGAACTTTAGTAAGCATAATACGGAGATTATCAGAAGAACAAAAGAGAGTATAAAAATTTCTGAGATTACAAGTAGTCACGTAGTTTTATCCACAGCAGTTATTCAAACTCCTATGTGATCAACAGCCGCCGAGGAGATAAAGCTCATGGTGAAGATAGAGCAAGATAAAACGACTGCAGGGTAATTTAGCCCGTGTGGCGCAATGATCTCGTGATCGTCAGTCCCAAACTGCAGTAGCAAAACTGTAGTTCAGTAGTCGCAACTGGCTGGAACTAGGTTCAACTCACCAACAAGTGGATTCAGAATTATGCTACGTTGAACCCGATGCGCCGCTTATGATAAAGTCGTGCCGGTATTGATTGTTCGTAGCCTTTCGTGGTGGTGGGAAATTGATTTCTGGTAGGTTGATATCACACAACAGGTAGAAGTGGGGAAAACAAGGCAGTTATAGATTCAAGTCTGGTAATTAGTTCAATTTTGTATGAAAAGAAGATGGGAAACGATAAAATACTTTTGTGGGTTGATAACCATAAACACTCATTTGTATACTAGACGGTTTCCAGAATCGAGACAAGTGCTATATTGCTATACTAGATGGTTTGGAGGGATTTATAGAGGATAGACCCACCCCACTGCAGGGAAGACGAACTATATGCTTTACGACAAAATCTAGAGCAAGATAGGAAGTGCTGATTCGCAACTCTGTTAGAGGACCAACCTGAGACACTATAAAAAATGAAAGGCATATCCGACAATCCTCATAATAATGATTCAAACGAGTTTTATCCTGTTCACAATTGGGACAATAAACACGACACATGCGATAACTTCGGAAACCAGTTGGTTCACATGCAACTGACAGTAGTCTTCACCGCTTTTCTTCCCGGTCCGAGTCATCGTCTAGTGAATTGGGGACAGGCGTGACGATGACACTATCAGATCAATCAGTGGTCACCAGTTTGTTGCTAACGAAATTACGAATCTGGATTTTTCCCCGGGCTGTATGACGGAACATTACGACTCCAAACTTGTTTAACGAAACTTGTGACGTTAAAAGAATCTCCCGCAACAAAGCACCCTGGGAACCGAGATTGCGCTTGTTAGGAAACACCGGAAGTACAGTCTTAGCAATTTTCTGGTTTGCTTATTTGAAATAGACAAGTTAGTAGTAGTAGCAGTGAGGTTTATGATTCCCGTTGCTCCTTAAATCACAAGGTGACCTAAGGCCAGAGGCAGCTGACATATGCGTTGTCGTGCCAGATATATATATATATAGCAACCCTCATTCACCAAAATCAGTAAATAAGGAGGTTATGAATGCATGACAAGAGGCAGATTGCTAACCAGTCTACTTACGGACCTTAAACTAAAGATAAACAAGGTAGAGGAATTCTAGCTCTATAACCTTTTCTACATCTCACTAGGTAATTTCAAACACCATACGGAATACCATGGGTCGTAGAAAATTCATCATGGAGTATGATCCCTTGCGCGGACGAACTTCACACGCGATCCACACTGGAACTGTTTTCCAATCATTGGTGAATATAATCCGGTTCATACAGACAACTAGAACGACAAAACGAATGTAAACCAACTTGTTTGAAATTCACGATCGTTAGGGTTAGTGAACAATCGCATTGTAATTAAGAGCTAAAAACGTTTGAACTCACAGTAATCACATTTCGATATTGACACCTAAGGAGTGGATGCTTAGTAGTATAGATTGCATTCGTTACTTAATGTTGACTTCTGAAGTGTGACCTCGTGATGACCTTTACCTACAGCTTTTAAACTTTCAACCCGAAGTTTGATTGCTTACTTCCGGGTGGCCCTGAATTTTGACCTGAAATCTGGTTGGCAGCTCCATGTCTTCAGATCAACCCCGTCAGATTTTCGTTTTTTAAATTGTGATTTCATTAAATTTTTATGCTTTCTTCTGGTCATTGTTGACCTCTGTCCAGTGCTCTTCGCTAAGTTGTTTCAGCGTTTGTACGTGATGGAGTTTATCACGCCTGAAGTCTTTTGTCTGTACTTGCTCACGCATTTTATCCAAATTATTATTCGTTTTCCCTTGAATCTGCTGAAGAATATGATTGCGTTCAACGGAATAAAGGTGTCTGCAGTGTTCAGGTTTGATCCTCCTCGAAGAAACTCATCGAAAAATAAACGTGCATCTTGATGGTCAGTTCTTTTTCATGTATTTGTGTGGACGTTTCTTCACAGTACTTATCAGTCTTCCAGGATTTGGTTAGTTTCTAGTCAAACGCCACTCACGTCTGGTCACAGCCTTAGCATTCAGAAAGACTTCCTATCTAACCACATTTCGAAAGGTACCAGACCAGGAAAGCACTATACTCGAATCTTGCTTTTGTTAGGGCCCGTCAACGTTGCCTACTCTTGCCACGTCCGGGACCAGAACTGCGAATAAGCTTGCATTCGGTGTTGCCCATTCCTCACTGATCTTGCATTAAGCACAACCAAATTATTGTATCTAAGAGCCCAATCACTCTGGCTTGGACGTAGTGACAAGCTGTAACAAGAGCGAATCTCAAGTCTAGTTATTCTCCTTGAAAGAGGCTGACTAGAAAGTCTATCGAAATACGAAAGCTGCAAACAAATATATTGGTGATGTTCAACTTGAAATTTTTGTACGGTTGGGCTGACGCAGTCACTGAAGATTGTTTAACAGATAACGTTTACTTTATCCGCCGGTTTGACTTCTTGCTTTAGTTTATTGGTTTCTGTGCCAGTGTATTATATTTTGTCGCAAAAACTCTTGCAGTCATATGGATTAGCAAGTGCGTTTTTAGATTCTTTAATAAAAAACATGCCCAAACTTGCAAACTGCTTAATTAAATTGATGACGAGTGTATTTTCCCCCTGTAGCTTTCCAAAAAACGTTTAAAACTAAATAAATTTTGACATGGCGGTTGTTCGGAATTTTTACAAGAACCAGTTGAATGCACAAAGAGTTATGCTGTTGTTGTGATTTGTTAACAGTTCACTTCAAAACTGAGTGCGTTCAACTTTAGAAACAGCCCAGCCATTGATAAAATATTAGATAGTCTAATGTTTCATCAAAAATTGTACGATTCTGACAAACTCAAAGAAAACCAAGGTTAAAGAACCACTCTTTAATGTAAGCAGTAAATTGATGTTTTTGTTAGACTCACAAAACTGGGGGCAACAACAACCAGTGTTCAGTGCACGTGTATCACAAGCTACATATAATGAACTTTCCACGACTAATTGCCGACTAATAGTCCAAATGAAAGTTATGTTTAATCCAGATCATCCGTTTAACTCAGTCCATTCAGTCCAACTCTCTTCTGAAAAAGTCAACTCTTGCATAAATTAGCATTCGTACGGTGTCATCATTATTGACAATAATGCAACTGCACAGGCCACTTTTGTGAAAGTCGACAGACCAGAATTCGCAACCGTTTTCATTCCCTGAATAGTCACAAAGATTACAAGTTGACCGAATCATTTCCTTAGAAAAATATCTGAGATTTTGGTGAAGAAAAGACTAAACGTTTATTATGTGGATGTCTGATTGTGAAAATTAGCTGGTAAAATAATCATTAATAACTGTACATCGACAAAGTTACTTAAAGGACTTAAAAAACGATTTAAAAATTGTCCCTTGCAACAAATTTTGATTGGTGCTTTCCGAAGCAGGTTAATTTGAGTTTATCGATAGTGTTATCATCCACATTAAACTCAACTGAGCATTAGCTGTAGATGTATGCTCCCTTGGATGCAAATGTCAGTCGTATCATACAAACAGATGTATATCAAAATACTTTCTTTCAGGTTTTATATCACCGTTGCCAACACCGGAAGCACGATTTTTTTATGCGAAATGCTAATGAGTTGTATGTTTTCGATTATTTTACACCTAATGAGTAAGAATCTTGGGGAGGTAGTATTTTTTCCTTGGTTTACTTAGAACGATGAAACATGTCTAATTTTTCAGACGGCACGGGGTTCAGCTAAAGAACAACCTGTGAACAGTGGTGGTGTCGTTCGTAGCTCGGGTTGATGGTCCACGCTCAAAAAACTATACGCTAAAACGATTACGCACTGAGGATGTCACCTCGCTTGGTGATGAAACGTTTGCAACCTGAATGCCAAACTCGGCGAACATACCAATACCAAAAGAGCAACCTACTACAAATAATCGTGAAGCCAAATTTTGGGCCTGCTTCTCACCCGTGTCTCAACGCGCGCGACTACAATGATATCCCTTAGTAACAAAATCTGTCTAGTATATTGGTTTTACTTTCCCAATTCAAACCAAACAGTGTTGCACTGTATTGTATGAAATAATAAACAAAGTAGCATTAGTTAATAACCACTCAATTAGCAAACACTACAGTTTGGTAACTGAACGTTCAAGTATCGTCTTTTGTAATCATCGTATAAATCTGCACCATTTTATACTTGAAAATATTTTGATCAACGCTACCTTCAAATAAACTACATGGAGATATCCCCAGTGTTACTAGAGAGAAAGCTTTGCGAATTACTCAGTTATTCAAGCGGAGACTATTTCGTTTTGACTCTAACACATAAAGTCCTCTTCGTACCAAGTAAGTTATGTTAAGTCACATAATAATTGTAATTTTTGATCAATTTTACCTTTCAGTGCTACTTTGGCTTCAAGGCGACAATCTGTTCGAATTTCCTATCAATGCTGGTCTGTTGCTAGGTTTCCTCAACCATTTCTAACTGTGTTAGGCTAGTACCGGTTGATTAAATTGCTTTTCACCATTGTCATTGCCAGCTTCTCTCCATTCTCATTGCTCAACAGATACATGAGACTGAAACTTATCTGATTTCGTACCCTCAGCAACAACTTGCTAACAGAGCACTCGATCAAAACGGTATATGAGTGTTGTCTTGGCGTGAATTCCGTCAGTTTGGATTTCACCTGTTTTGCCAAGAGTAAGCTGTTGTGAGTTGATCATTCATTTCTACTGTGGACCAACAACCAGCAATTCTGTCATCATCGGGGAATCAAATATCTCCTTCTAGCATTACCAAGGAGTTCACTGCCGTCGACTCAACAGAAGATAAACCATTTGTTATTGTTTCAGGAACAAACAAGCACAGGTACTGCAGTTAAGTTTGAACAAGCGATATGGGATGAATGCAGTACTCTGTGCATTTACCGAAGTAGTTCTGACATCGATATTGCAGCATGCGGACACCATGTACACAAATAGTAGAATCAGTGAGGAAAATCAAGCGTGAACTTGCTAGGGATAGGCTTTTTAACGGCTATAACAAAAATAGCCTGCAAGGTAGTTGACATAACTCATGTTTTATATTGATGGCACTAAACACACGGGCAGACTCAGATATACTTGGTACCGCACAAAGCAATTTCCATAGATCAACTGTGAGTTACTACACCTAGTCTAGATAATCCGTTCACACTTGAAAGGAAGTTGATCAAAGATTGACTATGTTCCAAAACTGAAGACAACGAGATGTTTTAAGATACATGTTTACGAATGAGGGTAGAATTAGTAGCCTGAACTTCTTAAGGATGATCAACAATTTGAATTCTTTTTGTTAAATTCCTTTTTTGAAATCAGCATTCTGAGACTGCTTTTAACCATGATTTTTACATGAAGATAAATTGGGTTCACTTGGAGGAATGTGAAGATGAGGTCTGCCGAAGACGTCCAAGGGTCATTGGTGCTTCAGTCTTCGAAATGTCACATTCACCAGTTGATCTATGCAAAAATCACACTAGCAGGAACGTGCAATTGATAGCTAGTTCACTAGCCTCATAAGAGATATACCTAACAAGTCAGTATAATGATTTAACCTGTGTGTTGGAAATTAATGCTGTGAAGTAGACTTATTCTAAACTGTAAAAGGTCCAACATAATTGATATAAATCTTAGCAGTGGCTATGTAACAGTATTCCCCGTCATACATTCTCCTCACAGTGTGCTGAATAAAGTTGTCACTCTTTTTCGACCATGATCTTAACACCTGACTTACAAGAAGTTCACCGCATTTTTAATCAAAAACCGCTGCTAAACCATAATTCAGATGTCAGTTGACAAAACAATTTTTGAAAGCATATCTCACGATGATGCTAAATTTTACGTTCTATCTGATGCACTAATAAAATGACAAGTAAAGGTTAAACGGTCGATAGGTTTGATAAAAAAATAAACGGCACAGATTGGTGATTGGTAGTTTTGTATGCCTTAGATGATGAATGACTCAGTTGGCAGGCTTGAGAAGGTTGCATTTTGACGCAGAATGACCTTAAGAAGTGACGAGTGTTGCGCTTACCGGTCAGTTTTCGGGTGCCTAATAGTGGCTAATGATGGTTGATTTTTTATAACCAATATGCTTTTTTAGGCGAACATATTCAGAGTGACAATCATTGCATACATATATACATATACACATATCACTATTCATGATTATGGATAACAGCAGTGGTAGGTGGACGTCTGCAGTTAGTGAATATTGAGTACTACAGCGTTTAACAAACTCATCTTGTATAGACATTCATCATACATTAAAATTTTCTACATTATCACATTAACAAACAAGTTTTTTCAATAGGGGTGTTGTAATTTATATTTTCGGTGCTGAAAATTGGAACTTCCTACGGATCTGACGGCGATTTTTTAGGGGAACAAAAAAGGTGGGCACTTTCGCCGATAACGAATATACGGCTTAGAATGGATATTTAAATAGACTGATCGCACCGTCAATGGGAGGGACAAATATGAGTTAATGTGTGATGTTTAAACCAGTCAAATGCGTGACAGTTTCAGTGTTCTGTGTCGTTTACATTTACACGTTGAATAAGGATTTATGCACCGGAGCGCCCAACATAACCACACAGCAACTAATCTGTGCACTTGCATACGGATGATAAGAAATATTTTGATGAAACATCCCACAAATTTTACCGAACACCATTTTCATTATTGTTAAATAAGTTGTCTCCTCATCTTTAGCGAGGATTTGGATGATTATAAATTGTTAGCTCAATACACTTTTGTTCTAACCAGCGGCATTTTGTAGGTTGCCTCAGTTGACTTCTAGCGAAGTGTGCCTGCTATCGGTACCCGTTGGTTTGTAGATGACGGAATAGCGAAGTAAACAGACCGGCAGATAGGTGATGGGCACTTTAAGTAAGAACAGCGCTTTGTTGCACTCTGTCTCACAGGTCACACTCAGATTCATACAACTGCATGTAATTTTCAATAGCGCGACCTGTAGACGACTAATAAATCGCAACCGGCTTTTGCGGTAAAATTCGGTGATGACTGGAATTAGTTTCATGCCTGAAATGTCATTTATTATCCAACTCGTTCGATATTTAAAGGGTATTCGCATATGTTTATGCGGGTTGAATTGTAATATTTTGGGGTCTGTAGTCCGGCTAGTAAAGCACTTGCTGCACCTGAGTATGCTCTTTCTGTCGATGGTTTGAATTCAACCGAAATTCGGATTTTTCACAATCGAACGTCTTTGAAATTATTGAATCTATCAAGTTAATCAGCAATACTGCAGAATAATTAATCATTATGTTAGTCGGTGTAATATCTTGTTTCACTTTGTCAATTCGACGCACAAAATGATAGATAAACAGAAATTTCAGGCTTTCAGTGAGTTAACTGAAGTTTATCTGATCAGCAATCATCTTTCAACTCCAGGGAAGTGTGTGACACGTCCGCATATATACACAGCCCTGCTTGGGGAAACGAGATAGACCACGAAACACGAGTATGTGAGTGAGAAACGAATACACAGACAAACAAATAAATCAACTCTCATGCACGCGTTACTCGATAAACTAGTGGGCAAACAGAAGTCAGTCAATCAATACAGGTTGGGCTCATACTGGTGAAGTAAAAACAAGGGTAACATAAATGCGTTTGACAAATAGGGCGCGTAACGGAAAGTAGATGCCAAACAGAAAGATTAGAATAACAAGCAAAACACTAAACATCTAGAGCAAACTGCCGACATATTGCTTTGTCCACTGTCACCTAATTCAAGGATACATAAGGGAGATTTTTTAAAGCTGACAATCAGTACCTCGGATAAAGTTAAATTGCAATCCTTCTTCACCTAACAAACAACACAGATGGTTTCTGTGTGCCCAGTTGTGTAACCCTGGGTTAAGTGAAATTTTCTTAACGACCACTTTGACCGTTTCGTTATCTTCATTCAGAAGTAGCTTTGAAGCGCGGTTCCACGTTCAACCGTGTAGAGTTTGCACTGTACGACCTATATGCTGCAATCGATACGTACAGACACTTTCGCAAATAGTGTGTGATGCACGAGCTTCGTTGAGTACAGTGTGACAAGCTTAATTAATGTAGTTGTACACTCCAGCACTGCTTTCCGTATTCATTTACTCAAGGTTCCTGTATCAATCTATTCTTCCAAATTGTGATGGGGTCCATTAGAGTTCAGAATGCTTGTGAATACGACGCACAAGCATTTAACTTAATGGAGAATCGGGCGAAGCTGGTCGAGCGGTTTGAATGTGCTCTCATCCAGACGATTGTTATATACCCTGTACAATGCTGTTCGTTTTAGACTATGCTCAGATGCAACTGAAGTGACACATTAAAAATGTTGTAAACGTCAATTAGTATATTCCTTGTTTCATAAAATGGAATAGTTAAGAAAACCTAATTGTGACAGACGAACGTTCTCTACAGAGTTTCTAGAACAGTATTTCGGTCGTGCACCGTACGACCTCACTGAACTGGTTACCAATTCACACTTTATTTCAACCATGCTGATTAGGCCTAAAAGCAAAAACGAATCAACAGTAAGCTCTAACAATGAGCTTACCCGAGTCTGATAGATTGTAAATGTAATGAACTATGGGAATCGTTCGATTTTTGATGATTGCAACTACTAAACGACCATTATAGCTTGGGTATACCTACACATTCAAATCTCTTCTGTTTCTTCCTACAGCTGGTAATAGTAACTTCACATTAATGCTTCTTGTATTGGTCGCGCAGGGCACTTTCATAGATGAATTTTAGCTCAGCCCTGGATCAATAAGCAGGTATGTGTATCGAAGTGCCACCTGGACTGGACAGTACACTCACTTCACACGCTTCACACCAATGCAGAACAGGCAAGGGGTAATCAAAACACTGTTTACGCGTTCCAGAGATATTTTTTCATCGAAATGTTTAGCTGATGATGGCGATTAGTCGTCTCAAGCCAGCATTGTGTGCACAAAAACAATTATATGTAAGCTTTAGACTGCCATGGACCGGATAGTTTTGCGTTGTAATTCCCCACCTAATTTGCCATTTCATTTTCCTCAACCCCCACCACACTAGTCTCATATATATGGTACTGGCTACCAAAGTTTGGTACTGAAGAGACAATACGAAATGCCAGCACCTACCGCTTTGTTCAAACGTATGAAATGTACCAACTGTTTCACACCCAACTGTTTTTATTTAACAAAGTAATGCCTCAGTCCGAGCCTGGATTTTGCTCACAAGACTTAGATATTGGATTGCCCAGGGGCCTGCTGTTTAGTTTTGAATATTGCGGATTCTATCCTTGAATATTTCATAAATACAACTACATCTTGTCACATTTGCTTTTACAGTCGGCTGTAAAACATGCAAGCATTTCCGCAAGCATTTTAAACAATTCACCGCATAGACAAATCGTACTTTTCACTGCTTAAAATCAGTTCAAACGTCAATGTATGCAAGCAATAAAATTGGGTTGTGTATCCCGTTAATATGACAATTTTCTACCTGTTTCTTCCTGTGTATACAGTTTACAAATACTAAGTACATACATGCTGATTATGCAGAAATACTTGGTTTAGTTGGGGTAACCGTGACGAAGGTAAATCGGATTGTGAATGGAAAGCAGAAAACACATAGGTTCTGTTTAAGACGTTTGAGAAAATGCTGTCAGGTAATGTTGGACATACACATGGACATGGTGAGTTCGCACTGTTCGGACCATACAAAACTAGCATATCGTACGTATGATTTTTCCGTTAACTGCATTGCACATTCTGGCACATATACCTAATTGTCGGTATGGATTACCTCATTATTCCTCATTACAAACTATTGATGGGGGGCTTTTGAATTTTCTTATTCTCAAGAGCTTTTGATAAAAAATATCCCAAGGACCGAATAAACTCAAATTCAACGAAGGTAAAAAGTCAGAACAGCGAATTCTTTGGGACCTAAGCGCTCGCAGAAAGTTGTACTGGTGTTTCTGAGCGTTAACTCTATCAAATATCTTGCCAGTGTGATTCACCAGGGTTGAGAATACTGTCACCTGTGAAAAGTCCCTGTAACTCAACTTACGGAAGATGTCAACAAAAAGACTTATGCACACCTACAAGTTAGCAATGTTCGTGTATTATGAGCACGCACAAGCCTTCAGTGAAGCTAATGTCCACGTATCAAAGGAACTTCTGACCCACCTTTCAGTCAATCACCCACTTTATCTCTGTCGGTCAACAGGTGAAACCTATTGGATTTGCACTGAGTCACACAAACGAATGAGGGTCGCGTATGGAGCATAGTGGAACGTGATGGCTGCGACAATGGCCCGTATTACATTGATAAATCGTATGTGCAAACTGAGCGTGAAAAATAATCTCGGTCGATAAACGTATTTTAAAAAGCAGCAAATCTAAGCAATTCCAGTATGCTGCGCATTTAGCCGCGGTCCGCGTCGAATGATAGCTGTAACCTACCTCGTCATTTAACGCAAGAGAAAACAATGCTTTGCGTTCAATCAAGTAGTTCCCTCTTACACAAATAGTCACTTTGAATTAAATAAACATCAATTTTAAAATTCATGGATTTGACCAACATCATGTCGTTATGCACTCGTCTTCTGATTGGTGCAGTTTGGTAATGGGAGCTTAATATTCATTAGACGGGTACTTTAATGGAACAGTTCACATCGCCAATTCCGCTTTTGAGCCCAAAGCACTGGAAATTCACTTCATTTCTAAATCTCAGCAGTAGAAATTCAGATTTAGAGGTCCACCGATGACCTGTTCTGAACTAAAAGTTGTATGGCCAACTGGCTCTACTACACCAGAATATTGGTAACTACGTCCGAGCATGCTGTCATGATTACCCACTGTCTCAGACATTTGTTTTTATTCCGAAAATCGGATAATCATTGAAGCAGCTTAAGTAACTTTCGTGACTGAGACATGATACAATCGCCACGATGCTTCTGCTATTTTACACATACAACGACCAGCCAAGTTCGGAATGGTAGATTTTCAGCCAGTACAAGTCACGCTAATCAATTTATCACAATATTTCCCTCCTTCTCACCGACACATAAACCATTATTGGGGCACCGCTGTCTCTCTTTTCCGAAACAGTTTGTCAGAATGACAAGCGGGTGCATAAAAAAGCATCCTGGTCCGTTGCATAAAGCAAAGGAGATTATGACAAACAGCCAGACGGTATTCTTGAGTTCTGCAGTCGATAATGTTATGCTTATAACGGGACCATTTTCCTAATACATACCTGTGCATCACTTAATGGGATGCATACTATTTACCGTCGAGCAGGTAGCTAGAATCACATGAAATTCCCAACTGACAGCTTAAGCTAGACTTGTAAGATAATTAGACGACCTCAAATATAAATTGACTAAAAGACCAAAAGTGCTAAACTCACTTTAGCCACATGACTATTTCGCTAGCCAACACAGTGACCGCATAAAACAATCAAAACCGACAAATCTTTTAAATTACAAGTTTATAGTTTGACAAAGACAAACCGGGTGAAAAATTGGTTTCACGGGGTAGAACCCCGCTTAGCATTTTTCTGTTGCGAAATAGCTGCGTGACCGGTACGAATTAACACGGAGTAGATGATTAAGTGGAGGTATCTGAACAGAAATTCACACAAACGTAAGTCTAGAGTATTGCTCGTTAAAAAGTATGGAACACATAGTCGAACCATTTTTTACAGATTGTGATAAAACCGGAGACCGGAGGCTGTTAGGAGTTATACTACACACATTACACTGATCGAAGGAAATGCACTAACGTTTAAGAGAAACCGAGTATGTAATAAATAAAGTTGTCCTTATAGATCAAGCGACTCTTTTGGTCAAACTAGCGTGTAATGGACATTTTCGCTTGTGAAAATGCACAGCAACCAGCACAAACACTACATTGCCTATTCTCCATATGTGTTTTCAACAGGGAAACACCACTCTTTTTATTGAAACATGTCGCATAGAACACACACATACGTTTCTGCGGGTTGTTACCAGTTGCTCATCTTACTGGCGCTGACGACTGCTTCTGGTTTGCGTACTCGGGCTATCTTGTTCGATTCGCGTCATGCTAATAATTAGGGACAATTCGCACTACACATCTTTAACAATCTAGCTATTACAGCAACAGAAAGAGATAACAAGAATGCTTTCACGCACCTAGCTCTATTTTTCTCTCTTTCGAAAAACGTCCGCAGTAGTGACACCCTCTAGCAAAGCGGGTTATTCTCAATTGCCGGCAAGGGCAGTCTATGAATGTAGATTTTGTAAAGCAATAACTGTTGTAAATGCGAAATCAAAGATGTTGTTGAAATGCACATCTGTTGAAACAGTTTCAAACGACATCGGGATGAAACTAATTCTCAATATTACTGCATTTATTGAACCGACGATTCCACCCAATCATTTCAAATATTTTCATTCCGGCTAGCAATCTACATTTCACTTTTGTTTCATGTCTATCCTTTATACGCCTCTATTACTTGTACCGAGGACGATTGTGCAATTCGCAAACACTTTCATTTTCCCTTCACACGGTCTTGATTGAGTGGACAAATGGATCCATCCATGTTGATTAACAACTGTTTTAAGGCAATACACTGAACTATGTAAGAAGCTTCGCGCGGTGAGCTAGTTGTGTACACTTGTATATTACGTGATATAGAAGAACATGGTGACTTTCGACTCACTGAATGGTGGTCATATACCATGAAGACCTTTAAAAATGTCGGTCAAAGTAAGTGTGGAATTTCGAGCAAAAAGCAAAAATCTCACTGTGATCATTTAGGTTTTCAGGATTGCATGTGGTCGCACTGATTGTCGCAGGTATTCGCGTTCTCTTAAGTTTTAACTGAATGGTTAAAGGTGCACGAAAGGTAGTCTTTTTTTCTCAACAGAAAGAACAGGTCAACCTTACGTAAGAGCAAAAGTAAGCTACAGTTGAATTTCGATGCAGTAATACATATAAACATTACAATGAGATTTGCGCAAACAACACATATTATAGACCCGTTGTATATCAGCATATGTAAATTTACTCATTAAACGTATGATATAGCCGGATGAATAATGACCATTTACTGTCAGATGTGGATTATTCCTTCCTGACCAAAGTTACTTCTGAAACCACCTATTAGGTGTTTAATTTTTGGGTAACAATTGAATAAAAGGGAAGGAAAGGTAGACGAAACGATTAGCATCTTCTGCCATTGGGATTTTCTACAGAACAGACAAGACTGTACGGTCATTAATCTACGGAATTAAAAGTAAACCTTAGGAAATTGTTTACTTCAAATCTTCTCTAGACCAACTAATTCATTCAAATATCATCCATATTTTATGAAGAAGAGAGAAATGGTTGGAAATATGCAGTTTTGATAAGGCTGTAAAACTTACTGTAGACAAAATCCACCAACAAGCATACAGAACCTTTAGCCGAACGCGATGTTTGACAAAAATTAAACAGAGAACAGATTGCCTGGGTTCGAATTAAACAGATACATACGTAGTTCATGTGAATATACCACTCATGCAGTTTTCATAGCGTACAGCTTCAGGCGTTACTTTTGTGTTCTGTAGTGTTTTTGTGGGAATAAAAACATCGTGTTCTGAGGTTTGTTGACTTCGGATAAACTAGGACCAGCGATGAAAATCTTATACCCAATGTGTTCTACCACATGAGGTTAAAACTACATCAAGGTCTCATGAATATCAAATCTGGATTTCATTTCTAAACCACACTTTGGTGTTATAGGGTAGCGACCAAATAATTGCTGGTCGTACGGGTACACCCTTAATGTCAGGCGTCTATACAAACAAAGCCTGAAGGTTGTTTGATCTCAGACTACACAGTTGTCTGAGATTTAGTTTGTTAATCTAGCATCGATTATTATGACATTTACGTCACTTTGCAGAAATCTTGTGTACAGCGACATTAAAGCCACCGTCGTTTAAAAAATCATTTTCAACTAATCACTCAGAATGTGAGACACGCAGATCTCATAATTACTCTGAACTTAAGTATCCCGGCATTGACAGTTAGAAAGTAGTTATTTCAGAAAATGCGTAACTGTGTTACGAATATCGTTTCCGAAAGTCATCGATATCAGTATAATAAAAGCAAGTTATATGAGTTCGTTAGTATCACACAGATCGCGGGTTGCGCGCTTCTTGAAGTCTGAATCTATATATCTTCAAAGACGTCATTGCTGGAGAGTTGGAACTGGATAAATCCGTGCTGGTGAGTTGAAGGCTATCCGTTGTATCACTGACGTGAAATCCAATATATTTTACGAAATATTTCTGCCGTTTTGGTGCTCAAAATATGGCCGGTTTTCCCAACCATACCGTTTCAAGGATTGCAGTTTAAGTCATTGAGAAGCATTTCATCGGTTTTCCAACAACGCCAATCTGAAGAGAATGTGTTTC
>JTDE01000284.1:121322-152620 GCA_014338405.1 Paragonimus skrjabini miyazakii
AGATTTGACCATTTATTTGGTAAAAACGAAAGAAAAACTCATGCGATATCTGGCAGGAAAGGCGTTCGAGATATGCACCACTGATATCGTACACAATGAACTAGGTTTACTATCAGGACTAATCATAGAGAGTGGTTACGAAATGCGTTTTATTCAGAATGCGTCGTGGGCGGTCAAACTGAAACTCAATTCAATCTGCCCACTTATAACTGTCTTCCTTTTGAGGGAGGGTATATGACTAAAGTTTGTACACGAATACGGAATGTTGAGTCAAAAAAATGTCTATTGCTTCCAAATTGTAGGTGGACTTCTGTCCAACCCACCAGCCACGTTACAACTCACAGTTTCATGTTGTACAGCTACACTCTGTGTGCATTCACTTACTTTTCCTTTTTGAGCTTGATACGTTGGTCGTCCTACACAGTGACCGACTGAACACAGAAAGTGAACACGGGCGGACTGTGCTGAGAATAAAAACAAATTTAATTGCGATTTTTGGTCTGCTAACCAACATCACCAATTCCTTCAATAAAAAGTTGCCATTCAGCTGGCCCACCGAGCGCCAATAGGCTGAGGTAACATGGTGAAGTTCCCAAGGTTAATCACTGAGGAAATTTCCAGTAACCATTTGTGTTACCCTCATCACTGGGCACAGAAGGTCGTACGGACACTAAACTGCCTTGGGACACAGTCAGTTCAACCCATATTTTTGAGCAACAATAGCACATACCCAGGTTGCGATCTATGTAGGCAAATTAACTAAGTTAGCGTGATTAGTATTCCATTGGGTAAAGTGTTGTGAGTAGCTTGGTGCTCAACTACAGAAAAATAATAGTTTTCCTTATCTGGATGATTTAAGTGGGCATTTTTTTTGAAAAATGTTTGTTTGATTACTGGCAAAAACTAAAAAAGTTTGACTGGGTATTACTCAAAGTTAATCTCATCTGTTACAGTCCCACTGGCGTTCCAGCAATCCCTTCTCGAAAAGAAATAACTCTACTCGATTCCTTATCCTGCTGGGGCTAGTGTGTACTATAACTGCAGCCACGCATTCAGGAGGTAACTATAAAAACCACTGTGCGCGTGACTTTGCATTAGGCACGACTTAAGTGTCTTATACAAACATCCAGCCATATTCGTTGGTGAGTAGTGCTCAGATTTTTGTGCCGCTTCGAGAAGAGACACTAACTATGCCGGTAACTCGGTCGATGAACCCAGGAGTAGAAATTTCACCAACAGACAGACGTTATCAACTTGTTAGGATGTATTTCGATTATTTGTTAGTAGTTGGTGGTTTGTTCATATTAGTTAAGCAGTAACGACAATTGAACAGAGATGTCATACACTGATAAACTTTTTAGGCTGTTGCTTCAAGACTAATAGGATTACGTGAGTTTCACTCCAGTTAGAGTTCGTCAGTAGTTCATATCCTTGCCACGGCTGCGGCTAGAACCCCGGCCACGATTTTTTGAGGCAACTCTGTTGTCCAGTGTACCAGTGACCTTGTATATGATACGACTAAATCATCCGATACAAACGTTGCTACTGACGTACTTTACCAAGAGCAAAACTGGAGTTTTATTACGACATTCATGTCAGCAGCATTTCACTTTGGTCAATTGACTGCTGGGACAATGCACACTTGTAAAAGTATAATTTGGTCACCGTGGGGGCAGTGTCCTTTAAAAGAGCTCTGTTTGGAGGGTTATCGCGAGCTGAGAGCTGTGTATCAAACTAGTTAGGTTTTCTCGAAGTGTTTACCAAGTGGCAACGTGCGAACGGTCATGTCGGCAGTTTTCCTTTTAAAACCGTTCTAACTTAACTACTCAAAATAAGTGAGTAATCCAGTGTCGCGTTCGATTACTTTGTTAAGGTTACGGGGAAAATGTACCGATATATGCATACGATATTACGCTATCAACATGCTACCATGTGCTTACAGGACGAACTTTGCCAAATTAGGTTTTGTTTGGCGTTTCAGCTTTCCCAGTCGTATAATGTCATCGAAACGATTCAAGACTTACAGCGAGATTCAGGTTAAGAAACAAACTGTTGACTGGTTCAACGGTTGAAAATGCTACTAAGCTTTCAATAATCCAATTAAGACCTCATGCAAAATAAAAAGACCGGGGTAATTTTTGGCGCACAGTCACATAAATCAGCTCTGTAGGTAAACCCCGTTTTTTAATTTGCCCAAGATTATAACGGTTTTTTTACATTTACACGAATATAAAAATTTGCTATTGCCGAGATCTTTTTAGATTAAATCTGGTTATTCGTGTTATCCGTTTAATGGGTCGTTGATCGAAAAGATATTTTTTGAATGATTAACTTCATTCACAAATATGCAGTTCTGTCGGTTGCTGTGTCTGTCGTCGACTAGGACTGCAATGGTTATTCAAATGTCAAACAATTTTGCCCGTCTTTGAAAACGCTGTATCACTAGTAGACCCATTCCTATTCGGTTATGCAGTATAAGCTCACTTCAGTAGGGCAGAAACACCACTTTGATATTGCGATGTTTTAATCAACTGGCTGATTTTTATTCTATCAGAACGAATTCCATCAAGACAGCAAGCATCAAACAGAAATGCCGGGATGGTCAGTCAGAACAGATAACATTAACTGATTGCATCGTTGCATTTCTATGATGTAATCGTTTTCGTATCTAACAAGCCAGCTGAGTTAGCCAAGTGAAACATGAGATTGATCTGTCAGATTGCAATCCTTATTCACGCAGTGATAGACACCCTTATCAGGTCGTTTTAAAGGCCTTTCTTGACAAATGGCTAGGCATGCAACCCACATATTTTGGCATCTAGTGTGCAATAATCAGTCGGAGGGAGTTCATAACCGGTGTGTTGTGTATGTGCATTTGTGGACATCCACTGGGGTTGAGTGAACAGACCCAGCGGGTTATGTATTCGTTGTTGTTGGTCACAGCACTGAAGTGGTCCAGTAATCATTGACTCAAATGCGGGAAACTTTGTGCGACGAAATAAAATCAGCGATGAGAGTTGAATGCCTTTTAAATCTTGGATCAAAAGGCATATCGTTCGGAAAGAAGACATTATTTGTATCCAGGGTGTACCTCGTCCACAGAGTGAGAAAGCGCATCCTAGTTCGTGCGTTCTACGTCCTACATACTGTCGTTTAACAGCACTGTAACAATCCTTGATATGTTATATAGAAATTTTAGCTGTAGATATGGCAAACGCAAAAGAAGTAGCGTGTACAGTGGTACATATATGAGCTTTAATGTCTTCTTTTCGAGGGAGTTGGAGTGAATTTATTTGAAGGTAAAGGTGCGATCAGGAGTGAATCGTCTCCGATGTTTCTCAAACAATTTTGCAGCTTCTTTGAGGTGTATAAACTAGCTTTTGGACTAACAAACAAACGAGACAGTACTGTCTGTTCTTGCTGTCATGGCACGCTTACGTGGCATGCTTACATAAATGAACCTTACGGCTTCACTTAAAATGCTTGTGTAAACGTATTCCAGTGGGCATTTATTAGGCTCAACACAACCTCGTTTTTTATTTTGTGTCCAACCAACGCCCCCGAATCCCCGCTGGTCATCTTCCAACTATTGCGGCAAACTTCACCGCAACAGATTTTGGATCATTTTCTGCCATTTCTAACGTGACTAAGGAGTATAACCTGTTACACTCATCCAGTGCAAAGCTTAGTCCCACTTCGGGGTACATGACTAGTATGAATGTAAGTTGATTATTCACAGGTTTAATGGTTCAGGTCAATTTTCGTACGATATGGAATTATATCAGCGACCAAAAGCGTGCGTTGCTTACTGCAAGGTTCAGGCTCGGCCAGTTCGTTTTTCGACAGAATTTGAATAAAATATTTCACTGCAACAACTAATGGTTTTGCAAGCTTGATGTCTTAGCTGTGAGCAGTCGTTCGTGAAGTTGATAGGCTAAGATTTCTATGGACCGCAGACGTTTCCTACAGTAACTTAATTTCTGCAATATATGGGTAACGTCCTGTTGGCAACTGATAAAACACCAAGTCGACTGGGTTAAGCTTGTGTTTCATGGGATACAATACGTTATATACTTTAGTGCAACAGTTCTCGTCTGCTTTCAGGTACTTTCGTTATCCATTAAATTGCATAGAAAACCTGTTGACTAATTTTTTACAGGTTTCCTTGAAGTGGCTGATGCCTGCAGTCCCAAAAGTTCGGGTCATTTTATAGAAAGGCGAGCTTTATTAAAACGTCGTAAGGCTAAAACAGACTGGTTTGCAATGAGGATGTACTCTAGTATGAACTGCGGCTAATTCAACAAGTTCCCTCGGGAAGTAGCTGGCCATATCAGTTGAGTTTCAAAGCTTTCAGATGATTAATCCCCGAGCAAACAGTCATTGTAATACAAGAAGCAGACGCCTTTACACAGTTGTTTCGCTATGGAAATAATAGTAGTCCGTCACAGTACCGACGATCAGCAGAAGCACGTCATGTTTGCAGGTGCCACTATTTTGTTAACGCACACAGCGGGTCACATGCAAAACCCGCTTTTAGAAATGAAGTATCTCCTTTGAATAACATTGTTGTTCACTCATTTTTATTTGCCATATGCTAGGTCGGCTACAAAAACGTGACGTAGAGATGTGCGAGATTCCCGATCTCCGAACATATGGATTAGGGAACATGGAGAATAAGTACAATTCGACAAATATTTGTACATAGCAACTGACACATAATCTATTCGAACCGGCGATCGCCCTTCACTAGCATCATGCAGATTCCTGCTCGACGTATTTATTCATTTACGTCCTGGTTAATCCTGGCTGCTGCGCTATACTCAGTCAGATGTGCTGAGGCATGGCCTTCTTTGTCTGTGTTTAGTTGGAAGCGCTCCTATTCTAGCCCTGTCAGGTTCTGAATAATAACATCTGATTGACGAAAGTGAACCCGTATGCTTTAATTACATCTTTGGTTCAACTATTTTCCCATTTTAAAAGCTCTTCTCATGTGACACACACGGTTGGATATTGTCTATTTATAAACCCATTTGTTATTCTTTGCCAATGCCGATTGGTTGTAACGTATCCTATTGATTACAGTAGTTTCCATTATCTGAATACCACATGCTATTTTCAAGGACTCTAGTCGGTTCTACAGAGTGAATGATGGTCGCTCAATCGAAGGTACAAAGCAATACCCGAAATAGGGGCACACATTTTTTCCTCCTGTGAGTTTCCATAACACTAAGCTAGGATCATAAGTGCAAATGTTGCAAATTATTTCCTTTTTACTGGATTTTTGCACCCTGTAACCTTGATTCTTAGGTGTACACGGTGTATGCATTGGGATTATTGTATAATGTCGTCCTTGTGAACTAACCAGTTTTCAGAACATCAGACAAGATTCATGGAGGTTTGGAGGCCACATTGTATTGTTGCATATCATATACTGTAATGCAACGATGTCTAAGGTAAAAAAGTGCTAGAAATTGAGTTTACGTTTTTGTTGTGTATTTTTCTCGAGATGGATGTTAAACAGCTTAGGTAAACACATATCAGTACTCGCGTGGAACACTCATATTGCTGATGGTGAGATGAGTGTATGTTTAAAAGCCTTTTTGCATTGTTTTGTGTTCAGTCTGCATGTATTAGTGAGCTGTTCTTAGTGTATACTCCTTTTATCAAACTTTTTATACACTTGCAGATTTTTCTATGTTGCCTCGCAAGGACTGCTATAAGACACAAATCGTGAAATATTCAGTGATAGTTTTCTTTTGATATTTTAACTGATAACTTCGAACAAAAAAATATTGGGAAGTAATGCTATGCATAATGGTATAAGATTGTAACATTTGTGCTTTTGTAATTTGCTAAACGAACAATCATATTGAATCTAGCTATGCTCATCTGAACAGCTTGCGCCTCAATATTAACTTAACTACTGAAATCGAGGAGAGTAATCTAATGTTATTTTCGAATGTCCGGCTTACCAGGCGTGAAGACGGTTCTCTTCCTAGATATATACAAGGTCTGTTCGGATGGAAGTTCCCCCAAAGAGTCCAGGTACATCAAACAGAGTCCCTTTCAAAATTTTTACCCCTTACGTTGTGTCGAAAGGCATTCAAAACGATTCAACCTTCGACTAGCCGTCACAACATATCTCATGAACTGGTCAACATATCGTTAACCTTCGATGGTGTTGATGTCGCACTTCTGATAGGACGCATAGTTAGGCCAGCACTGAACCGAACATAAACTGCAGCCAAATTTATTGTACTATAAGGAACAACATGGACATGTTCAGTTCCGTAAAGAAATCCAAAGCCAAAACGATAGGTCAAACCTTGTTTACTTGGTCATGCAGGTTACAATACGCGGGAAGTGCAGAAAGGCACTACGCACTGAAACCTCATGGGGTGATCAGAAATTATTTCAGAACATCCAAACTGGAATGTCTGAGCGCCATTAAAGTCATTCCTTAGAACCTGGTAACAAAGTTCATCCCTCAGATTTTGAACATATGTACTTCACCTTTTTTGACGTGTTAATTATATATCTTAAGAAACCACCTTTATATGTCAAGAAGCAGATGGTAATTTACTCGGCAGAATCTCGGTGATACATTGTACAAGAGTCAACCATTAATTGTATTTCATTTTCGATCTCCCATTTTTGAGCTGTCGAATCCTTGTGTTTCATACCTCCCTGTTGTGTTCTTATTACCTTTGCCTTAGGTTTACTCGTGTGAACTCAATAGGAAGTGACAAAACACATTTAGTTCACTTCAGTTGCTAATCGCTCCGTGTGCACACGACATTCGAATTACTCACTCCTCTGCCCATTACTAGTACACACTCCAATTTCCAACCTATCGGACTCCTTCTAGTGAAGTGCTGGTCAGGTTGGTTTGGAGTTCAGAATCAGACACCTGAGGTACCACTGAAATATACACCCTAAGCTAAATGGCTTATCCATCAGCATTTTTTCTATCGAGAAGCATCACGCAAGTAGTTCGTAGATTGTCAAACTGTATGAACGTGATGACCGTGTCGTTAGGTCGTTGGAAGCAATCTCTTCCAAATAACTATATTTCTCTAACGCAGGCCTATATAAATTAACTTAATAAGTTCAATTCTACCCCCAGCTCATGCAGTTTCTGATCAGTGGACAGAAGTGAATAAGGTATATGTTGGCCAAGACCCATTTGAAGGATATCACACTACTCTAGTCTTCTAGGCTACACCGAACCATGCTATGCATCTAACCGAATGTATTTTACGTTGAAGCATGTCACACGGATTTCGCTTTTTCGTATTCCACAATTGTGGTTGTTAACAAATCCATATGGGTGAAAATAGGTTTCACTCCTCATTGTGACATGATGGGTGAAATAATGTAGCTTTCTGATCGCTATTTGGAAGCTATACAATTATTCGTACCCTTCCATTTCTCGTTATTGAAAAATACTGTCTTCGTGCTGGAATGTCAGCAAATAGCGCGGTCTGAACCCTCTGAAAGATGTTGAAAAAAATCAACCACTTTACTCCCGTTTGCAAACTGGTAAAGCGAGTTATGTTTCCATCAGTGAGACTGAACTTTCTCAACCGCATCAACAAACGTTTCCTTCAACATTTTTTTCCAGTTACGTTTTGATTCGCTAGGTGCGTAAATTAACATAACTTATCAGGCGCTTCAAATGCAACTTTCTGGAGTTCGTGTATATGCTTCAAATCTATACCCTATAAATGTCTCGTATGTGCAACTGAACACTCATTTGATAACAGGCTCCAGTTACACTGAATTGCGAACTTATCAACACAAACAAATCGCAAGGCAAAACCTCGTGAATAACATGACGATGACAAAGGGGTCGAGAGCTTAGACAAGGTTTTTCTATTACACGAAGGTTGGAGCTATCAGTAACTGACTAGATACACAATAAAGAATCTGAGAAAAAATGTGCTTCCAGTGGTCACACTATGATGGTTCAAGGAGTGACATAGCGGTATTGGTACTGCTGAAGATATTAGTGGTCTTTTAGCACCACGGCTTTTACAGAACCAGGAGCTCATTCAACGAGCAAGCTTGTTGACGGTTGATTCGTTATAATGACGTTAAATTATAGGGAAACGATGCGTATTATTAAATCTGACATTTCAGCAAGTTAAACGGTATGGCTGACAACAAAAGTTTACCGTTTACATAGTCTCTGCGCGTGTGTAACTGCTCATCTATAACAGATCAGTTCAGTCGTGAAAGTTGCGTTTCTCGTCTTTTACAATGAACCCATTTTAGAAGTTACAGTTTTCAACGTTTACTGACTTACCAGGTTACAACTGCTTCTGTGTTGAAGATCCTCCACGTACGAGTAAATTATTTCAAAGCCAATATACTTTCCGAATATTCTCGGTCGCAGCACGCCGGAGGAAGTGTTGTGTTCAGGACCTATAGGGCAAACCTCAACGACAGACCAGAAGAGACGTTCAGAATAGCGTGTACCCGCTATGAGGAAAGTGCCACCAGGGCGGTTGACAACGTACTACTACCCAATGTATGTGAATGCACGTTAGCCGTGCAAATGAGTGTACGTGTTTGTGGTCCCATGTTTAACATGACCTTTACGGGAATTCGTGCAGAAAACGAATTTGCAGGCCAACCGCCGTTTGCGATCAAAACAGCTGGTGCCGTGACGAACGTGAGAATGAAGACGCCCTGGCCCAGCCGTTCGAAGATGGAGACGTCCGGACGTTCCTGGAGGACTTCGAGGACGTGGCCGGAGTGGTCGGATTCAAGACCGATCGTGGGCAGCTATCCTCCCTACGGATGTTGATGAAGAGCAAGACGAAGACGGTGCTGGACGCAGCGCGAAGAGGCCCTGCGAAGTTGAAGTAAGCTGCTGCGAAGAAAGAGCTGGTGGCTGCGTTTGACAGCCCGGCCGACCGCCAGGAGGTTATATGGCGGTTCGAAGCCACCAGGCTTGGACAAGGAGCGGATCCATCCGTGTTCGCTGCTACTCTGCAAGGTTTGATAGACAGAGCTCTTCCAGGATTGGTTCAAGAACCACGACGGAAGTTGCTAAAGGGGCATTTTATTAAAAGTCTCCAGATGGTGGTTGGCGACCAAGTCCGTAGTGGACCTCGATGAACTTGCGAATGTGACGCGGGAGTTGGGAGTTATGTCCATGGCCTCCGTGAATGCGAACGGCAACACGGACAAAAAGACACTGGGAGAAATGCAAAAGACAATGGAGAAGCTCTCAGAGGATATAGCTGCCTTGGAAACAACATCACGGAAGGACGATCGACTAGGACGTTTCCTCATCTGTGGGGGAAAAGGACACTGGAAGAAGGATTGCCCAATCCTGCGGTTCAAGAGGTACAAAAATAGTGTTTTTTGATTGTTCTTTTTGTTGGGCCGGTCAACTAGTAATGTGAGCAATTGAGAAGGAGGCCGTACATACAAGGGTTGAAGCTATCGGAGAGACAGAACAGTGCTTGGTCGATACAGGAGCGGCTGTTACGTTGTTTGCTTGTGAAAAGAAGCAAAACGTAAAACCGACATCCATGATGATCAGGACGGTTGAGGTCATAGTTTACTGGTTGATGGTGTGAAAGAATGTGGAGTTCGTATCGGCAGCGATATCGTAAAGCATAATTTCATTTTTCCCCCAGAAACCAGGCAAACGATCCTTGACTCCGATTCCCTCGCTGCAACAGATGCCGTGATTAATTTGAAACCCTTTGCTCCGGGTTCATCTTGAAGAAGAATTGAAAAGACAAATACAGAAACGTGTTGGGTAAGAAAATGATCAAGGAGGCCAACAGTCCGTACAACTCGTCTGTTTTCCAGGTGAAAAAGTCCAGCGGGAGGAACTGCTCCTGTGTGAATTTTAGATGACTGAGTGAAGTAACACAGAACACAGTTGTGCCAATGCCGTCCATCGCTGATATTTTTGATGGGCCGCAACAGGCGAAGTTGTTCACGGTGTTGGACTTAAGCTCTGGATACTGGCAAGTACCGATCAAACCCACGGATCGTGAGACAACCGTATCCATGGTGGGCGGAAAACAGTATCAGTTCAAGCGCATGCCGTTTGGCCTATCCGGGTGACCGTTTGCATTTGGACGCCTGGTGGTTCAGCTGGTAAAACGATTGGATAATATGGCGGTATATGGCGATGATATTGTTATATATAATGAGACGGAATCGGAACATGCTACCCATATAGATGCTGTCTCAAATCGCATTAAGAACTCAGGACTTCGGATCAATGCCAAAAGTCACAACTGGGACAATCATCAAAGGTATTACTGGGATACAAGGTGGGCCGAAGTGAAATCAAGCCTCTGCCGGAGAGAATATTGACAGTTATAGAGGCTGTTGTTTCGAATTCTAAGCGCACTCTGAGATAATTTCTCTGTTGACCAGGGTGCTACAGTCGGTTCGTGAAATCTTTTCACTCCATTACATTGCCACTATACGAACTTCTTCGAAAAGACAAGAAATTTGAATAGACCGACAACGTCCAGAGGGCATTCACGCAAGTTCAGCAAGCGATGAACGAGCAACAACTAACTCTGAAACTTCCGAATACAAAAGAAACGTTCATCGTAGCAGCAGATGCCAGTGACCGTGGCATTAAGGCAGTACTCAAGCAAAGGGAAGGAGTAATCTAATATACCAGCAGAGTCCTGATCCTAACAGATCAGAAGTATTCGACCATTGGAAAGGAATGTTTGGCAATCGTTTGGGCACTGGACAAGTGAGGGCCGTACCTGTTGGGTCAAAAGTTCCATGTGGAGACGGATCAAAACCTCTAGAGTAGATCAGATCAGCGAAGGACCCGAGAAGCAAAGTAGCCCGATGGGCATTGCGTTTACAGGAATATGATTTCACGATCCATCTTGTGCCTGGTTCGAGCAATTGCGCCGCTGATTTTCTTTCTCGACCGCAGATAGACGACGAACTCCCGCAAGTGACTTTTGGAACCAACGGCTTAGTAATGGAGCAGGACCCACAGACACTAGTGCGTCTACAATGTAAGAACAAAGTCCTTCGGAAGGTGGTTGAAGCTCTATTAAGTGGCGTGAGGATCCCCGGACATACCAAGGGTGAAGAGGTGAGAATAATCGCTTCCTGATGGAGAAGAATTGGCTTAAACAGTGCGGGCGTATTGACGTGGTAGCCTGATATGGGACACTTTCGCGTGGTAGTCATCCCGAGACGACTGAGGAGTAAACTGGTAGCAAACTGCCATAAAACAGCACACGCCGGGTGCACTAGGACACACGATCTGCTGCATTGAAAAGTATATTGGCCGAAGATGAAAGAGGATGTGACAACTCACGTACTTGCATGCCAACAGTGTCAGTTACTGAAAGGCGACAATCGGGAAGCCCAATAGCCCTTACAGTCAATACCAGTTTCCGAAATCGGTTAACTCTGGTCGATGGATCTTATGGGCTCATTTCAACCAAGCGCTCGCGGTAATCAGTACACTCTGGTCATGACAGAACACTTTACCCGTTGGATCGAAGCGACTGGTGTTCCGGATCAAAAAGCATCTACGGTGGGAGACATGGTGATGAAGCACACCTTAGCGAACCACGGTGTACCAAAGGCAATCTTAGCAGATCAGGGACCATGCTTCAAAGACGAGGGGTTTCGAACAAGTATGCAACAACTGGGAGTCAAACGCATCCGAACGACACCACATTACCTGCACACCAATGGGTTCACTGTACGTAACAACCGAACGGTCAAATAATGGTCATCAGCCAAAGGAGGTGACTGGGAGTCTGCGTTACCACTGATGGTGTTGGTCAACCGGGCGTCTGTGCAGGCTAGCACGAAGAAATCTCCATTTCAATTGATGCGCGGTAGAATCCCTCGACTTCGGGTGGATCAGAACACCGTATCTGCAGAAAACGACAGCCCTCCATCATGCACATTTGAGAAAGTTTTCAGTAGAGTCCATTCGCAGATTCTTAAGCGGCTCGCGTAAATTCCATTTGTTGTTCCAGAGCGTCTGGAGGCTTTACGCTTGAGCCCTCTGAATGGCAGGTTACAGTAAAACTGTGATTTCAATTTGCGTGCTAGTGTTACTAACGGAGTTATCAACTGGAATAAAAAGCATGATTATCTTGTCTTCTCTCCTTATGATCAGGTGGCCTGAACGTACAATCACATGCAAGCGCATGTGCTCGGGTGTTCTGATGTGAAATTCGTCTCTGACTGATATGATTCCAGCTGGCACTTGGAGAACTAGTTCGTCTCACACGCGCGTAACTGGGAGTTCAACCCACGGTTCATTTATTATCTGATCCTAAGAGGATTATCGGGCTCCCTTTGGAGGGGTTCAGTCAAGACCACCCAACTGCCACTCACTGCTATTTCTTAGTCACTTTTGTCAATTTAAAAACAGCCAATAACTACTCGCCTCATTTTGGCATTTGTCAATCAAGACCAGAATGTGAATGGACTGAAACCAACAATGTCCCTCGTGAGAGCCAAAGTATTCATGTAATTTTTATCCGCAATGTGAATTTGATCAACATCTTGCTTTCCTTCTCTTAGCTTGTGTAACATACTCTTACTTCACTTAGGAGTCTTAACCAGTAGGACAGTTATTCTAGTACTTACTCTTTTCTTCGTATGACGAACAAACCTTCATTTCCACTGTCTACCTCTCACACCTGGATATTGGGCTGCATTAAAAACGGTGTTAATAACTGGTTTACCAGGTCGAAAGGCTGTCCTCCAAGGCCTGGTATTTAAAGATAGCTAAATGGTCGTCTGTATGTAAATTAATAGCTTACCACCGTTCACTCGCTGTCTTCTTATTAATGCTGTTTCCGAATCTCTAACGTTTGTTGGATCAGAAAAATCTCTATCAAACTATTAAAACTGTACTCAGTACAGGGTCTGCCGCTGATAATTTGTCAGCGCCCGAAACTTTTCAACCCGAAATTGAATTTGACGTGACTCACCCCGTCTAGCTGGATTTTTGTTAGCCCAATCTTAAGTCCCCAACTGAATCCAAACGCACTAATTTAGTCGTATCTGGTCATCCTCTTCGGGTGTTAATTACTTGACTCCGCTTCGACACAAACCTAATATTCGGATTTTTGTATTAAATAAGAAAATGAATCAATAATTATTGTCTTTTCATACCAACCTATCTTGTTCACCTCATCCGTCATACAGATTATTTTGATTTTATATGCCACGCGTACAGATTAGCTTGTCTTTCGTTTGCTGTAAGCATAAGCACGAAGAAAGCTAAAAATTCATCTATCGTTATTGAGTTTAGTTGATCTATAGCGAAAAGATTAAGATAACTTGTTGGGCTTGAGACTGCTCCACGGAAGCATTGCGCCCGTTTATAGGGGTCAACACTATAGAAATGATGCCGTTTTGGTGTCAGCATCGACTTTTGACATAGACCTCATTGATTGGAGTTTTAACGACCAGCCCTTAAACGAAGAACGCAAATGGGGATTACACACCAATTCGGTCGTGATGTGTACACGCGTGGTAGATTGCATCTGGGTGTGGATAACACAAACTTCATTCTAACTAACACATTTAATGTTTTACTCATGATGTTGCTGGCATTCAAGTCTACTCAGAAAGTATTTGTCTGGATTTGGAGGCTGACAATTCGAAGGTGTGCCGTTAGATTCTAATCGCCAAGTTTTTGAATAAATGTGTGCACAGACGACGATATATTGTTAGCCAGATACCTCACTTTCAACAAAGTCTGGGCAAAAGCGCTTTTTGTGGCCAAAGCCCTGGTTCAAATGCAATAGAATTTCAAAATTATAACAGAGGAGCTAAGTACCGATGCGTAACCACAAAACTTCATCAGTTACATCGAAATAATAAAAAGCAAAATGTCACCCGGACGACTGTATTAAATAGTGATAGCTTTTCGAGGCTTCACATTGTCACTTCAGGCGCAAGAAAATTACAAGTTGTACAGTTAACGCATTCAGGTTATGTACTGAGCAGGGATTACTGACGAGTGGTAACAGTCTACGTAAGCAAAACTTGGTGACAAGCAGATTTACTCATATGAAAACCTGGGTGTTGTTTACACAAATTGGAGATTATAACTTACAGACCTTAACCTCCTCATCCAGCAGAAAAGTCTTTCATTTAATAAGTAACTGAATGAACGAGCCTTGCTCATTATGGAGTTAACCAGTAGTGAAGATTTATTTTGTATCTGGAATGTGAACTACAAACACACTTTTTAAGGCAACTGCGTTGACCGCAAGGGAAATATTTGCTTCTTAGCTATATACGCAACTTACAGCCAGACGGAGAAGAGATTTTAACCGGAAACATATTGTGACACACAAAAACTTATTTTATATTGGACAAACTACACTTAGTAGTTTGCTATTGACTCTGCTCACCTAGCCTGAAGTGTGGACACTTAATTTCGTCTTATACAAACCGACTAATATCCTATCATGGAGTCTCCTCTTTCAAGGGTCGTACGTTGTACTAAAGTCATCTTTATCCCTCAGGTTGATATTTCATCACAATACATCTGCAAAGGTATGCAATATTCCAGTATCATCGATCGAGTATGCCTATCTTATAGCACATCTGTTCACTCTAGATATTTTGTTGCTGCAAGTGTCAAACTTGTCAGCTATGCCAGCGAGATTGTGAATATCCTTTAGGTAGGATTGAGATTTACAAATCTTAATGGTTGCCAGTGTAATGTGTATCACCTACGATGAGTCGTTGGTTGTTTCCAATTCATTTGCATGATTGAACTACTCTAAGAAAAATTCAAATTATTTTCGTATCTGTTTGCTCGGAAACACTAATTAAGGATGCACTCTTGAAGATATCATTTTACACGTAATTTCTTTAAAGGAATTACGACTATGCTGCTTTGAAACGTGTAAAATTACCTTGAAGCACTTGCCAATAAGAGTATGTTGTCAGTTCGGTAGCCCCGGTTCACGGCACAACAACTTCTGTGACGTCCGTACACTTATCTCAGTGGTTTGTGTTAATGTATGTTGGTCTTTAGCTCTCGGGTGGTAACTCCACGCGTGAATTCGACACAAACCCTTTGTCGATGGTTTGCCTGGAATGTCCAAAAGTCAACCGAACGGTCCGATGACTTCGACGAAATTGGCGTGGTCGCATGCGGGGGCAATTGTATACAGGTATGAGCTTATAAAATCCATATCAGACCAACACACATCTTATGACCAATGGGGATGGTGAACGCTTTTCAGTTACGACTAACTCCTGGCTACAGCAACGTTTCTTTCCCCCAGTGACAGATTGAAAATGATTCAAAGTGGGCACATACAAATTATCTTACTGCCAAACAAGTTTAGTGGCCAGTCACTGACGAAAAAGGCAGGGCAAATAATAAAGTGAACAAGTTTAATTATATTGTTTAGTGGATATAAATAATGGACAACAACCGAATTGATGTTTCACTTCTACCCTTCACTTTAATTCGTTTGTCACTTTCACTACTCTTTTTTGTCGACGATTCATTTTTCATCGCGTAGGCCCTCCTCACTGCAAGCTGTAGACTAGAATCTTCGTCGTCAGTTCACATTATTCTGCATTTGTTCTAATGCGACAATAAAAATACGGACACTACCAAAGCATTAATCATGATCTAATATATAGTTATGCAGATATTTGGAAAGAATGTTTTCTCACTGATTACACCTCACTGTCTTGCTGATGATGCCTGTGTTTCTCTTACATCTCGGTTGTTTGTTTGCAAAGTGTAGGCACCTTGATTCTGAAAGTAAGAATATAGACTTCGCTATTTACAGTAGTTAGGTCCTTTCCTCTTCTTTTTTCTCTCTTTCTGTGCAGGGTTTTCTTTTTTACTTCATGGCTGTGCGGCGGTTGGGCATAACTGATATAGACGGATGTATTGCGGTCCGTGATGATGATCGTGAACTGTCTGAATATCGAGGGAATCGGAAGTCGACCATGTTATCCGAAGAAGAGACGAGTAATTGCCGTATACTGTATGTAAACGGTAGGTAAGTAGACCTGGCACCAACCAAACGAAAAATGATTGTGACACCAAATTTGTACCTGAAGCTTGGTGAGCCAAGATCGATGATGTCCACTAATACATATAGCAGATTAACCTAGATCCGTATGTTTGGAACCGTTTGTTGGAGAATTGGAGGCGAGTGAGCATATCCATAAACAAATAACAGACGTGAGTCAGCACTATAAACTACAGTTCCAGATTGACTGTCTTTTTGGAAAACACTTGCTGTAGAATAAGCAGAGACCATAATGTTCCATTTCTCTAACGATAGCCCAAAAGCATGTTTCATCAAATACCGACATCTAATTTCACTCATGTTTAGCGTGTTGACTTCATTATTATAAACTAAGCATCACTCACACTTGTTCACAGTTTTCTACTCTAGTAGAGGTTTCAGCCGGTCTCTCTTATAAGGAGGTATTAGGCAGTTGCTAGGGTACATTGGTATCTATTTCGTCGCTGAGTTTGAACTCCAACGGTGACCGCTTGAGAGGACTGTGTTCGTGGTTGCATAATCGTCCTACATTAAGCACAAGTGAATTGTCACATTTAAATACCCAACCACAAACGAGTACGGCTACAAATTAAGTTGCTTGCTCATCTGAAAAAGGAATACGGTAACTGCTATTTTATTTTGAATCCACGACAATTTGACTCTAGAACAGGTTTTATTTGCTTCTTCACGGTTAGGTTTGCATTACTTATGGGACAGCCAAGATTCATTAGATACTTATGAAAAATTGTGGTAGTTCTTTGTCATTTCCAACGAAATCAACGTCGGATTCAACTAGAGTGAGGTCTATCGATATGTCAATTCATTAATTAACTCCGTCTTGGCAATCACATTCGGGTTTTCATGAACTGTGGGCGTGCAAGTGAGATGAATTGATTTGGCTTTACAAAAGCAAATGTAAGTCTCTGATAGATTTTTCCTGGATAGGCTGATTTCCTTGGCTGTCTCAGACAAGAATTACAACACTTTTGCGCTCGGTATAAATTTTGGAAGATGATAACTTTATCAAACGGAATAGCTGAATACTGTCTGCTAATTTTGATATGGATAGGGTAACCTGATCAAGCATTAGCTGCGTTTGCTGCATTTGGCTGAAAAGCCATTGAGGAAGCTGAGCATAATGTCTACCCTTATGTCAGTATCTTGAATGTAACCAGTAGACAAAGAAGAACACAATCAAGAAGTAAGACCAGTAACAATTGTTCACATGACTGTTTAAACTTTACCACCAGCTGGGTTTTGCATACAGTTTTTGGAAGGACGCTTTGGAACAAAATAAGCTTGAGCCCACCAGATGGAACTTTTTCCGACTCGCAATCAAAAACACCAAACTATTTAAATGAACTGTTTTATCGCTAGAATGAGAGTCATCAGGTTTTAACGGTTGAATATCACGTAACTGTCGTTCTTTTCAGTTGTACTCGGTCAGTTCACGTCACCGATGCCTCATTTTCTCTGCCTGGTTTCCAAATTCTTTTCAACCACCACTAAAAAACATTTGGTCTGTGGTTCATTTTCGCATTTTGTCGTTTATTGCTGATTTTCCTTATCGATCCCACTGGTAAAATTATTGTTGGGGTAAAGTCCGGTAAGACGTTAGCGCCTAGTTTCTACTTGACTACGTGACTCACAACGGTGTCATCAACGCGCCTTTTTAAAAAATATCGAACTGATCGTGCTTTATGCTCGTTTTTAACAGAAGCCATAGAAATATCGGCTTGCACAGGTCCAAGGTGAATGACCACGGCTACACCATCTCTCTGGTAGTAAAACTGTTCACTGAATAAAAACCGTGTGTTACTGTTACACTTGGAGTGAAGCTTGTATACAAGGAAGAACAACAGTGCTAACTTCAGACGGTTCTTCATCACACAGTAATAAATGATGTTAACCACCTCAGTCAAGGGTAAGTTGGTAAAAAGAGATTGTGCATCAAAGAGGTTAGCATCCTGTCAACAACAAGTGTGCTGTGTACGCACACAACATGTTCAACTATACCATTAAAAGTATCCATGCTTAGTGATACTTTTGCCAGCTAAGCAACTTTTACGAGCCATTTCACCAGACAATTATAAGGTGACTTCGTCATAGATAATGCGAGGATTTTCGGGTTTGTATATTTTCCCGAGAACTTAAAGACGCGGTGTTTTCGTCCCTCTGGGAGCTAATCCATGATAGGTCTTCGAACCAATTGAGCCATTGTTTCTTAAGTCTTATAACCACATCAAATTATCTCTCTCGGTGGACTAGGCCCAATCTTTTTGGTTTAGGTCCAAGCAAACTATTTTGCGATCCGAACAAAACCTAAACGATTAAGAATGAATACAGTTGAGCCCTGACCATAAAGTAGAATAATAGCGTTGGGATATTTTCATAAATCGTTTAGTGCACGTATGCGGTTCTTCATCAGTAGATAATTTTGTCTGATAGGTGCTGTTTGATGCTCGCAAGCCAGGTCTACCATTGTTGCTTTGAACCAGCAAGAAACCTGTATTGCTACAGGTCTTAGCTGCTTTAAAAGATCATATAAGTCAACAAACCGCATTACGTTGTCATACGATGGTTTGAATTTATTTTCACGCAGGGATTTGCAATTATTCCGGGGTGGCAATATAACATGCCGATGTACACGATCCAAACGTCACTTGTCTACGTGGACATAAATAAGTACTGGGTAACGACAGTAATCTGGCGTAATCATTTAACCATGCGGCAGCAGTTGTGGTTGTGTTGTACAGTAACTGAAGAATTTATAAATGGGTTTCAAGTCTCATTTTTCAGCCTATCGAAGTTTGCATTACTGACTATTTAGTATCATCCGTTTGCGCCACACTGTTCATCAAAATTTACTATCGTTAAACTTTCCAGTAGGAGAAGACACATATCCACACGCACTATAAACAATGTATCCTGTGGATAGGCTAAGTGTAGTAGAACAACACCGTTGTATATGGTATAAACATAAACGCATTTTGGCAATGTGTACTCCATTTTTTAGGTGCATAGTGGATTTTATTATATTTTCCCGTAATCACATCCGATAGATAGTTTGGAACCAAACATCCTGGCAAATGCTTTGTATATGCAATTGCTGCAACCGACATCACTGTCACCGTTGACAATCCACACAAGTGAATTGGTGTCACTAACTAACATCTGCTTATATTCGAGTATCTACTTAAACTGCCATTGTTTACTTACAGTACATCTTAAACCGTTATCGTGAAACTGTGACCAGTCGGTAGTCAATTTGACTGTCAATCGATATGAGACAATGGGCATCTCATTGTAACTGAACGAGAATGTTGCATGCCAGTTACACACATCCTGAAATAGATAGTAGCTAGGGTGTGTCTATAGTCACTTATTGCAATTAACAATACTAATACAAATTGATGGATTTGTGCGATCAACAATGAAGCCACATAGTAACAAATGCATAATCATTTGTAAATGAGACATGGAGTATCAAGAAACCACAAATTGCATTGTCTAATATCCCCATTAACACTGTATTTTTGTAAAATAGATGTTAATGAACTGGGAACCTTTAAAAGAAAAGCCAAAACTTTATCGTTTCAAACGTAACTTGGGCTTAATTACAGCTAGCGTGCTGACAATTTCGATGATCGTCCGATCACAGAAGCAGCCAACGTACCGAGGTTAATCATTCGACCTAGGTAACATCTGGGAAAGTGTATGGTTATCAGCCTTTTCGAGTTGAAGACTGTATGCATTCCTATGCTATTGGCAAAGAAAACTTTGATGATCTTGCTTCAATTCGAAAGCAACTAGCAAAAAACTTAACCTGACAAAGTGCAAACTGTAGATAGTTTGTAACGTTCAAGGTAACTGATTATGCATTAGCCTGGTGTATCAACAGCATGAATGGCTTAAGTACTGCTTACTCAGAAAATCCGAAAAAACCTTCAACACAAATATACATTTGCACAAAACTATAGGCCCTGATAGACACAACTGTTATTGATAAGTTTGTGCATAGGAAACATAAGTTTTGAAGTGAACTCCAATTTTTCATTTTGAGCACTTCGTAAGTTACTTAATTATCTAATTACGTGTCTATGACTGACTATTTATGAGCAGTGTAGTGTGGGCATTCACTTTCAACAATCTAGTAAAATTGCGGTACACTAGTTAAATTGCAGTAGTGGGAATGCATGAAGATCACAATAATTTGTACGCTGGTGCCTCATTCCATACAGATTCTATGAATCTAAAGTTTGTAGTTGCTTGTTCGCTTTGACTTTACTTGGTTACTTAACTGAAGACAAAGGACTCAGTAATAATCAGAAAACTAATGTCATCGAGATCTGGAAAATGAGCAATATGCAAACTAACTTTCTGATGAGGTCGGAGTAAAAGAGTATTTCTTATGTGGAGTTTTTAATTCGTGAATATAAGGTACATCGCACCAGAAAGGGTAATCGACTTCAACGACCGCCGTAGCGACCAACATTGTTTAACGAACTGTAATTATGACGGAGTGCACAAATATTTAAGAAATGATATCAGCAAATTTTCACTCCTGAAAATAAATATGAAGATTGCCCACATAGTGGTTTAAATGGCTGCAAACGTCAGGTAATATTTCAGTCACTATATATGAAGATCAGTGACGTATGTTAGGAAGTCATTTGCAAGTGCAGAACATCCGCTCCTTAAAGTTATGACATACGCTCTTAGTGTAGGGTCATGCATTACTTTCATAAATAAGTAGGTTGAAGATAATTTGAACGCATAAGTTAATCTAGATGGACAAGGGTGAATGAGTAAATAACAGTACGTATGCAAGTTCCCAAATCATTGTAAAAAATTCAAAGTTAAACTGCAATGAAAAGATACAAGGAAAAAGTAGTAATCGTGTACATTTTTTCAGTCTACAACCATAATGATGGGCCAAACGTAATTATTTTATGTGATAAGCATAGGATTCCAACGCCCCGTTATGACTGCCTTCAACGAAACTCAAGTCTGTCTTCCGTTTTACACAACAGTTCCACAGTTTTCGTTGATTTTTACTGCTATTATCTTCTGCTACGTGATTACCGTTCCAGGGGTACAGCGATTATTGTTCATGATGTTTTGTGGTGTAAGTAAGGCGACCAATATTTCAAAAGCATTTTTTTCTAAAACAGTTTACAAAGCGTCCAGTCTGTCCGGTTGTTCCGATTGGTTACATAAAAATCCTAAGGTGTACTGGCTAAAACACTATCGCAAAACTTTGGCGTGTCTCTTACAAAAGTGTGCCAGTAGAACGTACTCCATTTATTGCATATAATCTCACTTTGTTTTGGAGCCAAAAGTCGTGACACATTATAATTCAAATCTTTTGTTGCTTGTTTACAGATGAACGGGAATTTCAACCGCTATCCAGATTATGTGATTCACCTGGCTACAGTTTAAACCGAGTAACACTGTTTCATTGTTTGTGGGCTTCCTGCAACTTGTCGAATCTGTTCGTAGAGCAGGTCAGCATCTGCTTCATGCAACATAGACAAATAAATTTTCAGATTCTTCCCAGTGGCCGCAGCTTGTATCTGCATGCAGATGTGTGAGTCGTGACACTCTAGTAATAACTCCCGAACTGTTTTTGTGTTCTGTCATTAAAATTGGCACTCGCAGTTCATTGCTAGTAACGGATATCCCCAAAGTATTCATTCCATGCTTCACAATTTGAGAAACTGTTTGATGGGTTAGAAATCAACCCAATTAATTCACGTTGTTTTCACCTAGGAGAATTGGCCATCACAATTCTTCATTACCGTCGAAATGAATAGTTAATGTCTGCTGGTAATCCACCGTATACCATCAAATCAGAAAGCTTCAGCTAGTTAAGCGATAATCTTCTATTCCTTCCTCGTTATGAAGAATTTTCGATACCTGTATCTCCGCTTCATAGAAAAAAGCAGAAGAAAGTAAGATTGCCGTTGAATACGAAAAAGGGAACAGAAAAAACGCATCTGTGCAACCGCTGCTCGTTGCCGAAGGCACACTTCGAGGATTAGTGCAAACATGACCCTGAAGATGAGTCACCGTAGTGTTTGGACATATTCCGATCGATGTGTTCATAACGCTTACCGATGTTAAGTTATAAACCATAGCCGAGAGAGTTTAGTCACGTTGCGTCCAAAAAGATTGAATCACTCAGTGAACCGAACTAACATTTGTAATTGCGCGATCACTAACCCAAGAGTGAACTTAATGAGCTGATTATTGTATAGGTATTTCTAAGTTACAACCCTCAAAATGTACTTACGGTTAAGAAGTTTCCGTACATTATATTCTCGGTAAACAATTATCGTCCTACGCAACCTGCCTCAGGAAAACTAATCAGGAGAATAAAAGCGTGGCTAGCAAATCAGAACTATTCGCACTGAGGTTATCCAACACTTACGTTAAGGTCTCGGGCAGTATATTGCAAAGATACCACAAAAGAACAAATATACTTAATGATGTGCTTTACAGCTGTTACACAGATGCAATGTACAATTTGCATATTGCTTTCATATTTTTAATGAGAAGACCAGAATAGTTCTATGAAATTCTACCGTTTGGTGTGACTCATGATTTGAGGCAGTCAGTACGTAGCTGTTGACATGTATCAGTTCCAGTATTTACATCCGTTCTAAACCTACTTGTTGAATAATTTCACATTTACTGTTTTTATTAACCTGATGAGCAATTCTGAACTCGACATCTGCTCAGAACTTGCTATCCCGGTGAATAATGACACACCATGAGCTTGAAGCTCCTGATACATCTTGCGTCATAACACCAGTGTTTCCTGCTAGAATTCCGTTTATTAAATGTACATTTGCTGATTTGGCAAGAACCGAACTCCATTATAAAGAATCCTTCAGAAAGTACGTATTGTGATCCAGATACGTTTTACTAATAGTAAACTGTTTTAAATGTCATTGGCGTGAACGGTAAACTGGGACCAAAGGTAGCCATCATGACCAACTGAAGATGATACAGGTGAATGGTGGAGCAAAGTTGATGGTTTTAATTTTGGAACGCTAAAAGTTCTCAAATTTAATGGAATAAATCATACTTATTTAAATGAAAACAGTGAATTCCACGTAACTGAGACATCCTGGTCACTGGGTCTTCGATTATATTGACCAGGGCCATTTTGTCTATTTTTCTTTCAAAACGATCGGACGAGCTAAACAGTATTTATACAAAGTTGTGATTGAGACATTGGACGTGATAATATGACCTTGTGTACTATGAGGTTACTGACATTGTTATCAACATTTTCGGAGTGTGATTTGGATTATCGTAAAAACAATTGTTACGGTTATCAAATTGCCTTGTATGTTATCACAACGACACATTATTTTCACTTAGGTCTACTACAGAGTTTACTATCGTAACTCATGTTTTCGCGTGGGTTACTTACGACGGTATTACTTAAGTAGTATCCGGTCTACTATGACATTATGAAACATCCCTATATTTGGCGAAAGTTTAACAAATGCAGCTAACTGCGCATTCTACTCTTTGGGAACGTTCGGTTCACTTCAGAAGATTTATGGGCTCGATGAATAACAAACCTAAGTGAGCTTAGTGAAAAAACCAGAACAATTATTTACTCACACAAACACTACAATGACAGCCATCCTGCTGTAGTTTAAGACTGACAACATATGTAGAGTTAAATGAAATTCGCCTCTTTTTTATCACTTATGTTTTCAAAGGTAGTTCGCAGTTCCGTAGCTTGTGTCATTTTTCATTAGAATTTCGTTATACACTGGGATCATGACACATCTTCGAACCCAGCATCTGAAAATGAGCTCACCAAAACTTTCAACATAAAGCCTACCTAAACTTAATAGAGAAGTTGCAGACCCATTTCTATAACGCTTTTAGTGAGCTCAGCTTAATTCGCTCAATGACTGATCTGTAATTAATCTAGCGATGGTACGTAGTTGGACCAGAATTGCTACCAGACTCTATACACCGGCTTTTTGGTTATCATGCTGGTGGGGATTAATTAAGAAACAACGTGGTCGGTTTTCTGCTTTTCAGTCACATTATATCATATTTTGTAGCAAAGCAATTATTTCATTTGTCAAGTTCTTAGGACAACTGATCCACTTCAAGACGCTTTGGTGTACCAACTGCAGAATTGTTTATCAGCTTGGGTTGCGAGTTTCAAATGTTGACCGGATTATTTGTGCAGTTATGCAGCTTTTCTAGGGCCAGTTTGAGTTGAAATACTGGCATATTTCGAACTGCGGGTTCATGCGTAGTCCTCTAACTAAATAGTTCACTTTAGTTTCAGTCCTCAATCCAGTGATACCATGAGATTAATGAGGAAGGTAACAGAGTTTACCACTTAACATGCATTATATTTTTAATTATAAAATGTTTCGCACAATCGATAAGAGTCCATCAGTTCAGAATTATTGCCAACCATATATCATATATCACTGTTTTGTACCATAGGAAGTGCTTCAAATTAAAGGATGTTTCAAGAGATGAACGCTAACAAAGTCAGCTCGTTGCATTAGTTGAGACAAGGGAGAAAATTGGTGAGCTATACTGAATCCACATCTTTTTGCTGAATGTTTACAAGAAACTTGAATGCATCGTTCAACGTTTCACTTCCTGAGGGATCTGCTGCTGAATTTCTGACACTCGTTCGCACTTGTCATAAGTAGCAACTTCTGCTGTGTTCTGCAAAGTTAAACTGTTAATACAGGCGTGCAACCATACACATTTTGTTTCTTTCATTCCATCGTTTTAATGGACCAGTTAACAAATGGAGGGTTTAACGAATCCATGCTTTGATAAAACAGTATGCTGTGATTAACAGATTTATGCAAACCGTGATTCTGTTTGAATATTGACAGTTATAATTTTACTGCGATGATGTTTTGATTTACCTGATAATGAAATAGATTTTGTTAAAACTAATATACAAACAATCTCTGCGGTGATAAAATGGTGTTGATGATAAAGTAAGATTTACTAATTCTTTCTTTGGACAATTTCCGAAGTAAACTTGTGTAAACATTTTACAAAGCAGCTGGTCTAATTTTGACTTGGCTTGTCAGATATACGCGGTTGTGAAAGCTGGACACCGCAGGACAGGTTCATGTATCAGTTTGTCGTCTCGTATGTTCTTCGCGGTCTCTGACTAATCCGATCCTTCTTTTGTACGCGTAAATCTTCCCGGTGCAGTCCTGGAAAATGCACCGGAGTGAACAGGCTTGTTTCAGTGACACATCATCTGGCTGACTATATTTCATTAATGCACACGAAGTGGCAAGGGGTTAAACTGGAAACGGAAATTTAAGGAGAAAAACTTAAAAGAAACCCAATTAACAGTTTGGCAAACAGAGCCGTATGAATATGAAAGGACAAGATCACTGGTTAAGACCTGGCGTTGAAATGCATGTTATACATACGAAATGGTTACTCGGAATGGTTCACAAACAAAAGCATTCAGTGGTGGGATGAAGGAGACCATCCATATCTAGCAGAAAGTAAAACTGCACACATCAGATCACCGTTCGTGAGCAATTTGGTAGCCGGAATCATTGTGCATACGTTCTCACATGCGGTCACCGTAACATTTCATGTCGCCAAACTACCTGTCCACTTTGCTACCGATCAGGTTTTGTACCCACACTTGAAAGATGAGATGCCTGGTTCCACGGTCACGTCCTGGGTATACTTATTTGCTTGCTCCCGTGGAATTAATGCTGAGAATACGGCTGAACGTTTATTCGAACCGGTCCGTGAACACCATTTATTTTGGAGCGTAGCGTTTTGCCCACAGTGGAAGCTAGTGAACTTCGTTTGTACAACCATACTTGTTTCTTTCAGCCTTGGCAAACTCCCACCCTGTTAAATCCCATTGTTCACGTGGGTGCTTCATTGATTTGCCTGAACTGCTTCTTCAAGCAATGGCTCGCCTGTTAACGTGGTTTCTACACGAATATGAAGTTAGCCTTCATGAGTTCTGAATACAAGTTTTACTGCCTGGTTACAATTTTTGATATATCCATTTGGGTAACCGAGTCCAAATGTGAAATTTCCGAGCTTCTAGTATGGCTTCGTAGCTCAGCTGGTAGAGCGCTTGCCGCGTTGAGGCATGGTGTTTCTGTCGCTGGTTCGAATCCACCTGAAGTGCTGACTTTCACAGTCGAGTCTCATCTAAAATATATCCATTTGTGAGAACTGATATTCTCAGTGACTGTTACCAACTCAGGATTTTTAATGATCGATCTCAGGTAACTCTTGTCATTGGCAAACTTACTGGACAGCCTTATGTAACTCAGTCATCTTGATGTTCAAAATTCATTTTTATTCTCTTCCTTTTTTCAGAGGGTGCTTTATTCTTAAGTGAATTTTGCAAGGTGTCGGCAAAATGGTTGGAAGATGGATCTCCCAGCGGTCGCTGCTTCTACTCACGATGGAAAAAGTGGTCTAGACGATATGTCTGGTAGTCATTTCTCATCTTCAAGTATCTACTTTTCATTGATTCCGTAGCTCTGTCCTTGTTCTTCTTAGACCGATCAGATGCACGTTATGACAACTTGACATATTAACAGATTACCTCTTCCTACGATTTGTTTTCTTTCCGGGAATCCATCTTTTCGTGCTCTTCAAACACCCTCTCCCCTCTTTACCTGGGTTCTACTCTACTACACTTCGCTCCTTACTCAACAAATTTTATAATATAATGAATATTCTAGAACTTTTCTGAAGGAACACATTACATGCTTTAATTGACTGATTCACTAAGTTTTACTTCCCAGTTTTTTTCCGATAAGAGAACTCGCTGGGTTGATATTTATGACATCAATAATCATTTTGTTCTCGGTAGTTCGCAGTGTTAATCTTTACAAAGTATATAACTGTTTCTTGTCAAGAGTTAAGTATTCGCATAATCCCTCATTATGCTGCCCATCCAAGAACGATTTCTACTGCTTTTGGTAGCCGTCGCTTTCAACCACATCAGTTAACCTGTTAGTCACAGTAATTTCTCTTGAGGCTCACACGGGCTGGCTCTAAAAGTTGACCATAAGAACAAACGACTGTGAGTAATTTTCAGCTTGCTGTGGAGCTATAGGCTTGATACCTTATCAATTGTATGATGTCGTGAACTCTAACTGTCCGATGCTGGTTGGACAGTAAGATTATATATGCTGTTGATTGAATATATTTTACTAGTATAGGTAGCTTAGCTGCCATTCAATATTCTCACATTTAACTGGCTAGCATGCTAAAACATTGTGGACACATGAGTGCTTTTTGAAAACGAAATGATATCCATGTTTCCTAAATATTTCTTTAGATTTCACCAATTTAAGTTATGCTGATCCAACTACAGACCATAAACTGAACGCTAAATTGTTTATTCTTTTCTATCATCAAACGATCTGAATATTATTAGCGATCTAATTTCGAATTCAAGTAGCTTCGAATAACTTAGTAAAAGCAACCACGTAACACAAACAGTTCAGGCTTTGTCCAATGTCACGAAAAAAACTTTTAGATACATAAACTTTGTCATGTAGTCAAAAATTCTATTTCAGCAGATGTACACGTTTCCAATAAATAAAGGCCAAGTTCATTGGACAAAAGTGTGTACAACCATTTGTCCAGTTAATAAGCAACTCTTTTAGTTAACCTATGTAAATGGTTTGGGCTAGATGACACAATACAACGCTGGGGAAAAAACAACAATAATTAACTGATAGATAGCATAATAGCAATAAATGCCCTATGCAAAGAATCTATCCTTTAATCTTAGAACGGTCGACTAAAACGACTCATCACTCACAAACCATGCTATAGAACTGCATATAAAGGGTTATAGGTCGTTACGGGAGGACGAGGAATCATAGCTTCTGATCATTTCTTGCTGAGCTGGTCGGCAAAAGCCTTATTCAACCATTTATAACTATGAAGAAAAATGAATTTAAGTGAATAACCGAAAAGGTAAGAATAACTACCAAAGCATAACCGTATCAGCAAAAACGTTGGGTAACTGGTTCCATTTTGACCTGACTTTAACAGTGAAGCTGTCTTTTCCTTGTGCTAACCAGAAAATTTCAAAGTTTCATTTTAGTGAGTGACCCATTGATGTTTAGCGTTGTTTGTTGCTGAACAGTTTGTCAGTAAACAGCCTCAAGTTTTGAATAGCAGATGAGTGAGTATTGTTTTTTGTAGAGTGTCTGCCTTACACGAAACGTTAGTCCTTTTGGTTAAGACATCTTCAGCCTCGGTACTCTTACGAGGTTTCTTTCCTGAACACTTTCACGAAATAAGATTTAGCTACCAGCTTGTCATACTCTGAAAAATTCGGGATAAATCGCATTAATAGCCAGTGCTCTGTCGTAATGAGGCTGTGCAGCAACATAATCAACATGGTTTAAGGTCAAATGGTCATACTATTGTTTTGACTCGTTAGTAGTTCTTTTTGTCCAACTGCTAAAAAAGAAAAAAGGGGTTGAAGAAAAGAAACGTACCCCTCCTTCCAAAAGAGTCACTGGCCGAATACAGCAGTGACTATGTAGGGCGTCTGTGGTTCGACACTGGCGTGTACTCAAAAGCACACTGCGCTCCAACATACACAGCTGGTGAACGTCAAGCGTGACCGTGTTGACTCCAAATATTAATTTGCCTGCATATATTATGTTATGACTCAGGTTAAGAGTATACTAGACTACCATGTGTATGTATGAAAATCTCAGATATCAGATTAGTTCAGATTATCGGGTGTAATGAGGCATAGATATATTTGCTCGAGTAAATAAAATTCTGCAAGCGTATTCATCCAGCAAATATATTTGATTGCGCGCGTCCCTTTGTGGATGACCTCCTCCAACTTCTGACATAGGTGATATCGTCTTGTAGTAAAGAAAACATCCGGGGTAGTTGCGATGAGTAAGGGGCGTTTTTGAGACGTTAAATCGTTTGAAAGTCTCCAGGATTTAGAACAAAATGTTTGTTTTACGAAAAACGAGTATTTCCTTGTTAATGCCTCATCGCGCTAACATAGTTGTGGCTTATACTTAAGAGATACAACGCTTTACTTTTCACCACAGTAAGCGTCACCCGCTGGGCTGAACGCTTAATAGATTCAGGTTCTAACACAAACAATTGTTTTATGTTTAATTGTTGTAGTTTAGGGAAGAGCGTGAACCAGTAGAGTTGACTGGAATTATAACGACCAAACAAAGTGCTTTCGAAAAAAAAACAGTTATACAGTGTGATAGCATTTATTTCAACCATAGGTATGTGGGCTGATTGATTACAAAGCTGCAATCGACTCCAACTGCTTTTGAGAATTCTGCCTTGCGGGTATGCAGGCCAAGATAAGATAGCAAAAACTGTCAGTCTGCTTCTGACTGCGGTTCCGACACTACATTCTATACCTTGGTCAAATTGTTTACTGGACGTCTAGTGGGGTGAAGACTACGGTATGCCCTGCATCGACATTATGTAAAAGAAGCTGGATGGACTAAAACAAATAACCTTTATTAAGAACCACCTCAGAACGTGAGTCTAGCAGTGAACAATGCGATTAATAATGCAACAGAATATTTTGTCGCAGTGTGTGGTGCAAATCTCAGTCAGTTTGTTTAATAGGTAAATTTTTATTTGAACGGGATTGAGATAAACACCGGTCTCTTTCTCACGTCAGGACGACGCACCTTTTTGGCGCGGCTACAATGAAGATTGTGATAAACCTGCTGAGTGGTCATTCATCCTTCAGCGTTCTGGTGACAAAACAAGGTGCGTAATATTTCTTGATGCTCATCTTCAAGCCGACACTCCACGAACAGTTTCGTCCTTGTTTAGACTCACTGAGTTAAGATAGTTTGAATGGGAACGTTAACTGGTAACCCTACACATCACTAATCAAATCTCTTGCCTACTCGGCCACTAACTGTATGAGCACTACTTTTGGCAGGGTCACATATTTAAACGAGCTACAGTTTTTCTTTCTCCATGTCAATGCGGACAAATGTGGTCCCCATTAGATTGTGATGGATAGGGCCTCAATGGCTTAAAATGGTATTTGTACTGTTTCCTGGATGGTTACAAACTAATCGGACATCCAACGATTAGTTTCCGTCTTGTTTGGGTTCAACAGGTTGAAATACTGTGAACGGGAGATCGAACTGACACATTCAAAGTGACCATATGAGGGGAGTATTTCTGACAGACTACATCAATTAACAAATGTGATCCATTTTTTCGTGTGAATGTTCAGAATACAGAAGGTTATTTGATTTTATTACTTTCCATGATCTTTTCTCCATCCGATGTATCAGTTCTTTACACTCAAAACGTTATTTATGAATGAAAGCTTTGTTACTGTTGTTTTCATCTTTGCGCTATAAAAACGACAAATCAGATCCTTCGTCTTTTTCTGTCATCGGACCATCATTGCGGATAGTAATCAACAAAGTTTTCTGCGTCCGCCTTATTCATTGTATGAATGAGTCACTTAGATTTAACAGGTTCCATTTACATAAATATTAAATGACCACAATATGCTGCTACAGCGGCATCGTGTTTGATTGTATCTGTGTGCATTTGTCGTTAACATTACAGATCGCGTTTGAGAACCTGAATGTTTGGAGCTTGTTTACAGCTTGGAAACCTAGTGAGTTAATTATATCGTTTATTTTGAAGAGCAATTATACATATCTTTGTTCAAAAAAAAAGAACAAACGGTGACACCAAAATTAAGCAACAGAGATATAAAAAATAATTGAATGTGAAAACAAGCTGTCTGTCGAATGTGAGAAATTGCATGGTTAGCGACATTCAACAGTTGACATTTCTTCTCACAAGAATAGCAGGCGTTAATGGGCCAGTCATCAAATGAAAAGTTATATGTGACGTATATTCTGAATAGATATAGAATGGAAAATAAAATGTATGAAAAATAATGATGAAAAAAAATAGGCGAGCGATCAATCTCACAAAATCAGAAAGATATTCAGGGCACAAAAGAGCTATCACAGTCAAGACTCACGCATCGGGACAGAAAAACGTTCTTCATAGTGAGACAACTGTCAGAGAGGTGACAACAGTTAACGCCAGGTTCCTCGCATAAATGCGTCGTAGGTTTTTAGGGAACCTAGAACAGTCAGCAGACATAAATCCGTGACTGCGTAGGAGGGCAGCCCCAGTCGAAGATGGAGGAAATATAGTACCAAGAAAAGAGATGATCACAGGTGAATG
>JTDE01000284.1:153727-186743 GCA_014338405.1 Paragonimus skrjabini miyazakii
AATTGTTTATCTTTTCATTGTCTTATCGAATATAGCGTTATTTTTTACAACAGTTCGTAATCAAACTTTCCGTTGATTCGAGCAACTATAAAAGTTTATCTGAATCGCTTATATACCCAAAAGTATTCCATGATAATAAAATCGTTTGACCGAGGGTGATAAGGTTTCTACTCACCAGCAAAGTACGCGATATTAGAACCACTATGCTGATGTCTCGAAGTATAAACATCTGGAGGTGTCTGATCATTCTGACTATTTGATATTGGCATTCAATATACCAAATAAAAGTTATTGCAAGTGGACTTATCGAAAATTTGTTAAAAGCATCAACTTTTTTTCCAAAGTCGACCAAGACCATATACTTTGTGATGGTGCTTTTGCCTCTGCTGAATTTAATGTCCTTGTAACGCTTGATCCAACCACCTACTTACTTATCAATTCATGCTTCAGACTCTTGAGACATTTTCGGGTTACACACTAGATTTAGTGAAATTTTACAAAATCAAGTTAAGTGTAAGATGCGATAGAATTGGAGACCAAAAGAACTAACCATTACACACAAAACTTGTTTGCAAAATCGTTGTTTGTAAATATACATTTATAAATAGTATAAATAGTTTTAATTATTCAGCATATTCAGAAGTTGGTATGATGGTTTTTTCCACATTACAGAAAATATACTAGAAAAATATACTGGCTTGTCACACTTGAAACTTTTGTTCAGTTTACCACCACTTATTGGTAATTAAGTTTCGTAAGCTTAACAACCTCTTCAGTCTATTTATAAATAAATATGTCGTGGACTACTGGTAGATATTTAACTTATGTGGTAGAGATGACTCATACTCTGAGGATGTATACAGTTAGCTAGGTTTTGGATAATTTGCAAATGTACAGTGAGGTAAATTAAAACATCAAGAGCGGTAACCTCCTATTAATCAAATACATACTGAATCCGTTTTGTGTTCCTGTTATATTCGTTTTAACATAATGTTAACATCTACCCAGAATGCTTCATTGCATTCAAAAAGCAGCAGCGCACAACTTTTCCATATATGTCTAGCTACAGAGTGATTGAATGTATCAACCACAAAAAGGCACTGCATATTCACCGATCAGTTATTTGATGCTGAAAAATAATCGCAGTAAAGATTTTCAAAAATTTAAAAATACCAGACTAGCAATTAACTAGCAGATGCTCATTGATTATACTCAAGCAACACTTTCCTAACGAATTGTTATGACACATTATCAAAATTGTACGCCAATCGCACAACCATGCAACCATTATATTCCCTCAACAAAAGGAACAAAATTGATCAAACTAAAATGATTTAAACGATTTTGCAAATTAGGTACGTTCAAGTTATGTTCATTCAGATGTCAAGTTCTTGTTGAACTCTGCTAATTTGACAAACTGCTTTACTGTTTGAATATTGTTATAAACGATGTTTGAGCATCAGCATTCTTTAGTATGCTACTGGATGTAAGTGAGTCAATCAAACCAACTGTTTACAAGGTATTTTGTATTTGCTCACAGATTTTAGTTCCCGTTTTGCTTTAGCCTGTGTAACTAATTTGGTATCGCTTTTCTTTACTATTACTGTTGGATGTGTTTGTGCACTTGCTATGTGCTTTTCTGTTTCATCCCCACAACAGTAAGACGAAGATTACAAAGTCTTTCGTTCCTGTTGTACATGTGTCCTGCTTGATGGCAAATACGGAACTTTTAAGGAACATGCGATTGCGCCGACTGATGCAGAAAAACCCGGTGAACATCAACCCAGTGGACGATTATAATATTCTGATGGATTCTGTCTAGATCAATCCGGTAGTATATTTACTGCAAAACGAACAGCACTATACATAACGTTAAAACATGTATTTTTAGCCCCTGTATTACACAGGCAGTTTATGTGGTTATGCTATGTGATGACAGTATCTGTGTTGTAAATGTAGAACAACGAACAGTACAGTGTGCACAACAGAAAATTTAGTCTTTTTTTACGTGATAGATACCCTTCTTCATTCTTTAGTTATAAATCATAGGGCGAAATCGAAGGTGGAAATTTTAAAATTACTGTCATACAAACGAACGGGAGCAGAATGAACGTTTCACAATTCTCACAAGTGAACTGTTTTATAGTGTAATTATAGCTGTACGTGATTTATCGCGTTGGAGTGAATAATTGGCCTTCAGTCATTTCTCGGGCGGGAGAGATAATCAAATAACAGTAGGGTCAATGAGAGGATGAAAAGTTTCTGCAGCTTGACAGTCAGTCACAGGTCCCACATATATATATATATATAATATGAACCACACAAACTGCTCAGATGAGAAACGTCATGTGTGATACCATATTCCACTTATTTTTCTAACTCACACGGAAGCACACGTTATATCTGGATAACGGACTTTTTCTGTTGTCTCCTTGTAGATATCTATGCGTTTGTTAGCCAGTTTGGCTTTGCGTGTAATGTCACATTGTGTAAGACCCTTTCTGCATTGAATAAATATTGGCAAATCTTCATAGTCATTGTAACGTTAACAGCGAGCTACAATTTAGCTCATTTTTCAAATGTAATGCCCTAGAGAGAGACACAGTCTAACGGTTTACAGTTATCGTAACGTGAATAGAAGCAGATTAGATCCGCCTATGAACAGTCTGATGCCTTTTGATCACCGTAGTTTTCTGGGCGTTCACAAATGATAATCCGGTAATGCAGAAAATACAGGTCCAACACTGTAATAGTCAGCGTGAGTGCGTTATGAGAAAGTATTTCAAAAGTTAACAAGTGCAGGATAGCTCTACTTCAGAAACTGGTGACTGAGGTGATTTGTTTGAAAAGTCTCTTATTTCAGGGGCTTCAGACAAATATGCAACTTTTGATGAAATGTAATGTTAAACATACGCAAGAGGTTAGACGATCTACTATTCAGGTAGTGTTTATTTCGATTTTAAATGGGCCAGGATCCTCATCTAACTTTTTAATTTCTATACATTGATGGTGCATAATGAACAGCCTAGAGCAGATTTCGTTTAACTCGATGGCACGTGGGCTGTTCGTAGAAGTAACCTCAGGGTTAAATTACTAAACATTTTTGTATGTTGTAAACAAACGTTTTCAACACAAATAATAGAGCAAATAACAGCAAACTCCTTATTTAAGTAAGGATTAGGCACGTAAGTGAGACAATTCATTATTCATAGACGAACGGTTAATGAGGTGCAAACGTCGATTTGATCTACAACAATCTCACAAGCATCATAGGTGTTTGGTTACGCGAGGCAGTATGTTAGGTGTGTGGTTTCAAACTGTTTATCTGAGTCAAAAAATCTGAATAAAAGTGTAAGTTACGGTTAGTCATACAGTCTTAAAATATACGGCATGTATTCCCAGACATAAATGATCTAACCACACGTGTTGGATGTCAAACGAATTAAATAAACGTTTTGCACTACTTTTGCGTTTTTAGTAGTAAACGTTTGAATATCTATGGATCTGATATCCATAGTGTTTACACGGCTATACAATCAAAGTGAGTGAAGTCAGACGTATCAGAAATGTTGGTCGAGTTAAACTGAATTAGTCCATCAGGCGAGTTGAGTGCTTCCAATTAAGCCATTATGGCCACGGAGCCGAGAAAACATGCATTGAATAGAATGCGTACATCTACTAGAACGAGTTATGACACCACACTAAAGCGCGTCTGCTTTCCGAAAGCTCTGGGCAAGATCTTAAAGTGTACTCGGAATCACCCAACCGATCGATTAACTGCGGTGTGTTTAGCATTTACTCTGACTATCCGTCTACTTAACTGGTTTGTTAATTCTCGGAATAACGTGAACCTAAACTTAGCAACGTGATTTTTATTGTTGCGGTGAATGAAACATTTATGTTTGATCCGGCGAACTTCTGATTGGCCGTTTCTGCTCAGATGTTGTCTTTCGGTACAGCAACTTATCATCGAGTGTACTGACGTGAGCAACTCAGTCAGCGTTTGCATAAGTTGGTTGGAGCTACGGGACAGAAACTGTCCACGCCTACGTGAATAGAATGTATGTTGGGAATGTTAGTGTATTAGGAGGTGCAGGGACATGGTGTTCAATTTCTGGGACTTTACAGCGTAAACATCACGCAAACATTTCTTGAAAATTTTGAACATTGCTGACCGTAAGAATAAAACATTTTGGGTGACCCTTACTACAATTACGCAGTCGGTTGCAAGGCTTTATCTCCAACCTGAGAACCAGAAGACTTGAGCAGCAACGTTCACTGAGAGCGAGTCAAGTTGTAAACAGTCTGCAAATATGTGGTAGGCGGCTAGTCAACAATACAATCAGGGCAGTGAACAAATACATCACAACGACTATATTTGGCGCATGTGGCGTTAGAACAAATCAGTTCACGGGTCGTCGACAAGCATTTGACCAAGTTCACTACAAACAAAGTTCGATTGCACAACTGACTTCTGACTGGCTAACTGAAATACGGCATGAAATACGGAATGAACTCCGATTATACCTGCTGGTTTGTGTGATATAAAAGGTGCTTATTCGTCCGACCATAACTGCAGTGATGTCGCGATATTCTCCTTGCCTAATTTTTGGGAGACGAACCCTCTAAAAGCGTACAACAGCTGTTGTATTTTTCCGATATGTGGATTTGGTAAATTGCGTAAACACTTAAAAGTGATTACGCATTATCAAGAAAGTGCGTCTAGTCATGCTACGCCATTGGGAACAACAATCTAGAGAATATCCTGAGTATTTGGTACAGCAGTAGACTTACTACCGTTTATTTTGGCATACAAAGTATACACCGTTCTTCAAAGCAACAGCGTAAAAACATTCAGCAGAAAAAATGGAAAAAGACGAATTTGAACAAGCTAATTGAAAAACCCTAGGCGTAACATGATATTTAACACCAAAAGTTGTTATTTTATAAGTTTGGAAGAGATCCATTTGCGAAAAATCTGGACTTCGGCTGGATTCGAAACACCATGCACAGAAACACCATGCCCAATGGTTCGAATCCAGCCGAAGTCCAGATTTTTTGCAAATGAATCTCTTCTAACTTATCAATTCTGCCAAACTACTTATCAGTAATTTCATAAGTTGTCGGTTCCAGTACTAGGATGACATTGAATGAGGAAATTTATATGATTACACAGTACGGAATGTCTGAGGTCGTAGAGCATACTGCATCAATTCAAAGTTATTAATGGCTGATCTAATGGATAAGTGTCGACATTGGCCACGTCTGTTCCAATGAAGTCAGGTCAAACGGTTTGGTTTCGGTATTTGCCTACAATTCTGGTTTCCAATGGAAAAACTCTGCTCTAAATAACCGCGATCAATACGGAGTTGACGCATTGGATTAGTATCATCCGTTGGGCTCCTCGTTGACTACAATAATAAGAGTGCTTAGTCCTTTCTGTCAAAGCCACGTGTCTGCCGATATATCAAGCGTAACGTATGCCGCGTATGCAGCAACATAAGTGAACATTTTCTGCCTCAGTGCCACAGCTGGAAACTGTGTAACCACCTCGGATATCTCTTGAATTCAGAGTCCTAGTCAACAAAACGTCACATGATAGTTTAATTGCACAAATGAAAATCCCGGAAAAGGGCTGTTCAGGTTGAGCAAGCAATAAAAACAGTGGAGTAGAGATAAGGTCATTAAGATCACAGCTACCTAGTTCTTGTCTCTCCGCATCACAGGAATGTTTGTTTCGTTCATTACTGTCACGCAGTGGACCTGTACAGGGACAGGAACTCCATTCATGATGGACAACACAAAATATGCATGATGAACTTCAGCGGGGTTCGACATTGGGTGGAGATTCATCCTTTCAATGATAAATTGCACGACATGAAAATGGTGAGAGTCAACTTTGAAATGCCTATTTCACCGACGTGTACTTGAACGTGACTTATATTGGTTAACATTATTTCAGGGAGGTGGAGCTACAGCTAAGTAAACTGAAGTGTAGTACAATCCATACCTTTGAGTGTGTTGCAGTAGATTTTGTAATTGCCTAACGAGTAACACAACCTCAGAACCAGATTCTGTCTTAGCCCTCGGACGCAACAGTTAGCCAATACATGCGGTCGAGTACTCTCACCCATTCTCATATAATCTTACATTTTATACAGATTAAACATCACAATTGGTCGCAGGTGTCGCATTCCCATAGGCATTCCAGTTGACCCTTTTCGAATAGAAGCACTAAACTCGAATGTTGCTCTCAAAAGAACTCGTCACTAGTGCATATCCATGGCACGGCTGGGACCAGAACTCCGGACATGGTTTCATGAGGCAACCGTGTTGATCACTGCGCCACTGATCTCACGTTAGGCAGGACCAGTTTATCATATGCGAACAGTCAACCACTTTTGCATGTGAATAATGATCAGGTCTTTATATGTTTGTTAATTCCAATCGATAACCCAGCGATTAGCACTTCCCAGACAGGTCAAACTCTCCGATTTCATTAAAACTGCTAAACGGTCAAACGGTTGCCCCATGAAAGCATGGCCGGAGTTCCAGTTTCGGCAGTGACAAGGATATGCATTACTGACGAGCTCTGATGAAAGCGAAACTTGAGTCTAGTGTTTCTTTTTGGAAGGGGAAGACTGGAGTGTCTATGGGAACGCGACAGCTGCGACCATGTTTGGGTGATATTCAACCTATATGCAAAACTAAAATCCCCTATTGCTCATCAGTAATCTTGGACTTGGTAGTTAGTGAGTGCAACTTCTTTCCAGCTGAGTGCAATCCCTATGTTTATCACCGTGCCGGAAACACTTAATGTGTGAATTGTGTCTTGGCCGAATTGAAAGGATTCTTTAGCGATGGATCTCACATTGCGTTAAAGATAAACACGAATGTACTTCGTATCCTGATCATTGATTTTCAACGCATGTAGATCTAGGGCGCTGGGCGTGGCTGCAACATTTTCCAAACGGGCACGCCAGAATCACTATCAAAAGGATAAGATCTCTGGAGTAGTTCAACGCACTGGTCACAGATTTTTTAAACTAATAACCGAGCTGCGTCCTATGCAGAGTCGGAACTTCCTCCGCTGTTAAATAGAACCCATCATAGCTAGTCACACTGGCAGGCCCTGACTTGACGCTGAAAAACAGAGCTATATAGTGTGTCTAACAGATTTTGACATGAATCACTAGTGTATTATATTTGATACGGAGAGACTGTGGATATCTATGTCGATCATATTGTGTCGAAAGCCTCGGTAGTAAAAACGTTTGGGAGTACAGTTTGATTTCGGTTATTCATCATCGGGTCAATTATATAACGTTTCATATCATCATGTTTGTCAAGCGATCAAAATCAAGGTCAATTGCCCACATAATTACGCCATGCGGTTGTGAATTGGGGGGTAATTAGGTGACACAATTGACCTCCCGAGGCATCCAGTCGGTAACGGGAGGCCATGGTTACCGTAGGGCTTGAACGAATTCCTTCTGAGCGCGAAACTGTGGATTGCGCAACGGAATTCTGATCGCTTCCGTGATGGTCAAAATGTGAAATTTGACTCTTCTGGATTGACGACTTTGCAAGCGATAAATGGGCTGAAAAACTACTTTCGGTGAAACTCGGTGCCCTGAATCAACAAGATGCGCCAGGATTGCACTCGAACTGGACTTCATCTCACCCTCAGTCAGCCATATTGGGTGGCACTCACGTATCCTCTGTGAAAGGCGCCTGATTGTGCGACCGACGTAACCTGCTCCACAGGAGTAGCATGAGAAAGAGTTAGCTCAAATTGTGGTCACATATTCAGGTAACGTAGTTTTGACTTGTGAGTGGACTACCGGATGGGCTCTGAACGAGGTTCGTAGTTGTGTCGCACCGTAAGTCTTTTCAGTTGCGCCACTTATTCTACGAGACACCGATCCAGCCAATGCCTTACCTTTATAGTTCAGCATCATATAAACCAGCTTCTTTCCCGCAAGTAGGAACTTAACTCTCGGTTCTGTCAGTACCATATGCTTATCCACGAATTTTACAGGGTAAGCGTCCTGTGCAAATATCCGCCACGGAACCGTCATTTCTGCTTTAATCATGTCATCAGTACATATACCCATAGCTCTGTATGTTAAACTACGAACGAGGTTTCTCTTCTGTTTGAGAGGTACGTAACTGAAAAGGTTAGTACACTGGTCTTTCCGAGTTCCCATTCTGTGAATAACTCTATGAACTAAACCGTCTGCACGACGATTCATTGTCACATCCAGGAAGGGTATTTGTTGAGATTAGGGTGTGCTGTGTTCGCCTCAGCAAGTAGGCTATCCAGATCCACAGTTTCGTCAACTAAACAGATGATATCGTCTACGTATCTTTTGCAAAGAGTGCTAGTTCCAATAAGTACACAAAGCTTAGTACTCTCTAACATTGTCATGAAGATATCTGACAACAGTGGGCCTAACTGTGACCCCATCACAAAGCCGTCCTTCTGACGGTGCCTTTTCTCATCAAGCTGAAATTGTACGTTCTGCGTGCGCGTTAATGTCAGCTGTTTGAGAGTGTCTTTGGGTAAGCTCACCTTCGGAACGAATATACCCACAGGGGTAGTCAACTGTTTCTACAACTGGTACATTCGTGAACAGAAAGTTTACATCAAGGGAAAACACCTTCTTGTTTTCCACATTCAGCGACCGCATAGAATCGACGAACTCAAGCGTATCTTTCAGCGAATACACTGCGACTTCCTTCCGAACGGGTTCTAGCAAAACTGTTAGCCACTGTGCCATCGAATCATATGGAAGATTACACATATCAAGAATCAGGCGTAATGGCTATCTCCCTTTGTGAGCCACCGGTGAACCATACATTCTGGGTATTATGGTTCCAAATGTCGCGGAGTGGGTCAACTCCTGCTGTTTTAGATTTCATACTGTTCTAGAAGTGCTTTTCTCGATTGCATCGGTCCTATCTTTTTCTTTCAGCATGGTGCTAAATTTAGACGAATCACTCCAAAAATCAGTTGTTTTCTTTAGGTTAGTCGACCTGTCCATCAAAACAATTCATGCACCCTTGTCGGGCTTCGATAGCAAAATATTACCGTCTTTTCTCAAACCATTCAACTCTTGGATATGTCGTTTTGTCAGAATATTGCTTAATTGTGGTCTAGCGTTGAGATACTGATGGGACCCGTTAACTAAGGTGGTTTTGAAGTGTTCAGCATTGAGCTCTGGTGACGGAACCAATGATTCGACATGACAACAAATTCTCACGCTGGACCTCTAAATCAAGCTGGTTTGTTTTATTTCTAGGACAGAAAAACCGAGGACCGAGTGATAAAACTCCTAGCAACGGTTTTGATAGGTACATCTTAGTAAAATTGTGAGCGTACCTTTCTGGATTGCTTGAAAACTCTGATACCATACCTGCATAATTCAAGCTGCTTTTCGCTTTGTTAGACTTCCAACTCGCCTGCTTCCCGATAACGTGTTGAATATATTCGTCGATTTGAACATGCTGTGACTCGTTGGCTTACATTTCGCATCAATCCATCAATCCCTGCAGAAATCGTTCCCAGTTCATTCAGCGCATACCGTTTCAGCGCGCTTCCCGTTGGTTAAATGCCATTTTGCCTAAAAAACCATTCAGGCGTATCTTGGATATTGTCTTGCAGTAAGGAACCGAATACGGACATCCGCCGGCACAAGTTTCGTACTGTATTCCAAGTAGCTGTTCAGCTGTCTAAACATAGTGAAATCATTGAATCAGTGTTTTTGTTTCGTTTTATCACATTTTTAGAATATATAACTTTGCCACAATTGCACCAAAGCTTTTACAGGTGCAATGGTAAGTGATTTGAATGTACGATTTTACAGTGAAAGGCTATAATAAATTAGTAAATGAGATTTATGACAAGTTTAAATCAACAGCTGGGCTGATCCATAGACAATTGAACAAGGTATTGTGCATTACGAAATCCAAAATACGTTTATATAAAAAACGCATTGAAAAACACGGCAACTACTATCTCAAGAATAACTGATGAGTGCACAGACTTTAATAATATTCGTTGTTTCTGTTAATTTTACTCATGGGGAAGTCAACTATTTTCAAATGCACTAACTGCTGGTAGATGGAATTTGATTGAAAATATATCAGAAGTGCAATAAATCTGATGTTAACCATGCTAAGTAGCGGTTCTACGACATTTGTCGGGAAACATGATGAATCTCAAAACGCGAGCGCACTTGACTTGACCATGTGTGGTGAGTTTAAAAATTCAGTTTACGATAACCAAATCACTAAATTGTAATCCACTTATATTAGAAAACTCGCTTTAATTAACAATTGCAAACGAGAACAAGAAGTACAAGTTGCCGGAACATTCGAGCTTCAAACTGGAGTTTCAGCTTCATTTTTCAAGCCGGCAATGCGCACTTTGAAAAAGTACTGTCCCGTCGGACATGAGGATTGAAAATCTACGTTTACGCTCTCGACCGGTGAAACTGTTGTTTAGTTAACATACGCATGTAAACAAAAATGTGCAAAATGGAAGTACTGCTTTAATTTAAAAGTGTAGAGGGTTTTATTGGTTGCAAAACTCTGTGATGTCGTATTTCTCTTCCGCGTTTGTAGTCAACTAAATATATTTTCCAGTTCACACTTACATGATTATATGACCGCCGACTAGCAACAACGTTTATGACCTGTGCTATGACCCTCACTAAATAAAAGGATGTTCAAGGGAATATGAAAGAAGTGTGGTGAAGTAACTGTCAACTGTACATGCGTGACATTTCTTATCGAAAACATGTATCGGACCTGTGCATTCAGTTTGAAGCTACTGCACAGTAAAAATTCAGCTGACCTGGGACGCTGGCAATTAAATGTCCACCACACTCGCTACAGCCTCATTGATCGATAAGTTTGCAGAGGGGCAGATGCATTCAGAAGGAACGCAAAAACGGAGCATGTAAGTGCACAATGAGGATACGTTTTGAATTTTGCCAACATACCATCGTTCCATCGAAATACTTCAGAACGCCAGTCTCATTTGATGGGGATGGTCCCTGTCGCTGGTCGCAATTCAGATGAAGCCATAATGCTAAAGGGTAGTACATTAACGAGGCTAAGTAGATGTGTTGATGAATATTATTTCTCAGTGTTTGAGATAACCAACATAGGGTGGCCAGCCTTTCGATTGCATTTTGGATAGCCAGTACCGGGTCAACTGTCGTAAATTGTCGTAAACTTCCCAAGCTTCTGACATAAATCTGTGGCCACCCTGACAGAGTGTATGTCCTCTCAAGTAACACATACTCAACAGTCATGTGGCACCTCTGATAATTGTGAGTTCCACGTCAGGTTAGACCGAGTGATTACAAATTGTTTGTTGGCCGAGAACAATACATATGCTGGCAAAATACGACTAGACAGCGACCAAATTGTATCCGGGACTAGTGAAAATATTAACTGGATAAAATAAATTTTAAATGCGAATGAGAGGCTAATATGTACCTGTCGTCGGTAACAACAATTCATTTTCACAAATATTTTCGGACGACCCACACTAAGATTTTCACTTTCACGTTCCTCAGAATAGACGGCGGTATGAGCATACGCAATGCACACTCCTGTGCTTGAAGAAAAACAATAGTGATTATTGTTATAGGCGATTTAATGTTGGATAAGTCGTCGGTTCATGTTTTATAAAGTTTACAGAAATACCTGATTTGATTACAAGTTGCACCCATTTCAAACGCATCGTTGCATTTTGTTGGATGTTGGTTCTCATGTGAACTTACTGTCATCAACATCTGTATGGACACGGTGTTAGGCACTAAAATTTCTGTCAACGTCAAGAGTAAACACTAGTTATGTTTAATTCAATAAGTTACCCTTATCAACAATCATTAAGAACTGCAGGTGTTATAATGTTCCCTAATAATAATTGCGATATAGCGCTCAACTCGGAAGTGTAGTTTTGAGAATTAGTGAAAATTTGTGGACCTAATATATTTGTTACGCTTAGTTTAGGTAATTGCCTACATGCTAAAAAATGCCCAGTTGGACTGCTGTCTCCGTTTCTCTCAGAACAAAGTGAACCAGTATGGTACACGTTATACGCTTTGATTGGGATATATTGAATATGTATTAATCGAAAACTCACGGTTATATTCTCTACACTGAACTTCACTCCATATTCTTCAAATAAGCGAGGTTAACCTTAAACATCAGTTAGGGTGCTACTGACCTCAGTGACACGTGAGCTTCATGGTTCTATACTACTCATTCCACAAAACAGCACCCCAGTAATTTGTGTTAACGAAAAACCCATAAATCTGGGGCTGGAAGCATACGTTAGCCTAGCTGATCCGTGCAGTGATAAAAAAATGAAAACCAGCTTCAATAGCAAAGCATTTATTTACAAACGAGAATGATACATGGATCCTAGAATGTTTTCCTGTCTTAACGACTAGTGAATATATGAAATCTAATAAGTAACACGAAAGTGACCCGAATTAGAATTCAGCATAAAAATTATAAAATGTCACACGCCGTTTGAACAATATGCGATAAGGCTGTGAAACTAAATGATAACATTTTATTACAACCGAAAACCCTGCTAAAATATATCCATGGAAATTGGTTCTCAGGTATCCAATGAATCTATCTAAAAACGTTATTACCTTTAAATCTTTGACAGCATAATAACTATAACGTATAGACATCTTTTGGTTGCTCGCTGTTGAAAATTAAAATTAAAAAATTTGTAGAACAGGATTTAGCAGTGTTTTTCAAACCGACAAGACTTTACGCTTCCACAACGTTTGATTCGCATTTCCTTTGATTATTTTCTCTATTTATAAGTATAGTTCGAATGAGTTACCAGACCATTGGAATGATCAAATAGATTCAGTGGTAACTATTTCATTGACACAACAGTCGACTAAGTCAGAGATTTGTGTGGTACAAAACAAACGAAGTTATCGGGTAACACGATTAAAAATAATTGGATGTTCAAGGGTGACAGTTTGTTTGTGCATACTGAGTAATCAATGACACCCTGGTCAGTGCGATAACCTAATGAGAACATGATCAGAGATTACATTCAGGCTGTGTCAAGGATGTACATTGTTGGCGAGTTCCAAAAATGCATCATTCTAATTCAGTAATCCTGTTCCAAACGAGCCGATTATAATATATGTGTGGAAGAAAAATCTACTATCTGTTGTGACTAATTTTCATTTTGCTTTGATTCACCTTCCCATTGCTAATCTCAGGAGGACCGAGTGTAAACTAGGGGATGCACTCCGAAATCAACCGGCCAAAATTCCATCGATACGTCAACGTGTATAATAACCTGCAAAATGTTTATGTTATAGACACACTCGTGAAATCGAAATACTTTCTTCAGCAATTTAACTAAAGCCAGCAACTTGAATATGACAAAACAGTGATATGTGTAAAGCTTTTGGATAGAGTCCACATCGCACAACAACATCTCTATGAAGATAGTCTGTTGGGTTTATGTAAATAACAGATGTTTATCTATTGTTGATCTTTCACTCGACCGTATATCGGTCTTCACCTGTGCAAGTAAGCTATACACGTTAGCACATTTGTTTTACACTTTACGAACAGATGTAATGGGTTTGGTGAATGGTTTCCTGTTTTTGTCAGTCGATTATTAAAGACTTTCATGAGAGCAGAATCACTACACGTTACGTCAGTCACAAATATCACCCGTCTACGCACTGGCCCCTTGTTCTTCTCTTACTTTGCCATGTGAGACTACTCGTTTTATTTCGAAACGGAAGTGCCAATCTGATCAACAATCTTTCGAGTTCAACAAAATACCTTCTACCCCATAAGCTTGGATTAAGTCTAACTGCTACATCACATCAAAAATCTTCATCATTTCCGAGCGACCGGCATGCACAGTGTTTGTTTAAATCACACGCCAACTTGTGGATAGAATGCCTCAGCCATTTACCTTCTTAAGTCCCAAAGTTGCACCGTGTGATATTCAAGCTCATATTTTATCCGGTTAATTTTGTCTACTCTAGAGAAACTTTGTTAAAATGTGGGTTTACTTCGTTCTATAGAAAATGTGTGTACACTGAGAACGGGGTCCAATGTAATAGGTAATCTGTCAGTGTACGGAGGCTGGATTTTATCTTCAGAAGCACGGTTTTCTAACTGCCCTATGTTTACTTTTGTTTGCATTTTGTATAAGAAAACCAATAGTATATACTGAGTCCAAAAATAAACAGCCTTCTACTCATAACTGAAATCCGGCCAAAAATAGAGTGACCTTCATGTAACCTTTCCCATTTGCTAGTTTCAGGTCTGAGTGAAAAATAAAAAAACAAACTTACTTCCAACACAGTAGTCTGCAAATACGACTGAGTTGTGGGTTGTTAACTGTGGTACTGTTGAATCAGTTGTCACATACGAAAACGTGAGTACAGATATTACCTTTGTTAGTGGTGAACTGGCTAGATGTTTAATCGACTACTTACCATGTAATGCCTGAGCACAGTCCATAACAATTAGTGTGTAAACCATGAACTTGGGGGTAACCTGCTGGTTCAAGTGCCGCTAATGAGATCAACGGCTTATCTAAGTAGGTCAGACTTAAGTATTTTTTTCTGGTTTAATACCAGTACTTTAAACTGAGGTTTGCACATTTACAACCGAGCGTTTCACAGCATACGTTTATTCAGTGATCTGGGTACATCAGTTCACGACCACAGTTTACTGATGTAGGCAGATATATTTCGATTTACCTCCTTCAGTTAGTATGATTCCACTGTTGTGTCCCATGAATCTGAGATCGGTGTTTTCCCTCAAATTTTTCAGTTATTACAGGATATCAGGTCCTAGAAAATTCTTAAACTCTAACCAGCTGGTTGTTTTGAAGACCCAAGGCCAATTAGCACACAGATGTCCTTCATTAAAACGGAGTTGACCACAATGAAATTTAAAAAATATCATTACTAAGCTCTTGCAAATCACATACAATAGATTCAGACAGGGCGGAAAGATATATAAGGTCTATTATGAATTAGTTTCAATTTAAAACTGACCTTATACTGCATAATTTCTTTATTTTCAAACGTACAAAACGTCTACATTACCAGGAGCTTTAAGCTAACATAATCATTACAGTCATCAATCACACGTGATCAATCCGTAAGTCCAAGTTTCAGTTGATAAGTTTTCTTATGATGTTTTATTTTCCTCAGAGACTGAAGAGTGATCGCTAAACTCGGTTAACCTGAGTTATATCTCGGATAGTCATAATTCATCGGAATTGCTTTTGTCATTTCGCTAGGTTAATCAAAAAGGTTATCACTACGTACCGTTGCAGTTAAAAATGACACCCTAGCAGATTCCACCTTATTTTCGGTGGTAAGTCTTCACGAATGGCACCATGACTTTCTCTGTTTTATTGCCGTCTGAAAAATGAATTGATGGAGCCAACAAAATCGTTCTCACTATGTTAATGTGTATCAAGACAACGATCCATTATGTGAGATAATGGTCATTGAAAACTGTATAAAAAGGCGAATGGTGGGTTGTTTTTCAGTTCAAGATGAGTATGTCTCGAAGAATATTGCTGCTCACCGCTTTGTCTATTCGTACGTTATCGATTTTTAAATTGGAAAGGATTGAAACTATTTTTTTCAAATGAAAAACATGACGCTACTTATTATGATAATTTTAGTCACGTATTTAATTGAGATAAAGCTTGTGTTCAAGTACATTATAATTAACAGAAATCATTCAACTCAGTAATGTTTTCAGTTTGTACGTGAACTAGCTTCGTTTTTACTAGAAACCTCTGTGTAGTTGACGATACTATATCAGCTATATTAATTTGAAATTTCGCATCTGGACAGAATACGATTGGACATTTTCAGTTTGATCATACCACGACTTTGTTACATTATAACTTCTCGTCGCTCGAGTTCTGATCATAATAAAGTTTAAAACGAAACAGTCGTATTCTCTTTTGTGCTTGTCCTTGTCAACTTAGGTGCAGCAGATTGTCCAAAGTTGTAACGCGTTCATTGGAAAAATTACCAGTCTGCAAAAAGTTATCGTCGCACTTGCCTTAACATATCTTCAGCTTACTGTACCACTTATCTGATAGGTGTGATATATCAGATGGTATATTTTATTGTAAACAATATTGAAGTGCATTCATTTATTATGATTTAGTCGGGATTGTGGTTTTTACTTGATACTCTCATGCAGTGCTAGTAGTACACGGAGAAGAATCCGGTAAGTTGACCAACGGTGTCTAGATTGAAAAACGTTAGTCTGAATGATCATTTTATGAATATATATCGACGATTATGGAGCACGTTGTCCAAAATTGACAACACTTGGTGAACTCCATACTCTAGTTTTGTCGTCGCGTGCGCTGTTTTTTAATACGTGGAAATACAGGACAAATGTCATAGTTCACTTTTTACGAAGAAAGATTTAAATATTTGGTCTATTAAGGATAAACACAAATTGATGAAGCAATGCCAGCTTGTCAGAAATAAGAAGCTTTGAGTCACACAAGCAAGATCTCTGAGAACTGTAGCGTAAGTCTACATACGATAGAACACCGACCGGTGAAACGAGTCTAAGGTGAATGAAAACAATTAACACCATGATTCTTGGAGATTATTATAGCTCAGTTGCCATCATGTAGGGGGTTAGCAACACACGAAAACCATACTGACGTTTAGACGATATGTTACTTCAACTTTAAATAAGTATACTGAGCGTGTTGAAATTAGTACCAACTGTGTTCAGGATAAACACAAACTACCGACGTTAAAAGAGAGGTGACGAACCTCGACTTTGTGCAAACTGCTGTAGAGTGATGCGAATATTCAAAACATACTACAATTTGACAGGTCCAATTAAACAATATTGCCTTTGTCTGTTTTCTGTTTGTGGAAAGGTAAAGGATCACAAAAGCTGGTCAATTTGTAAAATGAGAAAATAGGGTTTCAGAGAAAGCCTACTTGAAGTTGTGTTGACGAACTATAGATTACCCCTATTTTCGAATAATTACTATCTCAAACATTCTCTCTTCGCTCTGGTTAGCCGCACCAAGCATCACTGGAGAATCGCCAGTAGCAATCCCCGCAGTGGAAGGTGAGCCATTTTTCATCACACTGAACGACTGATTATAAATCGTAGCAAGGTTTGTCCCTCTACTGGCAATCATGGACGTTATTTTTTGGTTACTTCATTGGGAGGTGAATCAGATGTGAAGTACGGTTTCTCAATTAATTTGTATTTATTAAAAACTTTAGTAGCTGGAGTGTTATGTCTAACAAAATGCATCAGGATTAGAATAAATGCAACTATCGAGGCACACTCGTGTTAATTGACTAAATACGTGCGATATATATATATAATGCTGCTCCTCGCATACGTTAAAACGTATACTTTTATTTCGAAGGTTTTCTCTTCACTTTGTACCAAATACATTGACAAGCTGTATGACTGTTTTGGTTCGAAATTAAAAGCTGAAGTTGCCTTCTGAATTGCATTTGTTTTCTGCAATGGTTGCAGACAACATGGAGGCTACAGACAAAACTTACTTGCTGGTGGTCAATTAATTGAGCCAGTCTGAACAATTGGAATACATCGTTTCAGTATGTTTTCAGTCTCACGAATTAGGAATTTCTAGTGAATTTGGAAGTGAAGAGGTAGTAAAAGGAAGTTATTATACTTTTAGAGTGACTGAATAAGAATGTACGTACTTCGACAATTAACCAGAATACTTTGTCTTACAGAATGGGAAGGTCTCGTAAATCTTATTACTAATGATTCAGTAAGCATTACGGTGTCTAACAAAGACTAGTTGAAAATACATTGGTCAGTAAGCGGTTCTTCTTTCAGCAATTATTTTTCAAAACCATTGAAGACAAGGTAATTAGGAGTTACTTGACTGAGTAACATACATGGTGACCCGCATTATCTGCGGAAAAACATCAATGAATAGCTAACTGGTAATTTTGAGCAGTTCAGAGGTGCATGAGAAAACTGTGATAACATGTATCTTTAAGGCCTAATCACAGTTTAATGTACAATGTTTGTCAGCTGGATGTTCAGTCTCAATTTTGCTTCAGTAAAATACGTAGCTTCACAATCCGGTCACATAATCTTCTTCCGCCATCCGACGTTACATTATAAAACCGTTGGAAATTTGTTCAAAATTTGTATCCAGGCTGGTTCTTATAGTCCTTTAAAAACATTAGCTTCCACCCCATTTCTGTCTACACATCACTGACTTATCGATAAGAAAATCTTTATTTCCGCGGTTATAACGGAAGATCCAAATAGCTTTCTGTATTTTCTATGTTTTAAGTTTTAAGTTTTTTAACGTATTGTTCACATCTAAACACCTTAATGTAATTAAAACTTAATCAATAAATTGTGAATATTTCATGATCTCATGGGTTACGTTGCTACTACTTGTTTGTATACATGATGTGAACTGCTTAGACATGTATACTCTTTTGGTGTGGTAGAATTTGCTGTTTGTACTTGCATATTTATTATAATCTTTTTTTGTTTGCCGAGTCAATGCTTTTGACTCCTGCTCTTCCCCACAGTTATTAATATAGATCGTCCTAACATATCTGTGCAGAGTTCAATCTTCACCTGGAAAAATGAATCAATGTTACGGATGAACTTTTAACCATTGTGTCGAGTAATCCCGTTGGTACTCTTTCTGAAAAAATATACCACAAAAGATTAAAACTCCATTATGTAATGTGGAAATTTTGTCAGATTATTTGGTTAGGGAAATATAGGGGAAATTATTCAGGTAAATATTAGATTGAATTCCAGCTTGACAATAAGTGATTTTAGAAAGGGATGTAGAACATCCTAACGAAGAAACTCAAGTTAAGCGCATTCTAAGCATACCAATCAAAGGCGCTGTGACCATTGGTCATGATCATCAGTCTGATATGGTGAATTACGACCGGAACATGTATGGTAGTTGCAACTGAATTCGTGTTAAAGCGACACATTCTGAAAACCTTAGACACAATGACACGTTTTGAAAAAACCGATCAAGGTTTCAAAAATAACTCAAAGTATCTCAAATAATGCGATGTGCTCCTATGATTGAGATTCACGAACAAGGAGATGGAATTAATTTCCTGCTTAATAATTCAGCTTTTCGTAAATATGTTTCATTCATTGGCTTAAAGTAGCAAGTTTTGCTTCATGCGAGAGTAGAAGAAAATGGACGCCTCAACGGCCTTTGCTAAAAACGGCAGTGTGATATTTTAATCTCTCATACAGTGAACAGTCCTTCAACTAACATTTCACTCGTTATACTTATATAAGCTCTGTCTGCTCAACCCCAAGCCCTGAAAATTACCGAAATCGCTTTAATAGTTGTTTTCTCTTTTATGTGTTCTTCGGGAGACATTAACTGCTTTCGATTTCTTTCTTTCTACGTTAATCTCATATATATTTTGCCTAAACTGGTTTAATCAGTTCAGTTATTAAACGGTTTTATAGAACTCAGGTCACTTTCTATTATTCTGGTTGTCAGACTCGTTTTTATCTGGTAGTATACCATTCACACATTTCACGGCCCGCATTGACACCTGGCAGCATGTTGTATTGAGGGTTACAATATATCTGTGTGCTTTTCCAACGTTTGTTCTGTCTGTCCAAAAATATGTACACAAAAGGTGTTGAAGTCGCTTATATTGGCTGATATAAGATACAACTCTGTAACACTAAATGATGACAAGTAGCCCAGAGAGTAGTCGCCATTTTGGACATACAGCTAACATACTACTCGCTGACAGTTGGTGTAGTTTATACTACTGAACAATTTGGTGTGCCTAACGCTAAATTCATCACAATAACCACGAGCGGCTCCACTGAATGGCCAGTCAACAAAACTATTGTCATATTTTTTCGTAATAGGACATGACGCTGCAGAATCTGTAGAAGCCCAAGCAGAACCAGGTAAGCTAGCAATGTTATAAACTCACGGCATTGTACACGAACAAATGGTAAAATCTTTCGTTTATTAATTCGAATTCACGGGTTTTGGTTAAATTCAAGTTTGCAGTTTAATTTGTTCTAAGCTGAATTCACCCAAATTTGCCAAAAAGCTTACAAATTAAACGTGATTCATTACGTTATAATGAATTTGAAGGGGAGCTTCAAATATTTAGTCAGTTCATATTGGCTTATGCATCGATGCGTGTGTAAATGAGAGCATTTTTGAAAGGCTACAGTATCTGCCATGCAAACTTCGTGGATCATTCACGTTTTGTCATGCGTCTTTTTGTACATACTTTGAATTCCTGAAGGTCTAGTCAAGCTGCCTTTGCAAGCATCTAACGTACCGTATCAGTTATGATAGGAGAAGAACTAAGGAAATTCAGCCTAACCAATCATATGAACTACTTAGATCTATTCACCAGTGGTCACACCAATGTCCATATATAAGACTGTAGGCAACATGATTGTTATAAATTTGTTTATTGGTGAACTCGTTCAAGGAACCCAGAATCTGTGACAAAACTTACGTCTCGTAAGTTTGCAGGTGTAGAATATTTCCAGTTCTAAAAATTACAGAACGAACTTCATTTTTAAACCAGATAGATTAGTTACCAAGTGCGCCGCCATGATACACGACAGTTATGAAAAAACCTAAAATCAACTATTAAAATCCAGCGCTAGGAGAATCCTGATGGCTGAATTAGTATTGCCTAGCTAAAGTATGGAGGCATTTTGTGACCAGGGTTATTACTGTTTATTGGTGAAGTCTTATTTGTGATAAAGTGGTACTTCATGTCAATTGAACTGCGGATCAACTTGACGTAAGCCAATGAGGCAGTGTGTTAAGATTGAGGGATGATCAGTTTGTTGTTATTGATGCTGAAATTGGATTGAAGCTGGTTGAAGGGATGAAATAATCGATAAAACCAGATTAGCTAACGGTTACTGGAGCAAATTGTTTAATAGACCAGATGGCAAGGTTGATTTCATCCTTCCAGTGTTCAGGCTATGTAGAAGACGACTCAAGTTGACTAAATAGGCTCAAGCTCAACCACCACATAATCGAGAAGACGTAAAAATCAGCCATGTTCTCTTCAACTGTGAACTCTGTGACGACTGTGATCTCGCACACCAAACTTTTTCTTTTGTTCATTGTTGTGCTTCTAGTTAGTTTTGATTAGTCATAAGTTCTGTACTAATGTACATGGACAGCAGCTGCTTTCATGAAGAAACGGACCGCCAACAATCATATTTTTACGGATCACCCTAAGATTATGGATTCCTGTTTAGTATAGGGCATATTTTGAATGGTCGCTCTCTAAACATATGACTTCATTGCTTGGTATACTATGAACAAGAATTAAGACATACGAGTTGCCTACTGAAATTTGGCTCAGGCTGACAGAGAATCAGAATATCATGCAAACAATGTCACTATTGATTCTCTCAGTATTCGTCAATTTTCCTTATTGCCATTCGCGTTTCGTAACTTGTTTCTGTATACTTTTCAGCATTGCATGAAAATATAATCGTTGATCCGATAACAATTGAAAATGAAGTCGCTGTACAAGGTGGAGGTAAAAATTCGAATCAATATTGGCTTTCTAGGTTAAATCAGTAAAAATGGAGATTTAATTTTGTTACAAAGTCACAATGGAAATTGAGAGAACAGATCAGATAATACTGGTTTGTGAGTTTACTGTACCATAGTTGAATTTATAAGAAAACGTTTGAAGACTCACTATCTGTAATATGCGGAGAGTTGTTGGCCGGATGCATGCGTAAACTCTATTCAATACCCAGCGCTGCAAATAGAATGCTTCTTGTAAAAATCATGTTTCATCATACCATACTAAAAACGGTTCCCAACAATGTTAAGATGCAGGTAATGAAACAAACCGCTGACTAGTTCACAAGCAAAGTTGTTTACTAAACATTTTCAATTAAAAATCTGTTATGCTTGACCGAACGGCACGCTAATCATTTTGTCTCAATCAAAATTATAAAACGTTTTTATTGACGCTTTGTAACGGATGTCAAATCTGGTGTCCTTCCCTTAAATTTCTAATGCTGATCTAAATGTGTTATACCTATGTGATTAGTGTTAATTTGAATCTGAAAACAGGGAAAAGTATTGCAGGCTTTTTGTTTTGAATACGATCAAGACACACAGTATATCCAAGTTGTGAAAAACGTCTTTCATTGTGTGATGATCTGTGTGTACTTAGATACTGTAAAACTATCTACATGTGTTTAATTATGACCATATCGATATGTCATTTAAGAACGACTACCGATATATTATTTCAGTAATATAAAACCTATTTTTGAGATAAATCTTTCATAATCTTTTTGACCGCAAAGTTGAATGTCGAACTGCAAGTGGAATATCACTTTAATTTCAATTACAGGTGCCGGTGAAGGTGAAGGTCTAGGGGAACATTATGAAAATGAAGAATTTGCAGTTGTTGGTAAGATAACACCAACTGAAATGTTATTATTTTGTTGAATGCTTCAATTTTCCCCAACTACCTGCAGCGGACTAATGAAATGAACGTCACAGTGAATTACAGGGTTTGCAGGTTGCTAACTTCCAGGACACTGTCATTTACACGAACATTTATGGTGTGCGCACAATTTAAGGTGATGAAGCTGGAGTACATTCACTTTTGTATAACGTTATATACTGTATTGAGGAAGATTGCTGGTAGAGAAACAACTGTGGTACTTTTATTCCAATAGCCCCTATCCTTCGTAGTTACAGTGTGCAGGTAGTGTTTCGCATGTCTGAGCTACGTGCAGTAGGTTGGGTGAAGTTTCATCGACATTTATTCAAATACATAGAACAAAGTTGACCTTCTGACTCCCCTGTTCAAATCATCAAAAGAAATTCTGATACTGAGTGAAATGCAATTAAGTAGACGTCTGCAACACATTTTTTTAGTTTGAACAATGAGTGACAAAGCTTATGAAATACACATTTAACTAGTGCAAGAAACCCTAACTTAGATTTGATAAGGAAGTTTTTTCTGGGATGACCAGCTTCATTTATACGTTACAGTTCTGCTGAAAGATTCAAGCAACTTTGCTACAAAAACATGAATACGCGATGAGCCCGATATATATTACACTATTTTAAAATGTGTTCGCATCTATTTTGGGCTGGAGTAAGTGAAATCTTTAATGGCACTCTTAACGCAGTCGCATCTAACACGGTTCAAAATAATTCCTTCTCAGAGTACTTTTAGAATAAATCTTGGGCGCAATTATTATAGCTTTGATGAGACTGGGAAAATTCTGGGGCCAAGCCTCATGAAATGCTTCAGATTTTCTGCAGAGCATACCAGGGCTAATCTGAGTTACGTCATGTTATGAATAGGGGGACGATAGAAAAAAATCTAAGTGGATACATCCGCTTATACGTTTGGATTAGATTGGTATCTTCAAAAATTTAAAAAGTACTCAGATGTTTTGATTCACCGGCAAATCTTCATCAACAGTAATTTACTACTTATTATAATGCCTAGTACTGCAGAGGCGAGTACATCAGTATTGCAAAAAGACTGCTGTTTACAAAGGCAGATTCTTTTCTGAAAAGTGTAGGTCGACTTGAGATTCAGACTTTAATAGCGGGTCTTTTATTGAGTGCATTCCACCGGAATGAAATTTTGGTTAAAGTCAAAATAATTTCGGAGAGACTATATTAATCAAAGGCTAGATTAAAAGATTACAGCAAAATCTAATTGTGTTGTGGTTCCCTGAACCTCCAAAACAGGGATGATAATCTGATTTATGTATGAGAATAGCCATGTCAAAATACTCTTGTGCTTAATATATGTCATTTGTGGACAGAAGACACCAAAAATTGGATGTCGTGACTGATATTATGATACTAATCTACATATCGGCTTACTCCAGGTAGTTTAAAATAAAACTGATCCCACTGAACACGCAAAAATGTTCAGTTACAAAAGATCACTCTAGGCATTTCAATCTGTGTGTGCAAGAATTTAAGGTGAGTATACTGAAAATTGAAATGACTCAGTGTTACAAACACTGAACAATAAATGAGATATCTGCATCTGGAGTACAAACTAAGAGTTTACTCTATGTGGGAAACAATCGATCTTAACTCCGTGGACAGCTTACACAGAGCGTGCTGTTTGCTTGTATGTACAGGTCACGAAAAAGGCCGTGTTATTGTGTATGTCTGGATGCCGTTGTAGTAAAATATTAAGTTCATGTGGACGATTTTCAAATATATACAGCTGTAACTGATTAAGACTCACACTGATAACATCAACACCACAATTAGAAATTGACGGAAGTTTCACGGTTTTGTTATCGAGGACATGGGGCTGACATTGAACCCTTGTGGTGGACCAGTTATCAGAGGCGTGTGGGAAAACTGAGGTTAGGGGTGAGAAACTATATGACCGAAATGTGAATAGTGCACTTTACAGGATTTTGTTTCATTCAATCGAATAAATACACGTGAATTCTAGTGTAGATAACATAGACCTTCGAAGGTTAACTTTAGCTTGGAGCCTCATATCAGTCAGAGTGACGAAGGCCTGAACTGTTCATTTCCCCCAACCATATGACTGTTATCACGACAGTTTTGCCTCATAAGGTCATCAGTTCCGGCTTTAGGTGATATGATTTGGTGTAACTTCACGTGTTATGCATACTAATGGGTGTTCATAGATGCCTTAACTGACCAACTGGCAGCCTTAGACTAGGCGGCTTCGCCTGACTCGAAACAAAATATACGCATGCAGTAACGCGACATTTATTGTGATTACTTCTTGAAACATTTTTGTACAATACGTTGATGTTTTCAAAGTATGTTACGTCATAGCGATAATGATAACAACGACATTACTAATGCTTTTGGTTTGTGTTTACTTATACTGGGAACTGAGCATTTTCCCGTCACACTTTGCAACAGCTTAGCTTGATTCCACTCCAGTGCTAACCTTATCTTGAAGTAGAATCCGAACGATGGATTTTAATTAATTCCTGACGAATGATATCATAGCTTGGATGACAGGCAGAGTATAACATTTGTTACCCAACAGACAGACACCGATCCTCCTTCCTATTTGCGAAAACGTTGAGATTCATCGTGGACGGCAGCAATGTTTTGTGTTCCGGTTAGCGTTCGAGCTGATAACAATATGTGCCAACGTTTGATCCCCAAAATTCTGGGTGGTCATCAGCTGTATGTGGCGGCAATTAACTGTCGTATAATTGAGTTATATCCCGCTTTCACCCAGCTAGTGTGGATGGACACGATCAGTGCTAACCAAGACTTGGAGCAGGGTCCGAAAGATTGATTCCGCTCAATTCCTGTCAAATGGTATAATAGCCTAGGTGATCAAAGTTTGCTTATATAGTTTATAATTAGTGTGTAACGTTTGCCAAGATTCACTGATTGTAGGGGCTGCTCCCTCATCAGACAGATATCTATACTCTTTCGTATTTGTGAATAAATTCAGGTTGATCGAGTGCAGCTGCTAATCTCAGTTGTTACTTTAACGTTCGTGGGAATAGATTGAAGATCCAGACGAAATAGGCACAATAAAAGTAAATAACCGAATGGAGAACAGGATAAAAATATTGTATCTGATACTCAGAGAGAAGTGTTGTTTAGCAGAAGAATTAAAGACAAACATTTCGCCAACGTAATTACAAGCCGACGAGATAAGTCCGTCATTATAAATACAACCTTGAAACCTTAAACGAAGTTTTTCTATTCATCATTATTTTCAGGTGTTGATGCAAACTATGCGGCAGCGAGTGCTCACATTGAAGGTAAAATTTAGTGTCACTGCAGGACACGAAGATCAGTGCACGTTTACTAAATGCAACATTTAATTAATTAATTTCGTTGTGTCGGATAAAAATCAGAAGAATAAGCGGCGGTCAGTAGATGGCTTTGAAACGTTTAGCTGTCAGTACACTAAAAATTAAAAGTATTTCTGCATGGTTCACTTAGCGCGCAACAAGATCATAGCACCCGTAATTCATACAACATAGTTCTACTGGACGACTTTTTGAAACATTAAAACTATAATTGAGTTAAGCCCACAAAATAGTTCAATATTTTCCAGGTTGTGCAACAGTGATATTCTTTTTGATGGAATTGTTAGTTGTGAGACTGTAATGTATTTGGGTCCACACAATTGTCGGGTGACTGTAAGTATACCTCTTGCCGTAGCACAAAAATGTACTACTGTCAAGTTCTAACGACGCATTGCTATCAACTTTGAGTTACGGTAGTATTGGTTTAGTGCATGCATATCAAACCGGATATATGTCCTCTATGAACAAAAATATCATTCTCTCTGCTTCTGTATCCCTGGAGCTTATTCACATGTATGGAAGTCCAACTAGTATTTCTGGTTTTAGACCGTTTAATCGTATTCAGTGTTTCAAGTTGCAGTCATGAATTTACATCCATTAAAACTACAGCTTATCGTGAAAAATAATTATATGTCACCCTGTTAATAATGCTCACTAGCAGTTACCTCATAAACATGCAACCAGTTATGCGTTCTGTTCGAAAACATATTTGAACGTGAGCAATTTGCTTTATTTTTCAGTTGGCATTTAAAATGTGCACTGTACTATCTAAACTGTTGTGTTACATGATCAGTGCGGTTGAGCGATAATTTAATCACAGTGTCCACATTACCTGCAACTTTTCATATGTTTCCGTATGTTTTAAATCAGTTAACGATCAACTAACGGTTAAAAAACGGATGACCAAATTTGAAGTTACTGTTTTAAAATATGGTTTAATTGGTGCTTAAAAGCCGGTAAAAGTATGAACGACTTTGCTACTGAGTTGACGCGCAACGTTGTCTACCTACGGAAATCATGTTACAAATGACTCGTTGGTCGTCTTCAACTGGCAAATTGCAGCAAGAATAATTGGTTAGTTGGATGTGTCTGACACTCAGAAACGAAATGGGGTTCCCTTTCAAGATGACTGCTGACATGGAGCCCACCAGACATGGCCGCTTAACACAGATAACTTTTTATCGAGAAAATCCACAAAATACTGCGCAGTTGCGAGTTTCTTCAAGTGTTAGCTAGTCCAGAATACTAAGATGAAATATAGTGGATGTCGGTGCAAAATAAGTAGTGTATAGGACACCACCAGAAATAACTGGTTTCACAATCTACTGCCCCGAATGACGTATGATTTTCTCACTGAACTTCACCAATGGAACCAGCAACTAGTCATTTTGCAAATTTGAAAGTCAAATTCAGAGTTTGAACATGCTGTTCAAATTACCGCACCTGTTTTGATACAGTATATTTGTTGCTTGTTTACAGATCACGAGGATGAAAATGCTGGTGAGCAGCCACATTTTAGTTGATGGCATTTATCTGTGGATTTCACTGTCAATCGTTGGCACAGTTCATACTGCTGAGTTTATTCAAACCAAGCTACCTTTCAGAATACCCAGAAAGTGCACAGGTGTATGACGAAGAGTGTAAGTTCACAACAAATCGAGTCTTCAGTGTTTTACATTAAACATGGTGACTGTTTGGTTAGCATGTTCTGCATAACATCAAATTTGAAATATGCAGAAACATTTCGTGTAACTCATGATATTGAACCACAAATGGAAAATAATGAATACCATCACAAAGTGAAATTGTTGTAATTATACAATTTTTATTGTTAGCTGTCAAGTCAGTAGACTAGGCCATTGCATCAAATGTGGCTGGGTATAGGGTGTTCAAGGCATTTTTTTTAAACTGAGTGCATAAGTAGCAGAAATTTCTTGCGAACTCACTATTAGACCGACCTTCGGTGACAAAGTTCGCATTTGAATAAATCTTCAAAAAAACGTTAACTGAACTGAGAGTCGAACCGAAGTGATTCACGGTAGAAATCGTAAGCTTCGTCCGAGACAATCGCAAGCTGTTATGATAGGACCAACAGCTTGGCCTGCCTAAGTTTATGTTGTCCGGTCTAATCGAGGATCGGTTACGTTTGACGAACGGTCGAAAACATAATGACATCGATTGTGGATTAATGGTGTGTTGGTAAGCTTCCAACGAAATGTGGGTCAAGTTGAGTTCCATACTTGGTAGTTTGGGTGATCGACAATTGCAGCTTGCTTATCCAAGCAGTGAGGCACAATCAAACCAGATTGAATGTGTGACAACTGGTGGATTCTGTGTTAATTGTCTTTTTGATATACAGCATTTTTTTGCCTAAAATACATCAATGAGACTCATAGTCAAACTAGATAGGCGCAATTGTGTTGAGTAGAGATTGAACGGATGATGAAATGCGTATATGCCTTCATCGGGCTTTCAAGATAATCCACTTCGCATTCTGTCAACTTACAACTGCTGTTCTGGTTAATAAGTACAATGTGATTTTCGTTAGTCACCACAAAATGGCTTTATGGAAAAAAAACTGTATTTGACCATGTTATTCGACTGCACGTATTGACACCGTTACAGAAACGCTTGCCGCCATCTCGATACGAGTAAAATTTTGAATAGGTTGCTCATTAACACGTATTGAACATCATAAAATAAAGTGTGATATCACATAGTATCCTACTTTAACGTGATATCTTGTTATTATGAAAGTCTCTCAATTACATCTCACGAATATCAGGAAATTAAACTTGGAAGTGATTGAAAATTTTCAGACTGGCGCAAAATCTGATTAACGATTTGCCAGCAAATTTAGATAATGCAGCAAAGTAAAACAAATATTCTTATAGTTGAAAGTTAAACTGTGTGATGCAATCGCATTTTCACATTCGTGAACTAATATTTCTGTTTTCTGTAGATTATGCTCAATACGATGCATAAAAGTAAGTGAACATTAGGCCGCGGCTGCTGTTTTGTCGTTAGGAAACATGAAAGAAGCAAAATGTTATGTCACCTTTCAATTTATGTTCCCTGGCCCCTTACTTACCGTGCCGCCAAGTTGCTTATAGGAGTGTATGACAAAGAACTGCAAGGTATAATCCTTATCAGGAAGCGTTAATAATTGACAACCAGATCGCCATTTGTCTCTCTGATTACAATACTTCTAGTTGGTGTTTTATGGGGACGTATACGTTAGATAAATATGAGACAGTCCTTGCATTTGTTAACAGTAATTCCAGTCTGCAAATAATTTCGTTAGGCTACAGAGCTTCATTTTTGGGATTGTAGTAGGGTGCATCTTATACGGGAAACATTGTTCCAGGGAACTATAATCTTTGGTTGGTCGACTAAAATTACATTCGACTTTCATTGTACTTGCTCTTTACAGTCTAATATCATACACTAGTTAACGTATATCTTATAAAGTATGCGAATATGCAGTTTTGCCTTGCTTTTTCTCGGCCGTTTGAACTTATAACCACTATCATTTAAAAGCGGAAATGTTGTAGACAAGAGTATCATTATAATGTCACAGAATCTTTGTTTGTTTTTTAATGTTACAGTATGCTTACTTTGTTTAATCAGTCTGTTTGGATCAAACTCATTCCATTTTGTTTTGCACCAATTTACAGACAGCAGAGAAAACGTTGAAATGTATATTCATATGCATTAAAAGAAAAAAATTATTCAGCACACATTTACACTGTTCTTCCCTAATAAAGTCGACCGCACCATCTCTGCTCATCGTAACTGCGTCAACTATTTGTGAATGTTATGGGACGTCTCGGTGCCCATGAAATTCATCTTGGGTTCTGGTTAATACACGATCGTGCTCATGCACGATGAGGTGACGGTGGCCAGTAAGCAATAACATTTCATCATTTCTGGCTGTTCGCGAGAGATTTATGCACAACGGTTGGCTAATGCGGATGAACAAAGGCACGATGTTCAATTTAAATAGCCATATTCTCGACTACTGATCAACATTCTGGAATAGCCCCTTACCGTCTTGAACACTGATTCATTTATCCAACATTAAACAGAACTGGATTATCATATGTAAGCCCTTAGTTATATGTTTGAATACAGGTAATTTTCTAATTGCCCGGTCGTATCAAGTAAATACACAGTAAGAGTTTTGTTTGCAAAGGACCGATGACCTCATTACTAGAGGTCTTCTCCAAGTAGAAGTCAAAAATGATTGAATCCGGTGAGTAAATAATGGCGAAGAAGGCTGACGCAAATGTCTGTAGAATGAAGACAAGTGCGAATGAAGTTCAAGTAGACAGACATTGTCACCTTTCATAATTTCTGTGCGCGCCTTTTACTGTCAATATGAACGAATTACTGAGGTATAGTTGAGTAGTGCTTTTGATTAGAACAGTTTCATGTTGGTGCACATTTAATAGAGGATGCCACTAAGATAAACAGAAATCGATATAAAAACTGTAGCAAGCATTCATTAACAGCTTCTTTGAAAGGCATTCAATTAAGGTGCACTTATTTCGTTTTAGTTTAAAAGTAGGGCTACTCCGAATTTGCTTTTGATAGTTTGAGGTATGTTACGTGCACGTTTAATGTCTAACAATGGACAACTAGTTGAACACGTACCAAAATAATAACTGGAAACTTCGCGGTTTCAGAATTTCATAGTTGGCTATATTTGGGAAAGTCAAGAAACACTATGTTAAGAAGACAGAGGATTCCGTTAAAACATGAATGGACTTACAGGAGTGACCGAAGTCAATCATGATCTTCAAACTGACGATTGTTATCTTTAACAATGAGGCTTCAACTGATGTTTTTCAAGTTACCCTGAAATAAACGCTTTCACCACACAGTTTTGAAGTAACTTAGATGGAGTGGTGTAATCTGTTTCAATGCGCACAGTGAGGGAAGTACGATGACGTGACATTACGCATATCATTCGATTGATCCGAAAATCTTAGAGTTAACAATGTGTTCGTACAAATGTAACATGGTTCAACTCAACTATAAGATGCTATCAAATAAGTCAAGTTGACGTGGTCAGTTAAAGCAACTAACTGCTAACGGAAAATTGATCACAAGACAGTTCATCTCGTGCAAATTGCAGTGGCAAAGATGGAGGATTGATAAACTATCCTCAGCTATATATACTGTCGCCAACTTTCAAACAATATGGAATACTTATTAGGTAGAAAACATGTAAATGTTGCCTCCGGGAAGCTGGTTTTTTCCATTGAACAGAACTATATGACAGGATGAACTAATTCAAGCAAGTAGGAATAGTACTCGGCAAAATCTGTATAAAATCAACATTTGCCTAACTCAGTTGTGTTGGTTACCTTCCAAGATAGCGCGTTGGTTATGAAATTATGGTACATCAACTGAGGACTTGCATATGATGAAAGTCACACACTGTTAACATCAAAGGAATGATCATACAAGAAACGTCGATCGTTTTGATGTTTGTCGCTGAGGGCAAAGGCTACAAGTAGGTCACCAATGAGCAGGAAAAACTAATGTGAATCCCGTCACAAAATGACTTTAAACCAGACAGTTTCGCTCTGTGTTCAAATCGTTCTCGTCCAGTGGAGTACGTCAGAATTTATGTAGACGAATCTTTTAGAAAGAAACAACGATTGAATAAATACCAGGGGGATGTTCAAAGTATAACCATTGCGGTTTCCATATTATTACTCTGCCCCCATTCAATAAGGCACTGAACTTGACGCTTCGGTATCAACAGTGTTGGTGCAGGCAACCTGGGCGGGTATTTTAAATGCGTGCCCTGCAATCGGAAACTAATCGAGTGATATTGGCAAGGATTTCACCCGAATTTTCCACGGCAATGGAGCTGGCCCTAATTTGTTTTAATATATCATAGGCACATCCGCTGTTGCCATTCTAGTATTGTGAACTAGATACGAGGAAATGACAATACTTGTTACGGGCGATAGAATTTGTGGGCCGCTCTCACCAGCAGTTCCGTCCTGTACACATTTTCACAATCACCACTACAGTAGGCCGGTATGTCTGTTGTGCGATTTAGGCTGCGCTTTCGATGGTGCTCGAACGTGAACTGCTGATCAGCGACAGTTTTATACGCAACTGTCAAACGTCCGCCAAACTCCCCAATATACGGTGATGATCCTATCTACTCACCTGGCACCAGTGACGCCAACACTTCAATAAATAGACATGGTTCATGACTGAAAGTTCGTAAGCATGACGTGCACCCGGCGCTAGAAAGAAGGTCAGTCTGATAGACCGGGGTAGACTGTGGCAGGATTTCATTCCGGCGATCTGACTAGTGCAGTTTGATAGAACACAGAAGCGTTATGGGTGTACGATTAATCCGTTCAAACAAACTATTGATGTGTCACCGTTAGAAAGTTTCTCGAGTTTCGTGAATATGTAACACACGGCACACTTTTTCGAACGTTGTATCCTGATCAGTCTGCAGCATAACACGTGGACTAAAACCCGCGATCCATTCGTTGCCTAACAACGATGTTATACTACAGACTTCTTGGTTTGGTGTCTGAAAGATTCCACACCATCTGGTAAAGTAGCCAACCATAAAAAGTACACATTATTTTCTTATCTCATCATCAGTAATTTTTCCATCACGTCTGTTCCTACAAGGTGACTGGAGTCAGCGGTTGTAAGCGTGTTGACTGAAGTTCTGAGAGTCATGTTAAAGGTTTACTGTACACAGACACTACGGTTAGCGCAGACAGAAATAATATCTTCGTGTTATTGACATCGATCGATTGCAATTCTGCTTGCAGTAGCTTGTGCGTGAGTCATGATCGACTGAATCCTCCTCAACCAAGAAACCGTTCTGGGCTAGTCTCTTTACAAGGAGAATGTTGGTTTTCATATGCACAGTCGTTACATTCTCTATATTCACTTTTTACATTGTGAAAATAGATTGTAAATGTCTACTGCGAACAACAAACTATTGTTCGCTAAAACCAACGTAAAATACTTTGCAGGTTAAGGGCTTGAAACCACTGGCTTAGGGAAGGTCGATTGGCTCGAATCTCGAAGCGTTGTCCGAATA